>OY731403.1:103643363-104087801 GCA_963425845.1 Sphenostylis stenocarpa
ATTGGAATTTGAAATTTGGGATTAGAAATTTGAATTTGAAATTTGGAATTTGTTGGAATTTGAATTTGAAATTTGAAATTTGTTGCAATTTAAATTTGAAATTTGAAATCTAGAATATGAGTGCATTTAAATTTGAAAGCTACCTAAATAAGAAGACTGTAATTGAGGGAAACTACTGCATTTCATTCCATTATCTCTATAATCATTTTATTCCCCTATCTTTCTCTCTCTTCATTTGTCTTTGGTATCCTAGATATTGCCTTCTTAATATGATGTTCTTCTCTATGACACTTTGTAATGCATTATCTTCTCTACCTTGATTTATGTACTAATATGTACAATTTTTTTCTCAGTTTCTATTGCAATGTTTTTCATAATTATCAATGAAACAGGGAGATATTTTGATGATATTAATCGTGTGAAACAGGGGAAGATTTTTTGATGAATTAAAATCTAGTGTGAAATTCTTTCCTATCTCTAAATTAAACAAGGGGAGTTAAGAGAAGTCTTTGCTCATATGAGTTAGGGGAGTCTTTTTATTAATATATCCAGGGGAGATTAAGAGACTCTGACACTTGATACAAATATGTGCTAATCTGTGCTAATCTTGAGCTGGCTATATAGAGTCAAGCATTTTAATTCATTTTAGGTGTTTCCTCGATCATCATCAAAAAGGGGAGATTGAAGGAAATGTCCATACATTCCCAAGAGATGATTTTGATGATGATTCCAATCAACTACATTCAAGTCAACACCATTCAAGATGAATTAAGGACAAGTCTGAATTTATGACATTGGTGAAAATGTGAAACATTTCCCTACATGCCTAAGATATGTTTTTGATAAAGATGATGATTCAAGCAAGCCTAAGATGATTCCTAAAGACTAGATATAGTCTTAGAATGCTGGATATGGAGGTACAAGTTGATGAAGTAATATTATGCATAAGCCTCCAAAGCACAAGTGTGATAAAATTTATAACATGATATTTTTCACTGTCATAATTAATCATGATGCATCAGAAATGGAAAAATGATTTTCTCTATCATAATTGATTATACTGGTAATATAATCAATTATGGCAATTCAAATTTGAAAAATATATCTTGTTTTAAAGAATAAATGTTTTTGAATACATCCTGATTTTCTCTATGATATTATTAATGTCCAATGGCCATTTTCTCGATGATATTTTTCTATTTAATTAAGTTTTGATGAAAAATCAAAAACACACAATTACAGAATTCAAAAATACAATTTACATTCAATTAGTTTTGAGAAAAGAATTATGAGCAAGGTAACAGATATTTTACACCTTTTGAGAAAACCCTCTTCTCTACTGCTTTCTGTGATTTCATTGTTAATCACACTTGTTCTTGGAGATTGGCATTCTACAGGCTTCTACAATTTGTTGTCTCCATTACCCAGGTGTGTCTGTTCTTATTTTTATTACCTTTATCCTTTTTGTATTGATGAAAAGGAGGTATTTTTCATCCCTAGTGTGATTCTAGGGAGGTGTTCATCCTTAGTGGGATTCTAAGGAGTTGTTTTCATCCTTTGATTTGTTCAAAGGAGGTTTTCATCCCTAGTGTGATTCTAGGGAGGTGTTCATCCTTAATGGGATTCTAAGGAGGTGTTTTTTTCATCATTTGATTTGTTCAGAGGAGGTGTTCATCCCTAGTGGGATTCTAGGGAGGTGTTCATCCTTAGTGGGTTTCTAAGGAAGTGATTGTCTTTTTAATTAGTTTACTTTTTACTGGTTCTTCTGCTGAGTTGATTGTAATTTGTAAACTGAATTTGAAAGATAGTGAATTGACTCTTGTGTTAAAAGTTTACTGGGAACTGGATGTAGGGTTGGCTATACCCGAACCAGTATAAATCATTGTGTGCTCTTCTCTTTCCCTTATCTCTTTCTCTTTTCCTGATTATATTATCGCTTCCGCTTTATTTGTGTTCAAACAAATTATTGACTCACAAATAAAATTTTAATTTGTGCATCTATTCACCCCCCTTTAGATGCCATTTGTCTAACAAATTGATGTGTTATCAGTTAAAATCACTTAGAAAGTTTTATGAAAATATTTAGAAGGATTTTAATCGATTAAAATGTGAATTAATCGATTAAAATAACTAAGAGATTTTTTATAAAGTGTTTTAATCGATTAAAACAGACTGTTATTAGTTAAAATCACTTAGAAAGTTTTATGAAAACATTTGGCAGTATTTTAATTGATTAAAAGGCGAATTAATCGATTAAAACAACTTAAGGGATTTTTTACAAAGTGTTTTAATCGATTGAAATGATGTTGCATCAGTTAAAACAAATCTGGAAAATGATCAAGAACATTTTAATAGATTAAAAGAAGTTTTAACAAATTAATTCAAGACTTTTAACAGATTAAAGGATTTTTTAACAAATTAATTAAACCAAGCAGTTAGAACAATCCTCTATATAAACAGGATTGCTTGAGTCTTTTAAATACATACCTTTGAGCAATCAATCAAGCAATCATAAGAGCTACTTTCAAGAAAGAATCACGCAAGTTTTGTAAGTTTTTCAAAGTTCTTTCTTGAGGCAATTTTTGCATTTCTTTTGTGAAGAAACTCATTTTCCAGAGCTGCATAATCCGGGTTTGAGTGTTCTAGTTTCTTCTCTTTGTTTCTTTACATTTTATTACTGTATTGTGGTTGTCGAGAAGTGCGGGCACTGGTTTCTCTGGCTAGAATTTGGCTGCAGGGTGGTTCATGAACTGGAAGTTGGTTCTTGGTGAAGGTTTAGGTGCAAGGACTAGAATTTTGGTTCTTGTGGTAGATTGGGTGTGTGGTTGGAATCTGTAATCTGTAAAACATTCAATCTAGTGGAACTCAGCTAGAATTTGGTTGAGAACTGGACGTAGCCCTGAGATTGGGTGAACCAGTATAAATCTTGGTTGTATTTATCTAAACCTTACTCTCTTTAATTCTGTTGCTGCCTTTATTTTGATTGTTTGTTTTGCTTGATTCAAGAATAGGTCAGAACTCTTAATCTTTGAAATAGATAGTCTATAAATTGCGAAAATCTTTCAAAGATCAATTCACCCACCCTCTTGATCTCAACCTCCTTTTCTAACAATTTTAACAGATTAAAAGATTGTTTTAAAAGATTAATTAAACTAGCAATTGAAATAAATCTCTATATAAATAGATTTGATTCAAAGTTTTAAAATACACTTTTGAGCAATCAATCAAGCAATCATAAGAGTTATTTTCAAGAAATAATCTCGCAAGTTTGTGGAGTTTTTCAGAGTTCTTTCTTGAGGAAATTTTGCATTCTTTTGGTGAAAAAGAAACTCATTTTGTAGAAGCTGCATACTTCGAGTTTGATTGTCCTAGTTTCTTCTCTTTATTTCTTTACATTTCTTTACTGTATTTTGGGTGTCTAGAATTGTTGGACACTGGTTCTGTAGCTAGAATTTGGCTGCAGGTTGGTTCAAGAACTGGAATTTGGTTCTTGGTGAAGGTTTAGGTGCAAGATCTGGAATTTGGGTCTTGTGGTAGATTGGGTGTGTGATTGGTATCTGTAATTTGTAAAACATTCAATTTAGTGGTGTAGACCCCTAATTTTGCCCGGCCTTTCAATAAAGGCTAAGGAGACTTCCTATAGCAAGATGAATTTCGCCTGGTCTCTCAATAAAGGCTAAGGAGACTTCCTATAACAAGATAAAGCTCGCCTGGAATCTCAATAAAGGCCAAGAAGACTTCCTATATAAAGATAAAGCTTCAACGGGCGTCTAAAAGAATCCCCGGCAAGGACCAGATGGTTAAAAGAAAAGCCAAAAACAGAATTCCCGGCAAGACCGGACGACTAAAAAGAAAAGCCAAAAACCAGAATCCCCGGCAAGGACCGGATGGCTAAAAGAAAAGCCAAAAACAAAGAATCCCCGGAAAGACAGGATGGCTAAAATGAAAAAGCCAAAAAGGCAAAGAATCCCTGGTAAAACCGGATGACTGAAACAGAAAAGTAAAAAAAAATATCAATCATTCCCCATGGAATAGGCGCATGATCAGAGACAATAAGCTGCCAACGCATCTCCAAAAACCAGATGAGGGTTTCTACTCATCAATCAAAAGACTGAATGCCGAAAAAGAGCATCCCAAGAGCTTTATAGAATAGGGTTCGTACCAGGTGGGGGTAGGTACCCACAAAAGCCTTATAGAATAGGGTTCGTACCAGGTGGGGGTAGGTACCCACAAGAGCCTTATAGAATAGGGTTCGTACCAGGTGGGGGTAGGTACCCACAAGAACCTTATAGAATAGGGTTCGTACCAGGTGAGGGTAGGTACTCACCAGAGCCCTATAGAATAGGGTTCGTACTAGCAAAAGCCTTATAAAATAAGGTTTGTACCGGATGAGGGTAGGTACTCATCGGAATCTAGCCAAAATGCATATTCGTACCAGGTGGGGGTAGGTACCCACAAGAGCCTTATAGAATAGGGTTCGTACCAGGTGGGGGTAGGTACCCACAAGAGCCTTATAGAATAGGGTTCGTACCAGGTGGGGATAGGTACCCACAAGAGCCTTATAGAATAGGGTTCGTACCGGGTGAGGGTAGGTACTCACCAGAGCCCTATAAAATAGGGTTCGTACTAGCAAAAGCCTTATAAAATAAGGTTTGTACCGGATGAGGGTAGGTACTCATCGGAATCTAGCAAAAATGCAGATTCGTACCAGGTGGGGGTAGGTACCCACCAGAGCCTTATAAAGTAAGGTTTATACCAGATTAGGGTAGGTACTCATCAGAATCTAGCAAAAAAATGCAGATTCATACCAGGTGTGGGTAGGTACCCACCAGAGCCTTATAAAATAAGGTTTGTATCGGATGAGGGTAGGTACTCATCAAAACTTAGCGAAATGCATCAGGTAGAGTAAAATACTCACTAGAGCAGTACAAAAAATGGGTTGCAAATATCTTGCTTCTGTTAGAGGATAGTTCAAGTGTTGAACACCTTGGAAGTAAGTACCCACAAGAGTTTAGCAAAATGCGAACTCGTACCAGGTGAGGGTAAGTACTCACCAAAGCCTTCTAAGAACAAGGTTCATACCAAGTGGGGGTAAGTACCCACAAGAACCTTATGGAATATGGTTCAGAATCTAGCAAAGAGCAAGATTCATACCTAGTGGGGGTAGGTACCCACAAAAGTCTAGTGAAATACAGACTCAGACCTGGTGGGGGTAAGTACTCACCACAACCTTATAAAGTAAGGCTCAAAACCAGATAGGGGTTAGTACCTATCAAAAATATTTATCATCCGGAGGATCAGCAAAGGAGCATCTGAAGGATAACCGGGCAAAAGGGTTAACTCCTTCCCCTACCAACTAATTTTGTCAGCATATTAAGCCAACAAATTAGCCCGGCAGGTGAAGGGGGGGCAGCTGTAGACCCCTAATTTTTCCCGACCTTTCAATAAAGGCTAAGGAGACTTCCTATAGCAAGATAAAGTTCGCCTGGTCTCTCAATAAAGGCTAAGGAGACTTCCTATAACAAGATAAAGCTCGCCCGACATCTCAATAAAGGCCAAGAAGACTTCCTATATGAAGATAAAGCTTCAACGGGCGTCTATCGGCATCAATCGACGTCCGAATAAAGAAAGGAAAGCTTCACGGGGGTCCCAGAACACAAAAGCTGGACAAAACAAGTGGAGACAGCCGTCCCAAATGTGAGACGGCCGTCCCAAGCTGCCCTTGCCAAGTGGGACGCCCGTCCCAAAGTTGAGACGCACGTCTCAGGTCCCAAATTTGAATGGGATGGCCGTCCCAAATCCCAGACGGTCGTCCCAACCTCTCCAGACGCTCATCCTTGATTTCCAAGCCCCGGACGGCCGTCCCAAGCTGCCAGGCTGTGAAAACTAGAAATAGGAGGCTCATTTGCCAGTTTTTCACACCCCAGACAACTCCAAGTACTTGTC
Organism: Sphenostylis stenocarpa; assembly: GCA_963425845.1. Taxonomy (NCBI): domain Eukaryota; kingdom Viridiplantae; phylum Streptophyta; class Magnoliopsida; order Fabales; family Fabaceae; genus Sphenostylis; species Sphenostylis stenocarpa. The sequence goes on from OY731403.1 coordinate 103,649,310, forward strand.
TTCTCTCCCTACTTCGAATGAACTCTCCGATTGCCTTAAAAAGGTAACAATTGGTTAAGGAATTATATTTCAGCATTCGATTCTTCTTTAAAATTTAGTCGAGTCGATATTGTATTCTGGGAGGAGAGTCTTTGTACAGCGAGGGATTGCCAAAACTCATCCTCACAGTTCAAGATTTGTAATACAAAGCTTGCTACGGAGGTTCTTTTCACTTCTCTTCTCTTTTATTGCTTTATTTATTGCTTTATGTATGCAATATAAAAAAAAATCATGTAGATAGCCATTTTTGAATATGGTATGAATAAAATAGGGTAATAGCATAATTTCTCATAATCTTTGCTTAATGAATTAATCCGTATAGGGAACCCGAAAGGGGCGTTGTGGGGTGCTAACACCTTCCCCACACATAACTAACTCCCTTACCCAAATTTGGTTATAATGGCCAAGTTGGTTTTTATTGAAATCAACGCCTTTTTATCCTTTTCCAATGTTTACGGTCAAAACATTGGTGGCGACTCCATAAGAACCCCTTTTCGAAAACCTTGGTTTTATTAGAGGATAGTTCAGTTGTTGAGCACCTCGGAAGCAATGAACATATTTTAACATAAAACGCGAGTCTAAACCATCTTTTCGCGACCGCTCGCATAAACGTTCGAGATGTCCCTAGACGTCAGAACGGACGGCGGCGGCAAGTGGAACTGAGATGAAATTTGGCTGAGAACTAGACGTAGCCCTGGGATTGGGTGAACCAGTATGAATTTTGGTTGTATTTCTCTAAACCTTACTCTCTTTAATTCTGCCACTATCTTACTTTGAATAGTTTGATTTCTTTGTTCAAGAGTTGGTCAAAACTCTTAATCTTTGAAATAGATAATCTATAAATTGCGAAAATCTTTCAAAGATCAATTCACCCCCCCCCCTCTTGATCGCATCCTCTTTTTCTAACAATTGGTATCAGAGTAGGGTCTTGAAAAATACTCAAGACTTTTGGTCCAAATCTTTCATGGCTGAAAACAAATTACCTTTTTCTGAGGGAGCTTCTATTAATAGAACTCTACTGTTTTGTGGTACAGATTATCCATTTTGGAGGATTAGGATGAAGATCTTTATTGAATCTATTGATAGAAATGTTTGGGATGTAATTGTTAATGGTCCATTAATTACAACAAAAGAATGGTCTAGTTTAAATGATGAAGAGAAAATAAAAGTTCAAAGTGATTGTACTGCTAAAAACATAATTACTTCTGCTCTTAACATGGATGAATTTTTCAGAGTATCTCAATGCAAATCTTCCAAGGAAATGTGGGAGGTTCTTGAAGTTACTCATGAGGGAACTGCTGATGTGAAGAGAGCTAGAAAGCATACTCTCATAAGGGAATATGAGTTGTTTAAGATGCAAACTGGATAAAGCATTGCAGATGTTCAAAAATGTTTTACTCGCATCATCATTCATCTAATGGGCTTAGGTAAGACTTTTGATAAAGAGGAATTGAATATAAAAGTTTTGAAATGTCTTGACAAGTCATGGCAGCCTAAGGTCACAACAATATCAGAGTCAAAATACTTGTCCATCATGACAACAACCTCTTTATTTGGAAAACTCAGAGAGCATGAGATGGAAATTAACAAATTCAATGAGTAAGAAATATCCGAAAAGAAAGGTAGGAGCATAGCACTCAAAGCTGAAGAGAAAGATCAAGAATCAGAAGAAGAAAGTGAGAATCTTGGATTGCTGGTCAAAAAGTTCAACAAGTTTATCAAGAGAAAGATCCAAGATAAAGAAAGGCACAAAAGGTATGAAAAGAAATCTGATTCTTTTAACTATAAGTGCTATGGTTGTGGTAAGCAGGGTCATGTAAGGATGGAGTGTCAAGAAAAGAACAAGCACAATGACAAGAAAGAAGAAAAGATAGAAAAAAAAAGCATACATAGCATGGGATGACAATGATACCTCATTAACATAAAATTCTGATGATGAAGAAGCTAACACTGTGTGTAATGGCTAACTAGAATTATCAAACCAACGGTGTACTGCTCTTTGGAATTTAAAATTTGAAATCCAGATCTTCATTCTTGAAACTAGGTCCAGCACAAAATCTCTCAGCTTCTCCTCTTATCTTCATATCTTTTTCAAATTTCTTCTCATAATTTATGCTACAAGATGTTTAAAAGATCAAAATCAAGGAAGAAACATAAGGGAGAGTTTTCCTGTGCTTCTGGCAATGCTGGTGATCACGTTGAAGCATGGTTCAATGGAGACATTGACAAGATGAACAACTTCATTTCAAACTTTAGCCAAAAGCAACTGGTGATTTCTAAATACATTAAGTTTGCTTGGTTAGATGAAGAGGGTTTTACTTCACTAAGAAGAAAATTAAAAAGACAAAAGTTGAAGACTTTTCTGAAGCACACCGACAACATCCATCCTGATCTTCTAAGGGTCTTCTATGCCAACCTTACAGTTAGTGGATCAACACTAAGGTCCCAAGTCAAAGGTGTAAGTATGGTGATCACGTTCGAGTTGTCTCAAAAATCAAAATAAGAACTCTTAGCGTTGGGAAGATGGAGCTTGAACCGAGAATTCTTGCCTTCATCATTGCCTGGATGCTTACTCCAGGGGGGAGTAATCATGCTTTACTCAATGAGGGTGACTTAGCTCTCATGTATTGCATTGAAAATAGTATTTGTGTAAACTGGATTTTTTTATCAAGGATCACATGATAAAAGCAAAAAGATTGGTCTATTATAAACTGCCATATGCTATGTTGATTAATCAATTTTTTAGATACTTTGAAGTAGATCTTGCAGGAGAATATGTGAAAACTCCAAAGGTCTCCAATAATATTGATGATTCCACTCTGTGAAAGATGGGATTTTTCAAAATTGATGGAGAATGGATCTCAAAGATTGATGTTGGGATGTCCGAAGATGAGGATGAAGATGAAGAAGAAGCTTATCAAGGTCAAATTCCTTCTTCTCCGGCTGGTGCTGAGGTTCCTGAGTCCACTGGTGGTCAAACCTCTTATGAGAACATAGAAATCATACCATACATAGAGCAACCTAACCGTGAGACTCCACTCTCATAGTTTAAACAAACCATGCTCTCCCAAATGTCCTCATTGCAAGAAAATAAAAGGAAACACATGCAAATGACATACCAGCAATCCAATACTCAATTCACCAACCTGGGAAATCAGATTGCTGACATTTATACAAAGTTAGAGGACATGTAGCTCAATCAGGGAAACTAGGATGACTGATTTCATCAACAAGAAGGGTCCTTTTTCTATCATAAATTTATTTTATGTATTGTTTCCTTTATTTTTAATCTTGCCAGTCTGTAATATTAACAGGTAATTGACTAGAACACTTCTTGAACATCCTTTAATATAATGTAGGTATGTTAACTTGAAATTAGAATTAAATTATAGATCCTAGATAACTCCTTCTGATAGTTTTAGTTGATAAATAAATCATGTTATTGATTAGTTTTATTCATAAACATATTCACAATAACATTACATATTTATTTTAATCGATTAAATAGAACATTAATTGATTAAATTCATTTATAGAAAGAATCACCTAGACTATATGGATGTTTTTAATCGGTTATTTTGTGAATTAATCGATTAAAAGATATAGGTTATGGATCTGCATCGATTAAAAATGATCTACATCAATTAAATTCACTAACAAAGTTGTTACATTCTAGTTTTATGCTACTTTTTCAGCTATAGCTTAAATCATGCTTTATCAATACTCATCTGCATGATTCCTAATCTTTCTTCATAAGAATTAAACAATTAGCTGATATATTTACAAAACCTCTTGCTCGTGATCGCTTTTATAAAATTCGAACTGAATTAGGAATCTTAGATGCATCAAACATCACTACTGTTCGTACTGTTTTAATCAATTAAATTTTTATTTAATCGATTAAATGCTATCAGGATTTTAATGTGCATATGTCATTTCTGTTTTAATTGATTAAATTGTTATTTGTATCAATTAAAATCATTAACAAGATCAATTTAATCGATTATGTCCTATTTTTAATCAATTATTATTCTGCAAAGGAAATTAAAGGCTTTAGTTAATGGTTGTTCTTGTAACATGCTACTAAAGCAAGGTTCCCTTGTCTTTACATGTGTCTATTGTATTCATTACAAATGTATTAACAAAGATAAGTTTGAATCAACTTTAATTGATTCTTAAATGAATAATACATCTCATTGTTATTCTTTTTCTCTCTAATTATACTTGCTATTTTAAAAATAAATTTTGTTATCATTACATACTATGCATATTGCTTATTTTATCCCTCCCTTCCCTATTTTTTATGAAGTCAAAGGGGGAGAAATGATTAATTTTTTAATACTCACTAATCTAGGGGTAGAAATGATTAATATTGAATACTCACTAATCTATATATCCAAGAAATTTCTTTTGCAAATCAAGATCTTCCAAAGAGATGTTTGTCTTCATCAAATAGGGGGAGACTGAAAGTGATGAAGATCTTATTGAATCATTTGATATGTTGAATATCTTGAGGATTTGATGAATTCAAAGGCTACTTCGGTTAAAGGATAGAGTGATTAGTGAGTCTGCATCTATACATAGGTATAATCATTCATATCTCTCTGCTGCTTGAGGTTTCATCATTTGAAAGAATTTGAAAATGCCTCTAAAGATGTTTTTAATCCATTAAAAACCAAAACAATCTGTTAAATTGTTTTTAAGAAATTGATTTAACTGATATTATATGAGCTTTATCAATTAAAATGTTCTTAAAACTTACATGATAGATTTTTAACTAATAGGTTTTCAAAATAATCGATTAAAATCATTTAAAGCATTCACTGGAACTGTTTTAATCGATACACTTTCAAATTAATCTATTATTTTCATTAAAGGAGTTTTTGAAAACCTTATGTTAGTGTTTCAACTTATATAGATTCGAAATAATCGATTAAAATCACTTAAGATGTTTTGAAAAGTGTTCTGGCAGTATTTTAATCGATATAACTTCGAAATAATCGATTAAAACAACTTGAAATGCTTTTTAATCGATGTAATTTCATATATGATCGATCAGAATAAGTTTTAATCGATGTAATCTCAAAAATGATCGATTTGAATAATTTTAATTGATGTAAAATTGAATTAATCGATGAAAACAACTTAATGAACTTTTTGCTAACTATTTGAATCGATTAAAACTTGTTGTTATCAGTTAAAATCACTTAGAGAGTTTTGTGAAAGTTTTTGGCAGAATATTAATCAATTAAATTGCGAATTAATCGATTAAAACAACTTAAGGAACTTTTTGTTAATTGTTTTAATTGATTAAAACACTGTCGTATTAGTTAAAATAAATCTGGAAAATAATCAATAACATTTTAACAGATTAAAAGATTGTTTTAACAGATTAATTAAACCAGCAGTTGAAATAAATCTCTATATAAACATATTTTATTCAAAGTTTTAAAATACACTTTTGAGCAATCAATCAAGCAATCATAAGAGGTATTTTCAAGAAAGAATCTTGCAAGTTTGTGGAGTTTTTCAGAGTTCTTTCTTAAGGCAATTTTTGCATTCTTTTGGTGAAGAAACTCATTCTGTAGAAGGTACATAATTCGGGTTTGATTTTCCTAGTTTCTTCTCTTTGTTTCTTTACATTTATTTACTGTATTGTGGGTGTCTGGAATTGTTGGACACTGGTTCTCCAACTGGAATTTCGTTGTAGGTTGGTTCAAGAACTGGAATTTTTTTCTTGGTGAAGGTTTAGGTGCAAGATCTAGAATTTGGGTCTTGTGGTAGATTGGTTGTGTGATTGGAATCTATAATCTGTAAAACATTCAATCTAGTGGAACTCAGCTGGAATTTGTCTTAGAACTGGACGTAGCCCTAGGATTGGGTGCACCAGTATAAATCTTGGTTGTATTTCTCTAAACCTTACTCTCTTTAAGTCTGCCATTGTCTTACTTTGAATAGCTTGATTTTCTTGGTCCAAGAATTGGTCAAAACTCTTAATCTTTGAAATAGATAATCTGTAAATTGCGAAAATCTTTCAAAGATCAGTTTACCCCCCCCCCCTCTTGATCTCAGCCTCTTTTTCTAACACCTATAATTGTGTCATTTTGATATTCGACACGGGTTAGCTATACTGTATTATTGCCACCGTCAAAAGAGGCGGTCGGAGTGACACGATGGTCTTTTGATTCGACTCGCATTTTTTAAAGTGTGGTCATCACCCTTAAGATATCTGATAACCAAAATATCCTGAAGATGAGGTTTTCATAAATGGGTTCTGGAGTCGCCACCAATATTTTTATCAAAAACATTAGAAAAGGAAAAGAAGGCGATGGTTTTTAAGAAAAAACCAAATTTGGTCATTACAACCAGAGTTAGGTAAGGGAGTTAGTTACGTGTGGGGAAGGTATTAGTTATCCCATGATGCCCCTTTCGGGTTCCCTATGATGGACTGTTTTTGTAAAGAAATAAGAATATTAAAACTACGCTTTTACCCTTATTTATTCATTGCAAAATTTATATTATTGACTACATGGCTCTAATAACTAATGCACAAAGATAGTAATTAATAAAAGCGATAAAACTGAGTAAGGGGTATAAAAGAACCTTTGAACCAAGCTTTTTATAAATGTTCTTGAAAAGGGCTCTTTTTGGCAAACCCCACGCTCTACAATGCCGCTCACTCTTCTCTCGAAGGACTCTATAATGCTTTTAAGAACTCTAAGACTATGGAAATGCTTCTGAGGGATTCTAGAAGAGTATTTTAAGGTATATCCCGTTGGAGAAATTGTTGAAAATGAGGAGAAGGCCCCCCTTTTATAGAAATTCATGCCCGTCAGATCGGGACTGCCGTGTCGCCCTTGGCAAGTAGCGAGATGGCGGTATCGCTTTTGGCAAATGGCGAGACGGAGGTCTCGCCAAACGAGACGACAATATCACCTTTGGCAAGTGGCGAGACCGCCGTCTCGCCAACCGAGACAACAGTCTTGACCTTCTAGGTGGAATTTTCTTATTTTTGTGTACAAAAAGCCTTCCTATTCTAGTATGGAGCCTATTGATCAATCTTAGGGACCTTTAAAGCCTTGCCCATCTTTGAACGGAAGTCTTTTGCTCTTTATTTTGAGGTCGGGCAATATGCAAGACATATAACAAAATTATTTTGAAAATAGTATTTAAAAAAAATTATGACACCATTGAGATGTATTACTCTTTTAAGAATAAATTAAAGTTGATTCAAACTTATCTTCATTAACAATTTGTAATGAATACAATAGACACGTGCAAAGATAAGGGAACCATGTTTTAGTAGCATGTTACAAGAACAGTCATTAACTAAAGCCTTTAATTTTCTTTCCAGAGTAATAATCGATTAAAAACAAGGCATAATCGATTAAATTGTTCTTGTAACTGATTTTAATTTATATAAATAATATTTTAATCGATTAAAATAGTAATGAAAGTTGAAATATAAAAACTTGAGTTCATTTAATCGATTAAATTGACATTTAATCGATTAAAAATTGTATGAAAAAGTTTTGTAAAGTTTATTTAATCGATTAAAGCTTGTTTTTATCAATTAAAACAACCAGATTCGGAAACTAATTGATGTTTGATGCATCTAAAATGCCTAATTCAGTTCAGATTTTATACAAACAATTATTAAGAAGATGTTTTAAGATAATGTCAACTAGATTGATTAAGATTTAACCAAAAGATAAAGCAAAATCAGAATAACATCTTATCTAGTTGCTTTAACTGATGTAAACTAATTTTAGTTGATACAGATTCATGATTTACAAATTTTAATCGATTAATACGCGAATTAATCGATTATAATAGTACAAATTTCCTATGTAAATGTTTCTTTTAATTTATTTAATCGATTAAATCGATTTTATATCAGCTAAAAATATCAGAAATGCGATTTTGATTCTATCTAAGCTCTCTTAATTCAAATAAAAACCTGTATCATATTAAGAAAAGTTAAAGGATTGTTTCTGGTTTAAGACCAGTTAATATTACAGTCCAAAATAAAAGTAGCAGTAAAAGAAACATACAAAAAAAAAATATTATGATAGAAAGGGACCCTTGTTGTCAAAACTCAATCATCCCAATTTCCTTGATTGAGCTGCATGTCTTCCAATTTGGTATAGATATCAGCAATCTAATTTCCTAGGTTTGTTAACTGCGTATTGATCTGCTGGAAGTGTTGATAGGTCATTTGCATATGCTTCCTTTGATTTTCTTGCATTGTGGCCATTTGAGAAAGCATGGTTCTTTCAAACTAGGAGAGAGGAGATCCATAGTCAGGTTGCTCCATGTATGGTATAATCTCCATGTTTTCATAGTAAGCTTGACCACCAGTGGATTCAGGAACATCTATAGCAGCCGGAGAAGAAGGAATTTGACCTTGATCATCTTCTTCTTCATCTTCTTCCTCATCTTCAGACATCCTAGCATCAATCTTAGAGATCCACTCTCCATCAATTTTGATAAATCCCATCTTCCGCAAAGTGGAATGATCAATATTATTGGAGGCCTTTGGAGTTTCCACATATTCCCCTACAAGATCTACTTCAAAGTATCTAAAAAATTGATTGATTAGCATAGCATATGGCAGTTTATAATCAACCAATCTTTTTGCTTTTATCATATGATCCTTGATAACAAAAATCCAATTTACACGGATATTATTTTCAATGCAATACATAAGAGCCAAATCACCTTCATTTAGTAATGCGTGATTACTCCCTCTTGGAGTAAGCGTCCATGCAATGATAAAAGCAAGAATCCTTGGTTCAACTCCATTTTCCCAGCGTTAAGAGTTCTTACAGAATCATTTTTACTTTTGAGACAGCTGCGGAAAAACTGAATTTTATTAAAATCAGGTAACTCTGCAATGTTACATATGGATACCTTTACACCAACATCATGAAGACCAGCCACTTCTTCCCACACCTCAGGAGTGATCACCAAATTAATACCTTTGACCTGAGACCTAATATTAGAGTCGTTGACAGTAAGGTTGGCATAAAATACCCTTACTAAATTAGGTATAATATTGCCAGTGTGTTCCAGAAAAGTCCTTAACTTTTGTCCTTTTAATTTCCTTCTCAAAGAGGTAAAACCTTCTTCATCCAACCAAGCAAACTTAATATACTTAGGAATTACCAGTTGCTTTTGGCTGAAGTTGGAAATGAAGTTGTTCATTTTGTCAATGTCTCCATTGAACCATGCTTCAATATGTCCTCCAGCTTGGCCAGTAGCAGAGGAGGATTCCCACATATGTTTCTTTCTTGATTTTGATCTCTTAAGCAACTTGTAGCACATATTTGAGAAGAAATTTGATAGGTAAAGTGAGCGTGAGAGAAGAGAGAAGAAAGGAAGAGGAGAACCTGGTTTTTCTTTGATGAATAGAGGTTCGGATTCCAAATTTGTAAATTGAAATTGAATTTTGACAGAACCTGCAAAGTTACAGCTTTAATTGCACATGTCCCCTTGACTAAAGGCAGAGGCGCAGGTTTCTGGACAGTGGGTACATCAACTAAAGTGTTCTTGGATAAGTGTTGACTTGGTCAAAATGATATAGTAAATGCACTTTTTAGATTTTGATAAGCACTAAAACTTGGAAATTTGTCCTTGATTAGCTGAGCATTTTTAATTGACTGTAATTAAAATGATTTCTAGGAATGAATTAATCGATTAATCAACAAATTAACCAATTAATTTGATCTTGAATATTAGGTTTGAAAAAGCAACAGGGAAATAATTGATTAAAAACATAAAAGAATCGATTATTTTTGTACTGAAAGATTTAATGAAATGACAGCAGAATTTTAATCGATTAAAATGAAGAAGAATCGATTAAATTTAACCTTTTTATGGTTTTAACTGATGTAAATCATTTTTAATCGATTAAAATAACTAAACTAAAAATCCTGAGAACATTTTAATCGATTAATTTGTATTTTAATCGATTAAAACTGTACTGAACAACTTTTTTTGTATTCTCTGTAAGTGAAATTAATCGATTAAAACAGTTTTATATCAATTAAAATAATCGATCAATTAAAAGAACTTCCAGATTTTGTTCCTGCAAAACAGATTTAACATATATCTGGTACCCTTTTTGAAAGTGATGAAGATCTCATTGAAATACTTTGGCAAAGATCTCATTGATTTGATGAAGTCAAAAATGAAGTCAAAAGCAACTTTGCAGTGGACAAAAGTCACTAAGATAAAAGAGTAGAAGAATTAGTGTGTCTTCAGCTATGCTTAGGTATAATCATTTTATCTTTTCTGCTGCATGAGGTTTCTTCACTTAAAAGATTTTGCAAAATGCCTCTAAAAATGTTTTTAACAATTAAAAACAAAGTATTTTGACAAAAGCTTTCTTAAACAAGTTTTTAACTGATACAACTTTGATAGAACCGATTAAAATTACTTAGAATGTTCAGAGAAATGTTTTTACAGTATTTTAATCGATACAACTTGATTTTAATCGGTTAAAACCACTTGGAGTTCAGGATGATCGATCAGAATACAATTATGACCGATCAGAATCAGATATGATCGATCAGAATTGAATTATGACCGATCATAATCAGTTATGATCAATCAGAATTTAGTTATGACCGATCAGAACTCTTTTAATCGATTAAATCTCGTTTCAATCGATTAAAACAACTTAGAAAATTTCTACACAGCATTTTAATCGATTAAAACTTATTTTTATCAGTTAAAATAACTTGAAAAGTTTTACAAGAAAGTTTTGCAGTATTTCAATCGATTGAATCGCGAAACAATCGATTAAATCAACTTAGAAGATTTTTTGTAAAGTGTTTTAATTGATACAAACGTTGTCGTATCAGTTAAAACAAATCTGTTAAAGAATCAAGAACGTATTAATGGATTAAAAGAATTTTTAATGGATTAAAACTGCACTTTTAACAGATTAAAAGAATCTTTTAACATATTAATTAAACCAGCAGTTTTGAAAATCTTCTATAAAAATAGTTTGGCTTAAACTTTTTAAACACACATTGAACATCAGTTTTTACACATCCTTGAGCAATCAATCAAGCAAACTTTAGCACTCTTTTCAAGAAAGATTCGCATCAGTTTTTGAGAAGTTCTTTGAAAATCTTTCTTGAGGCAACTTGATTTCTTTTGAAGAAGAAACACTTACAACAGAATTGCATAAACTGGTTTGAGCATTCTAGTTTCTTCTTTTTCATTTCTTTACATTCTTTTTTGTATTGTTTGGTGCTTGGAATTTGGGCATTGGTTTCTCTGCAGCTGGAATTTGGTTGTAGAGGTTATCAAGAACTGGAATTTGGTTCTTGGTGAGAGGTTGAGAGCAGGAACTGGAATTTGGTTCTTGTGGTAGATTAAGTGTAAGATTGTAAATCTGTAAAACATTTGATCTAGTGGAACCCAGCTGGAATTTGTCTGGAGACTGGACGTAGCCCTGGTATTGGGTGAACCAGTATAAAACACCGATGATATCTTTCTTAACCTTTCTCTATTTTAATTCTGTCACTGCATTTATATTGATTGATTGCTTTATAATTCAAGAACAGATCTGGAATCTTAATTTTTGAATTAGATAATCTGTTATTTGCGAAAAACTTTTAAAGATCAATTCACCCCCCTCTTGATCTCAGCCTACTTTTCTAACAATTGGCATCAGAGCGAGGTGCTTGAAAGTTATTCAAGTTCTTCGATCCATGGCTGAAAACAGATTACCGTTTTCTGAGGGAGCTTCTATTAACAAACCTCCACTGTTTTGTGGAACAGATTATCCTTTTTGGAAAATTAGGATGAAGATATTTATTGAATCCATTGATAGAAATGTTTGGGATGTAATTTCTAATGGCCCTTTAATTACAGAAAAAGAATGGTCCAGTCTAAATGATGAGGAAAAGAAAAAAGTTCAAAATGATTGCACTGCTAAAAATATTATTACTTCTGCACTTAACATGGATGAGTTTTTCAGGGTATCCCAATGCAAATCTGCCAAGGAGATGTGGGATGTTCTTGAGGTTACTCATGAAGGGACAACAGATGTAAAAAGAGCCAGAAAGCATACTCTCATAAGAGAATATGAACTGTTCAAAATGCAAAGTGGTGAAAGCATTGCAGATGTGCAGAAGCGATTCACTCACATCATTAATCATCTAATGGGCCTAGGTAAGATCTTTGATAAAGAAGAATTAAATATTAAAGTCTTGAAAAGTCTTGACAGGTCTTGGTAGCCAAAGGTCACAGCAATTTCAGAGTCAAAAGATCTGTCCGTAATGACAACAACTTCTCTGTTTGGCAAACTCAGAGAACATGAAATGGAAATCAACAGATTTAATGAACAAGAAGTCTCTGAGAAGAAAAGCAGAAGTATAGCACTTAAAGTTGAAGAAAAAAATCAAGAATCAGAGGAGGAAAGTGAGAACCTTGGACTGCTTGTCAGGAAATTCAACAAGTTTCTCAAGAAAAAGATTCAAGACAAGGAAAAACATAAAAGGTATGAGAAAAAAACTGATTCTTCTAACTTTAAATGCTATGGCTGTGGTAAGCAGGGCCATGTAAGGATGGAGTGCCCAGAAAAGAACAAACATAATGACAAGAAAGAAGAGAAAGTCAAAAGAAGAGCCTATATAGCATGGGATGACAATGACACTTCATCAACAGACAATTCTGATAATGAAGAAGCCAACTTATGTCTAATGGCAAGTCAAAATCCTCAATCCAGCAGTGTAAGTTCTAGTTCTTCTTCAAATTTAGTGAATTATGATTCATTACAAGAAGCATTTAATGAAATGCATGAAGAGGCTAAGAAACTACAAAAAGAAAATGATAGGCTAAAAGGACTAAATAATTGGTTAATAAATAAAGTAGACTCTCTTGAAAAAAGAATACTTGAAGATGAAACTGATTGTGATTTCTTAAAATTAATTCATGATAATTCTGATTGTGCATGTAATAAATCCTGTAATAACTGTTCAGAATTACAAAAGAAAATTGATTTTTTATCACAAACTGTTTCAAGGTTTACACAAGGTCAAGCTAATCTTGACGTTTTACTTGGATCTCAAAAACTAATTTTTGACAAATCTGGAATAGGATTTAAATCTAGGATGAAATTCAGAAAAACAAATGTAAATAGGAAATCATACTCTGTGATTAAATGTTTTTACTGCATGAAAAGAGGTCATTCAGTGAAATACTGTAGAATTAAAAAGTATGTTATTCCTAAAGGTAGAATGAAGTGGATTCCAAAAATTAATTCATTCCAAATAACCTAATTGGACCCAGGAACTATAAAGGGTACCAGAAACATGCTAAATTTGTTTTGCAGGAACAAAATCTGGGAATCCCTTGGAGTTCAAAGCAGCGAATCAGGTTCTGATTTCATAAACTGATTGTTTTGGTTGATATAAAACAATATTAATCGATTAAAATAACTTACAGAGGATATCAAAAAATCTTTCCATACCATTTTAATCGATTGAAATGTCAAATTAATCGATTGAAACGTTCTTAGGTTTTGAGTTTAGCTGTTTTAATCGATTGAAATGAATTTATATCAACTAAAAATACTAAGATGTAAAATTTAATCGATTCCTTTTCGTTTTAATCGATTTAAATTCTGTTATCATTTTATTAATTTCATCCTATACAAGAAACAATCGATTCCTTTATGAAATAATTGATTACTTCACTATAACAGTTTCAAACCTAATATTAAAAGATCAAATTAATAGGTTAATCAGTTGGTTAATCGATTGATTTGTTTCTGAAAATTAGTTTTATAACATCCAATTAAAGATTGGTAAGCAAACCAAATTCAAAATCCCAAGTTTTCATGGTAATCAAAATCTGCATAAATCTTTTAAAATTTCTTTGACCGGGTCAAACATATTCCCAAGAGCAATTTAGCTGATACATCCACTGGTCAGAAATTTGTGTTTTTGTCCTCAGTCAAGGGGACATGCAATTAAAGCTATTTTTGCAGGCTGTGTCTGAAGTAAACTGCAATTCACAAAAAATGGCATCCGTGAATCTTTAGTTTACTTTCGTGTAGCCCATTGCTCTCAGTATTCTCTTTCTGGTTCAAAGTTCTTCTCCCTTCTTTCCTTGTACACACGTCTCTGAACCCCTTCTCTGAAAATACAACAAGATGCTGAGAAGATCTAAGTCAAGAAAGAAGCAGAAAGGAGAGTCTTCCTCTGCTGGAAATCAGGGAGGCCACCTTGAAAATTGGTTCAGTGGTGATAGAGATAAGATGAATAACTTCATCACCAATTTTAGTCAAAAGCAGCTTGGTATCCCCAAATTCATAAGGTTTGTGTGGCTGGATGAAGAAGGATTTACTTCATTAAGAAGGAGACTAAAGAGTCAAAAACTAAAGAATGTCCTGGAATTTACTGGCAATATCCAACCAGATCTGGTAAGAGTTTTCTATGCAAATCTCACTGTCAGTGGTTCTACTTTAAGGTCTCAGGTAAAAAGAGTCAATTTGGTCATTACTCATGACATTTGGGATGAAGTTGCTGGCCTCAAAGATGTTGGGGTAAAAATCTCAAGAGGTAATATTGCTGAATTACCAGAGTTTAATAAAACTTAATTTTTTCGCACCTGTCTTAAAGACCAAAATGAATCGGCTAAAATTTTCAATGCTGGGAAGATGAGGCTTGAATCAAGAATTCTTGCCTTCATTATTGCATGGATACTTACTCCAAGGGGGAGTAATCATGCTATACTTAATGAGGGTGATTTGGCTCTCATGTACTGCATTGAAAACAGGATTCGGGTTAACTGGGTCTATGCTTTTAAAGACCACATGGTAAAAGCCAAGCGGCTTGCTGATTACAAATTACCTTATGCTTTATTGATCAGTAAATTTTTTAGACATTTTGCAGTGGATTTAGAAGGGGAGTATGTAGAAACTCCGAAAGCATCAAATGAGGTTGATGACTCAACCCTACGAAAAATGGGGTTTATTAAAATTGATGATGAATGGATTTCGAAGGTGGATGCTGGGATGTCAGAGGGTGAGGAAGAAGATGAAGATGAAGATCAGGGCCAGATCCCTTCCTCTCTAGCTGCTGCAGAGGTTCCAGAGTCAACAAGTGGTCAAACGTCCTATGAAAACATGGAAATTATCCCTTTCATGGAGCAGCCTGACCGTGGGACTCCTCTATCTCAGTTTGAAAGAACTATGCTTTCTCAAATGGCTGCAGTGCAGGAAAATCAGAGAAAGCATATGCAGATGACATTCCAACACTTTCAGCAAACCAACCATCAATTCACATCCCTTGGCAACCAAATTGCTTATATCTACACCAAGCTGGAAGATATGCAGCTGAATCAAGGGAACTGGGATGATTAGATTTATGGATAAAAAGGGTCCCTTCTCATCTTTTATTGCTTATTTCTTTTGATGCTTATTCTAAATTTCTGGGTCTGTAATATTACTGGTTATATACCAGGCACAATCTCTCTAGCTTTGAATTAATATAATGTAGGTTTAATTTGAATCAAACTAGCATAGATAGAATTCAAAATAGATCCCTGAGAGTTTTAGCTGATACAAAATAGAATTAATCGATTAAATTGATTAAAGGAAACACTTTTCATAACGAAATAATCGATTAAAACTTCGTATCAATCGATTAAAATCTTTATAAACTAGCTTACATCAGTTAAATTAGCTAAATAAGATTTTATTCTGATTTTGATGGATCTATTAGTTAAAATTTAATCGATGTAGTTGATATTATTGTTAAACATCCTTCTAGCTGATCAGTGTTACAAAATATCCACTAAGATTAGGCGTGAGAAATTCGCATCAAACATTAATTAGTTTTCAAAACTGAGTGTTTTATTCAATAAAAAATCTTTTAAATCGATTAAAAGAATTCATACAACATTTTTCCTTACTGTTTTAATCGATTAAATGTTGAAATAATCGATTAAATGCACTTATGTTTTATATTTCAAAGTCCTTCACTGTTTTAATCGATTAAACCTTTATTTCAATCAATTAAAATCATTAAACATGAACTTTTTAATCGATTTTATCCTGTTTTTAATCGATTTTTATTCTGGAAAGAAAAATTAAAGGCTTTAGTTAATGGTTGTTCTTGTAACATGCTACTAAAGCGTGATTCCCTTATCTTTACACGTGTTAATTGTATTCATTACAAACGTGTTAATGAAGATAAGTTTGAATCAACTTTGATTGATCTTTACATGAGTAAAGTATCGTATTTTTCATTTTTTTTCTATTTTCAAAATCTTTTCAATACATTCCTATGCATTGTTTCTCTTATGTTCCCTATTTTTTGATGAAGTCAAAAGGGGGAGAAATAGTTGCTTTTACTTTTGATCAATTTAAAGGGAGAAATAGGAAGATAATTCATTTTAGATTACTCACTAATCTGTATTATCAAGTGACTTCTTTTGCAGAGTTTTGTTTTCAAAAGTGGTGTTTGTCTTCATCAAATAGGGGGAGACTGAAAGTGATGAAGATCTCATTGAAATACTTTGGCAAAGATCTCATTGATTTGATGAAGTCAAAAGCAACTTTGCAGTGGACAAAAGTCACTAAGATAAAAGAGTAGAAGAATTAGTGTGTCTTCAGCTATGCTTAGGTATAATCATTTTATCTTTTCTGCTGCATGAGGTTTCTTCACTTAAAAGATTTTGCAAAATGCCTCTAAAAATGTTTTTAACAATTAAAAACAAAGCATTTTGACAAAAGCTTTCTTAAACAAGTTTTTAACTGATACAACTTTGATAGAACCGATTAAAATTACTTAGAATGTTCAGAGAAGTGTTTTTACAGTATTTTAATCGATACAACTTGATTTTAATCGGTTAAAACCACTTGGAGTTCAGGATGATCGATCAGAATACAATTATGACCGATCAGAATCAGATATGATCGATCAGAATTGAATTATGACTGATCAGAATCGATTATGATCGATCAGAATTTAGTTATGACCGATCAGAACTCTTTAATCGATTAAATCTCGTTTCAATCGATTAAAACAACTTAGAAAATTTCTACACAGCGTTTTAATCGATTAAAACTTATTTTTATCAGCTTAAAATAACTTGAAAAGTTTTACAAGAAAGTTTTGCAAGTATTTCAATCGATTGAATCGCGAAACAATCGATTAAATCAACTTAGAAGATTTTTTGTAAAGTGTTTTAATTGATACAAACGTTGTCGTATCAGCTTAAAACAAATCTGTTAAAGAATCAAGAACGTATTAATGGATTAAAAGAAGTTTTAACGGATTAAAAATGCACTTTTAACAGATTAAAAGAATCTTTTAACAGATTAATTAAACCAGCAGTTTTGAAAATCTTCTATAAAAACAGTTTGGCTTAAACTTTTTAAACACACATTGAACATCAGTTTTTACACATCCTTGAGCAATCAATCAAGCAAACTTTAGCACTCTTTTCAAGAAAGATTCGCATCAGTTTTTGAGAAGTTCTTTGAAAATCTTTCTTGAGGCAACTTGATTTCTTTTGAAGAAGAAACACTTACAACAGAATTGCATAAACTGGTTTGAGCATTCTAGTTTCTTCTTTTTCATTTCTTTACATTCTTTTTTGTATTGTTTGGTGCCTGGAATTTGGGCACTGGTTTCTCTGCAGCTAGAATTTGGTTGTAGAGGTTATCAAGAACTGGAATTTGGTTCTTGGTGAGAGGTTGAGAGCAGGAACTGGAATTTGGTTCTTGTGGTAGATTAAGTGTAAGATTGTAAATATGTAAAACATTTGATCTAGTGGAACCCAGCTAGAATTTGGCTGGAGACTGGACGTAGCCCTGGTATTGGGTGAACCAGTATAAAACACCAGTGATATCTTTCTTAACCTTTCTCTATTTTAATTTTGTCGCTGCATTTATATTGATTGATTGCTTTGTAATTCAAGAACAAATCTGGAATCTTAATTTTTGAATTAGATAATCTGTTATTTGCGAAAAACTTTTAAAGATCAATTCACCCCCCCTCTTGATCTCAGCCTACTTTTCTAACACTTTTTACAATCACTGGGTCCAATCAGGTTATTTGAAATGAATTCTTGGGAATCCACTTCATTCTACCTCTTGGTATAGCATACTTTTTGATTCTACAAAACTTAACAGAATGACCTCTTTTCATACAATAGAAGCATGTAATAAATGGTGACGAAACAGATTTACTATATGCAAAATAGTTTTTAAATGCTCTAGTTTTCTTTCCAACAAGAGGTGTAAAACCAATACCACCACGATCAATAACCAACTTTTGAGAATCAAGTATAATATCAAGACTTGTTTTTCCTTGTGCAAGTTTAGATGCAGTTTTTATTAAATATGCTAATTTCTTTTGTAACTCAGGACAATTTTTACAATCTTTTTTATCATTACACATGTAATCAGAATTATTACCTATTTCTTGATTTTATTTCTTAGTTTCTTTATCAAGAATTTCCTTTTCAAGAAGAATGATTTTGTTTTCTAATAGACTATTCATGCTTTTTAATCTTTTGTTTTCAATTTCTAATTTCTTAGCTACTACATACATTTTATAAAAAGCATCTTGTAATGAAATGTAATTTATAGTAGTTTTTGAAGAATCAGAAAATAGGTAATTTATAGTACATGGGAGAATTCGAATTAACCATCAAACACATCTTTGTTGTTTCTTCGTAAGCCATTTCAAGAGTTTTCCACATCTGTGCAGCAGTCTGGCAATGATTTACCCTGAAAAATTCATTTTTGTTAAGTGCGGATGTGATGATATTCTTAGCAGTACAGTCATCTTGAATTTGTTTCTTTTCATATTCATTCAAACTAGACCATTCTCTGTTAAAAAACATAAGAGTCTTGTTCAATAATATTCCAAACATTTATATCAACAGATTCAATAAAGATCTTCATTTTTATCTTCCAAAATGAATAATTTGTACCACAAAACAGTGAAGGTCTATCAATACAAGCACCCTCAGAAAAATTATTTTCAGCCATTTGGATCAAAAGACTTGAGTAAATTTCAAGAACCTTGCTCTTGATACCAATTGTTAGAAAAGGAGGCTGAGATCAAGAGGGCGGGAGGGGTGAATTGATCTTTGAAAGATTTTCGCAAATTACAGATTATCTATTTCAATGATTAAGAGTTCTGACCAATTCTTGAATCAAACAAAACAAACAATCAAAATAAAGGAAGCAACAGAATTAAAGAGAGAAAGGTTTAGAGAGATACAACCAAGATTTATACTGGTTCACCCAATCCCAGGGTTACGTCCAGTTCTCAACCAAATTCCAGCTGAGTTCTACTAGATTGAATGTTTTATAGATTACAACTCCAATCACACACCTAATCTACCACAAGAACCAAAATTCCAATCCTTGCACCTAAACCTTTACCAAGAACCAAATTCCAGTTCCTGAACCACCTTACAGCCAAATTCCAACCACAGAAACCAGTGCCCACACTTCCAGACACTCACAATACAGTAACGAAATGTAAAATAAACAAAGAGAAGAAACTAGAACACTCAAACCCAGATTATGCTACTCTGCAGAATGAGTTTCTTCACAAAAGAAATGCAGAAAATGCCTCAAGAAAGAACTTTGAAAAACTTCACAAAACTTGCGTGATTCTTTCTTGAAAGTAGCTCTTATGATTGCTTGATTGATTGCTCAAAGGTATCTCTTAAAAGACTCAAGCAATTCTGTTTATATAGAAGATTGTTCAAACTGCTGGTTTAATTAATCTGTTAAAACAATCTTTTAATCTATTAAAAGTCTTGAATTAATCTATTAAAACTTCTTTTAATCTGTTAAAATGTTCTTGATCATGTTCCAGATTTGTTTTAACTGATGCGACATCGTTTCAATCGATTAAAACACTTTGTAAAAAATCCCTTAAGTTGTTTTAATCGATTAATTTGCCTTTTAATCGATTAAAATACTGCCAAATGTTTTCATAAAACTTTCTAAGTGATTTTAACTGATAACAATATGTTTTAATCGATTAAAACACTTTAGAAAAAAATCTCTTAGTTGTTTTAATCGATTAATTCGCATTTTAATCGATTAAAATCCTGCCAAATAGTTTCATAAAACTTTCTCAGTCATTTTAATTGATAACACATCGATTAAAATCCTGACAGAACTTCTTTCAAAAACTTTCAAGTGATTTTAATCGATTAATTTGCATTTACATTGATTAAAATACTGACACAACATATTTCCAAATGCTTCAAGTTATTAATCGATTATTTCGAGTTTGTATTGATTAAAATACTGCCAGAACATTTTCCAAAACATTCTAAGTTATTTTAATCGATTATTTTGAATCTACATCAGTTAAAATACTGGTAGAAGGTTTTCAAAAACTCCTTTAATGAAAATAATCGATTAATTCGAAGATATATCAATTAAAACAATTTCAGTATATGTTTTAAAATGTTTTAATCGATTATTTCGAAAACCTATTAATTAAAAACCTGTTATGTAAGTTTTAAGAACATTTTAACTGATAAAGCTCATATAATATCAGTTAAAACAATTACTTAAAAACCATTTAACCGATTACTTTGGTTTTTAACAGATTAAACATGTTTAGAGGCATTTTGCAAAATCTTTTAAATGATGAAACCTCATGCAACAGAGAGATATGAATGATTATATGTATAGATGCAGACTCACTAATCACTCTATCCTTTTAACCAAGTAACCTTTGACATCAGCAGAATAGTCTTGACTTCATCAAATCAACAAGATCTTTCGTTTAATCAAATGATTCAATTAAGATCTTCATCACTTTCACAATATGCTAAAAAGATCAGCTGGAGGGTGAAGGAGTTGACCCTCTTGCCTAGTTGTCCTTCGGTTGCTTCCCTCGTCGTGGTAGTCGACCTTCTGGATGCTGAGTGTGATCCTTCGGGATGCTCCTTTGATGCGATAGTTGACCCCTTTGGTTGTAAACTTTGGTTTAAGCCCCCTTTTGTAAGGCTTGATGAGTACGCACTCCCATCTGGTTTTGATGAATACGAACCCCCGTCCGGTTGTTGTAAGACTTGCAGCCCACTTTGTAGGGCTGGATGAGTATGCACCCTCATCTGGTTTGGCGAGTACGAACCCATGTCTGGTTGTTGTAGCCTTGGGATGATCCTTTGATGCGGTAGCTGACCTCTTGGTTGATGAGTATGAACCCTCATCTAGTTTAGAAGTCCACTTTGTAGGACTGGTGCGACTTACTAATTTTGTTCATGCACAATCTCTATGGGGAGTGTTTTTTGCTTGATAATTTGTTTTTGATTTTTCTGATGAAGTATTCCGGTGTGCAGGGGATTCGTTAGTCTTCCTCTAGCTGGTTGAGTGCTGGGGATTCTTTTGTTTTTCGGGCTTTTGTAATAGCCACCCGACTTTGTTGGTTGTCAGGGATCTTTGGTGAACGCATTTTACATAGTCCAGAATCCATTGGGGATTCGTTGATTTTGGTGATGCCTTTGAGCAGGAGGATGCTTTGCTTGATTGCCTTCTCTCTTTGATGGGAGAAATGGTGGTTAATGCTTGGGAGTTTTATTCTGTTTTGAATTTCCTGTTTGATGACGTCTTGTCCCTGTTTTCTTGGGGGAACTTTATTTGGGATGCTTTCCATTTTCAATCACAAACATGGAGCCTAGTCTTCCTATATGAATGTGTCTTTTGTTATTTTCCTAGAGAGATTTTTTGTTTTTGATTTTGACAAAGTCGTATTGTGCGACTATTTGTGTAGATGCCCTAAATGCAATCTATCCTTTTTTTTAAATGTGTTTAGAAAGTGACTGTTCTTCTGCTGGTTACAGGGGGCTGAAAGATTCCTTTACGAATCTTATTTTGGCCTTATCTTTTGTTTGGACCACCCTTGTTTCGGTTTTCTTGATTTAGTGGGCCTTTTTCCTTTTCTTATGCTTTCTTGTATTGGTTCTTTATGCATGCTTTTGTTTCATTAATACAGAGGCATTTTCATAATTTGGTCAGGAGAAAAGAAATAAAAGACAATTTTATTGATATAAAGAAATGGTTTATTTTTATAGAGGGGTTTTCAAAGGGGTTTAGAAGCATGGCTAACCAAGGTTGGCTACACTGTATAAGATATAACAATCATGTCCCTAACATCTGTCTCCCTGTTTCTCCTAGTCACTTCAGTTGAGATGCTCGAGCCCGGAGTGAAGACTTATGCAAAGCTTGCTCGCTTCTGGAAGGACACTACCTTAGTCGCCTTATGGTTTTTAGCTAAGATAACCACTACTCTTTATTATTATTATTATTATTATTATTATTATTATTATTATTATTATTATTATTTTAGAACCTCTAAATTTTGCCTAGGACGTGTCCTAGCGAGAAATATGGACCCTATATTTTGCCTAGGATGCTCTTTGCGAGTTTTCATCCTAACGAGTCATGAGCAGCGTCTTCAAGCCTAATATTTCTTCACCGCGTCTGAGTTGACCGGGTGCTAAAGCTCTTCTTCGTCCATGTTAGTGAGGATAAGGGCTCTTCCTGAGAAAGCTCGCTTGACCACAAAGGGTCCTTTGTATTTTGCTACCCATTTTCCAAGTTTGTCCTTCTGGGCGGGAAGCAGTTTCCTTATTACTAAATCCCCTTCTTGAAAAGTGTGGGGATTGATCTTCTTGTCGTAGGCCTTCTTGATCTTCTTTTGATAGCCCTACCCATGACATATGGCGTCTAGCCATTTTTCTTCAATCAGATTAAGTTGGTCATACCGATTCTGTACCCATTATGCTTCGGTCAACTTTGCTTCCATAATGACTCTTAAGGAGGGTATTTCGACTTCCACTAGCAATACGACCTTCATGCCGTATACAAGGGAGAACGGAGTGGCCCCGGTGGAGGTTCGTACAAAAGTTTGATATCCGTGTAGGGCGAAGGGCAGCATTTTATGCCAATCCTTGTATGTTATTACCATCTTTTGGATGATCTTTTTGATGTTTTTGTTGGCTGCCTCCACCGCACCGTTCATTTTGGGTCGGTATAGGGAGGAATTGTGATGTTGAATCTTGAAATCTTGACATAATTCCTCCATCATCTTGTTGTTCAGATTGGTCCCATAATCAGTAATGAGCCAATGAGGGATTCCATACCGAGATAGAATGTTTTTCTTGACGAAGGCGGTTACCACTTTCCTAGTCACGTGTGCGTAGGATGCCGCCTCTACCCATTTAGTAAAATAGTCAATGGCCACCAAGATAAAACGATGACCATTAGATGTTGACAATTCAAGGACTTGATGTTGCACTTGATGAATATGAAGAATGGATTTTGATGATGATCCAAGAACTAAAGACTTAGAATATTGAAGATTGAAGATTGGTGATAATTGTATTGTAATAACTCTATTTTATTTAAGATTGAGTCTGTATTTTTAGAGTCTAAGATAGCCGGTACATAGTCTGTAACTTAGAAGCTTCAAAAAGCTCAAATTTATCATTTAGGCTCGGCTTTAATCGATTATATAGGTAAATAATCGATTAAAACAGTGAGAAAACACTTTCTATACAAACTCACTGTTTTAATCGATTAAAACAGCAAAATAATCGATTGTTTTGTACTTGATCCATACAGATAATCGATTATTTCACCAAATAATCGATTAATCCGGAGAGGTTTGGGTTCTGACGTATTTGGCTCTGTTTTAATCGATTATCACTCCAAATAATCGATTATTTCGATCTGTTTTTCATTTTAAATTTCAAATTAACCCTATTTTCGAAAACCCAATTACCAAGAACCCTAGTTTCGAAATCCCCAATTCCTAAACCTTAATTTCCCTACTTAAACTCTGCTTTGGCACTCGAGAAAAAATAGAACAACTCTTTCCATACAAAATTTAAGTGTCTGTGAGTGCCGGAGAATTGTTTGTTGCAAGGAAAGGGGGCTTTTGGAACCTGGTGTGAGGCTAGAAGCGATAAGAATCACTAAGTGGAGTTCTTAGTGGATTGTGTGTCTGTGCCGTCTCTAGGGAAAGTCGTTCTTCATCTCTTGTGGATTTCAAGAGAGGTGTTTTTCGATCTTTATCTCGTTCATTTGTAATCTGTTTGTAACAATTTGTTCTTAGTGATAGCGTTAATCCTCTTTTGAGTGATTAGCAACTCGGACGTAGGGTCTTTTGATCCGAACCAAGTATAAACCTACTGTGTAATCTTCTCTACTCTTCTCTATTTACATTTACGCAGTTTTTAATCGGTAAAATTTGGGGAAAATTTTGAAAACCTAATTTTTATTAAAAATCCAATTCACCCCCCCTCTTGGTTTTTGTCCGACCACGCGAACATTCCGCATGCGCGATTCTAACAAGTGGTATCGAGCTTGCTTTGATAGTCATTCAAATATTTTCGAAAATGGTCGGACAAAATCAAACTTTTGCCGAAGGTGCGTCTATCAACAGACCCCCACTTTTTGCGGGTCAAAATTATCCTTTTTGGAAGGTACGTATGCAAATATTTTTAGAGTCTCGTTGATAGAGGCGTTTGGGACGCAATTTTAAACGGTCCATTTGTTCCTAAAATTACGTAGAACGGTGTTGACGTTCTTAAACCTATTTCTAGATGGACTGCAGAAGAAAGTCGAAAAGCACAATTTGATGTTAGGGCTAGAAACATTATTTCATCTCGCTCTAACCCTTGATGAGTTTTATAGAATTTCAGTTTGTAAAAGTGCACAGGAAATGTGGGAAATGCTAAGGGTGACCCACGAAGGAACCGAAGACGTCAAAAGAGCACGTAAAAATTCTTTAATCCAAGAATACGAGATGTTCCGGATGCAACCAGGCGAAATGATATTTGACGTACAGAAACGTTTCACTCATATCGTGAACCATCTCACCGGACTAGGTAAAATTTTTTATGTTGATGAATTAAATGTTAAAATTTTGAAATCTCTCGGATAGGAAATGGCAACCAAAGGTGACGGCCATCTCGGAGTCACAAAATCTTGCCACTATGTCTATGGCGGCGTTATTTGGAAAGCTTAGGGAGCATGAACTTGACATTGGAAGACTAAATGAGGAAGAGGGTCAATATCAAAAGAAGAACCTAGCTTTCAAGACCGAGATTTCAAAAAGCAAAAATAAGAAAGAAGAAGAAGAAGACTCCGAAATTGATGAAGAAGAGATGAGTCTTTTTATAAAGAAGTTCACCAAGATGATGAAAGCAAAAGGAAGACATCCTTTCAAAGGTAAGGGAAAGGTAAAAGAAAATTCTTCCGTTAATATAAAATGCTTTGGTTGTGGTGAAGCAGGGCATATGAAGACCGAATGCCCAAACAAGAAAAATGATGAACACAAGGGCAAAAAGCAATTCAAGAAGAAAGCATATATTGCTTGGGATGACAGTGATTCAAATTCAGAATCAAGCGACTCAGAAATTGAAGCAAACATTTGCTTGATGGCAAATAACAACATTTCTTCGGATTTTGAGGTTAGTGATTCCGATTCATCCGCTAGTGAAGAAAATGACCATGATGAATTGCAAAATGCTTATAATGAGTTATTTACTGCATTTATGGATATGAAAAAAGAATATAAAGTTGTAAAGAAAAATCTAAGAAGATCCGAAAAGGAAAATGAGTCCTTAAAATTGAAAATTGCATGTTTAGAAGAAAAGGAGGTAGCTAATACGAAAATTGTATGCTTAGATGAGAATAAGGACTTAGCTTGTGCAAATTGTAAAGAGCATGAATATGACATAGATATTCTTAACCATTTGCTTGACAAAGTCGAAAAAGAAATTGATGATCTTAAGAAGCATGAAATGGTAATTGCTCAAAATAATGTAAATCAAAGAGTTCCTTTGAAAAAGAGTAAATCTAAAAAGAAAAGAGTATGGGTAGAAAAAGGAACTAGAGCATGTCATGTAAATAATGCATCTTATTCCATAGCTACATCAAAAGCATGTTTTTATTGCATGAAACAAGGTCACACTTCAAATAAGTGTAAAATCAAACATTTTGGTGTTCCTAAAGGTAAATATATTTGGGTTCCTATAGTTAAATGAACTATTTGTATCTTGTATTTATTCAAAGAAAATGGATCATTTAGTATGTTTTAAACAAAATGATTAGGTAAAAACATTTTATCTTTTCTATTGCATGAAGGTTCTTCACTTAAAGATTTTTGCGAAAAGCCTCTAAAATTGTTTTAAACAACTAAAAACAAAGTATTTTTACAAAAGCTTTCTTAAAACATGTTTTTAACTGATGCAGTTTTGAAAGAACCAAATAAAATCACTTAGAATGTTCAAAGAAGTGTTTTTACAGTATTTTAATCGATACAACTTGTTTTTAATCGATTAAAACCATTTAGAACTCATTGTGATCGATCAGATTTTTATTATGAGCGGTCAGAATCTTTTAAATCGATTAAAAACACGTTTCAATCGATTAAAATCACTTAAAGGGTCAGGATGATCGATCAGAATCAAATTATAAGCGATCAAAATTCTTTTCAATCGATTAAAACACGTTTCAATCGATTAAAATCATTTAAAGGGTCAGGATGATCGATCAGAATGCAATTATGACCGATCAGAATCAGTTATGATCGATCAGAATTTTGTTATGACCGATCAGAACTCTTTTAATCGATTAAATCTCGTTTCAATCGATTAAAACAACTTAAAAATTTTTTCTACACAGCGTTTTAATCGATTAAAAGACGTTTTAACAGATTAAAACTGCACTTTTAACAGATTAAAAGAATCTTTTAACAGATTAATTAAACCAGCAGATTAATTAAAAGAAGTTTTGCAGTATTTAAATAGATTGTTATGTCTCTAACCCCAAGGACCCAAAAGTTGTGGGGACCTAAGTTTATATGTTCTTGTGTTGTAGGAAACTTCCAAATCAAAGAAGTCTATGTGGTATCTTGATAGTGGATGCTCAAAACATATGACTGGAGATAAAACGAAATTTGTAAGTTTTAAAGCCAAAGAACAAGGATATGTGACTTATGGGGATAACAACAAAGGGAAGATTCTCGGAATTGGAAACATAGGTGGTGCAAACACATTGGAGATTAAGGATGTACTTCTTGTTGATGGGCTAAAGCATAACCTTCTTAGCATAAGCCAATTGTGTGACAAAGGATTCAAGGTAACTTTTGAAAGCCAATTTTGCACCATACATTTAATAGATTCCGAAAAAGTAGAATTAAAAGGCATTAGGCATAACAATATATATTTGATTGATTTGGATTGTTTACATGAGTCTAGTATAACATGTTTAGTTGCTAAGGAAGAAAACCCTTGGTTATGGCATAAAAGAGCGGCTCATATAAACATGCATCATTTGAATAAATTGATATCAAAAGACTTAGTTATTGGATTGCCTAAATTGAAATTTAAAAAAGATAGATTGTGTGATGCATGCCAAAAAGGTAAACAAGTTAAATCATCATTTAAATCAAAGAATGTGATTTCCACTTCAAAACCCCTAGAATTATTACATTTAGATTTATTTGGACCTTCTAGGATAAAAAGCTTTGGTGGAAATTATTATGGACTTGTAATTGTTGATGATTACTCTAGGTACACTTGGACATTTTTCCTAACTATGAAAAGTGAAGCTTTTAAGGTCTTTAGAAAGTTTGCTAAACAAATACAAAATGAGAAAGACCTAAGAATTAAAGTTTTAAGAAGTGACCATGGTGGTGAGTTTCAAAATGAAAAGTTTGAGAATTATTGTGAGGAAAATGGTATATTACATAACTTTTCTACTCCTAGGACTCCCCAACAAAATGGTGTAGTTGAGAGGAAAAATAGGTCATTAGAGGAACTTGCAAGAACTATGTTAAATGAATCTAATGTTCCAAAATATTTTTGGGCTGATGCGGTTAGCACTGCATGCTATGTTTTAAATAGAATGCTCATTAGGTCAATTATAAAATCAACTCCATATGAATTGTTTAATGGTAGAAAACCTAATGTTGCTCATTTAAAGATTTTTGGATGTAAATGTTTTGTGCTAAATAATGGAAAGGACAATCTAGGAAAATTTGACTCAAAAGCCGATGAGGGCATTTTTCTAGGTTATTCTTTAACTAGCAAGGCATATAGAGTGTTTAATAGGAGAACTTTGAATATAGAAGAATCTATACATGTTACCTTTGATGAGATTGTAGACCTTGGGGGAAATCCTCTTGAGTCAAATAAAAGACTTGCAGGTGATGATGAATATATAAGAGAGGCCCTTGATGAATTATACTTGGAAGATAATGTGCCTTCTCAAACTCCTCAATTAGCAAAAGAATGGCAATCACCTAGAGGACTCTCAATGGACAACATTATAGGGGACATCTCAAAAGGGGTAAGAACTAGAAATATGAATAATTTCTGTATGTCCGTTGCTTTTGTGTCACAGATTGAACCTAAAAACATTGAGGAAGCACTTAAAGATGATCAATGGTGCATAGCCATGCAAGAAGAACTTAACCAATTTGAAAGGAATCAAGTCTCGGGAACTAATCCCAAGAGAAGAGTCACATCAAGTTATTGGAACTAAATGGGTATTCAGAAATAAGCTTGATGAAGATGGTAATATAACAAAGAATAAAGCCGGACTTGTTGCAAAAGGCTATTGTCGGGAGGAAGGTATAGATTATGATGAAACTTATGCTCTTGTGGCCAGTGTTAGAGGCTATACGCCTACTTCTTGCTTATGCATCTATGATGAAATTTAAATTATATCAAATGGATGTTAAGAGTGCATTTTTAAATGGTTTTATTAAAGAAGAAGTGTATGTAGAGCAACCCCCTGGTTTTGAAGATTTTAATAATCCTAATCATATTTTCAAATTGAAGAAAGCATTATATGGGTTGAAACAAGCTCCTAGATCTTGGTATGAAAGATTAAGTAGTTTCCTAACTGCAAATGATTTTTCAAGAGGAAAAATTGATTCTACACTATTTATTAAGAAAGTTAAAGAACATATCTTATTGGTCCAGGTATATGTTGATGATATTATTTTTGGATCAACTGATAATTCTTTGTGTGTAGAATTTGCTAAGATTATGCGAGGAGAGTTTGAAATGTCTATGATGGGAGAATTAACATTCTTCCTTGGACTTCAAATCAAGAAACTTAAAGATGGCACTTTCATCTCTCAAACTAAATACTGCAAGGAGATTCTCAAAAATTTTGGTATGAACACCTCAAAGGAAGCTAACACACCCATGGGAACTTCATGCTATCTAGACAAGGATGAATCAGGTTTGGAAGTTAATCAAACTATGTATAGAGGTATGATAGGATCACTATTATACTTAACTCGCTAGTAGACCCGATATTATGGATTATGTTTGTGTGTGTGCTAGATTTCAGTGCTTGTCCTAAAGAATCTCACCTAATTGCAGTAAAACATATTTTAAAATACTTAAAAGGAACTACTGGGTTTGGCTTGTGGTATCCGTCCGATGCTTGTATTAGTTTATTAGGATATTCTGATGTCGATTATGGTGGATGTAAAATTGATAGGAAAAGCACTAGTGGGACATGTCATTTGTTAGGTTCATCCTTAATATCATGGCATTCTAAGAAACAAGCATTTGTAGCTTTATCTACCACTGAAGCTGAATATATTGCGAGTAGGTAGTTGTTGTGCTCAAATTCTGTGGATGAAACAACAGTTAGAGGATTATAGTATATATTTAAATGACATACCCTTAATGTGTGATAATACGAGTGCAATCAATCTAACTAAGAATCCAAGTAATGCACTCTAGGACTAAACATATTGAGATTAGACATCACTTTTTAAGAGATAATATCAAGAAAGGAAACCGTAAGATAGAGTATGTAGACACTAAACGTCAATTAGCAGATATATTTACTAAGCCTCTACCAAAGGATAGATTCTATGATCTTAGAAGAGACTTAGGGATATTAGAAATAGCTTAAATTCTCGCTTAATTTGACTCGTTTTTGGATGATTGTTATGTTAAAATTCGTGTTGTAGGATATTCATAGGTTATAATGTGTAAAAACCTTAAAAAACTTGATATAGCCTCCGGAATAATCGATTATCGGAAGTAATAATCGATTATTTTTTCTCAAAACGTCCAAAACAGGGTATTCTCCTTCGGAATAATCGATTATTTCGTGAAATAATCGATTTAATGCCTCTCGACAATCGATTATTTGCTAGAAATAATCGATTAAAACTGTCTGATATAGAGAGAATCAATGTATTTTCTTTTGTTATTGTCTTGATGTTGTAATGGTTGAATGATTGTGAAATAAAATTTGATGTTTCTTTCATGCTATGATTGAGGGGGAGCTTTCTCTAACTTATGCATATTTTGAGGGGGAGCTCTTATGATTGATGTTGCAGAGTTTTTTTTATTATAATCAAAATAGGGGGAGAAAAATTTAAAGCCTATGATTCAATTTTAAATTTTATCTGGTATGTTTAATGTGTTTGTTAGTATGACGGATAAAACAGGTTATTACAAAGGGCTTTAAAAGAAAATTTTGATCATCATCAAAAAGGGGGAGATTGTTGACAATTCAAGGACTTGATGTTGCACTTGATGAATATGAAGAATGGATTTTGATGATGATCCAAGAACTAAAGAGTTAGAATATTGAAGATTGAAGATTGGTGATAATTGTATTGTAATAACTCTGTTTTATTTAAGATTGAGTCTCGTATTTTTAGAGTCTAAGATAGCCGGTACATAGTCCGTAACTTAGAAGCTTCAAAAAGCTCAAATTTATCATTTAGGCTCGGCTTTAATCGATTATATAGGTAAATAATCGATTAAAACAGTGAGAAAACACTTTCTATACAAACTCACTGTTTTAATCGATTAAAACAACAAAATAATCGATTGTTTTGTACTGATCCGTACAGATAATCAATTATTTCACCAAATAATCGATTAATCCAGAGAGGTTTGGGTCCTGACGTATTTGGCTCTGTTTTAATCGATTATCACTCCAAATAATCGATTATTTCGACTGCTTTTTCATTTTAAATTTCAAATTAACCCTATTTTCGAAAACCCAATTACCAAGAACCCTAGTTTCGAAATCCCCAATTCCTAAACCTTAATTTCCCTACTTAAACTCTGCTTTGGCACTCAGAAAAAATAGAACAACTCTTTCCATACAAAATTTAAGTGCTGTGAGTGCCAGAGAATTGTTTGTTGCAAGGAAAGGGGGCTTTTGGAACCTGGTGTGAGGCTAGAAGCGATAAGAATCACTAAGTGGAGTTCTTAGTGGATTGTGTGCTGTGCCGTCTCTAGGGAAAGCTGTTCTTCATCTCTTGTGGATTTCAAGAGAGGTGTTTTCTGATCTTTATCTGTTCATTTGTAATCTGTTTGTAACAATTTGTTCTTAGTGACAGCGTTAATCCTCTTTTGAGTGATTAGCAACTGGACGTAGGGTCTTTTGATCCGAACCAGTATAAACCTACTGTGTAATCTTCTCTACTCTTCTCTATTTACATTTACGCAGTTTTTAATCGGTAAAATTTGGGGAAAATTTTGAAAACCTAATTTTTATTAAAAATCTAATTCACCCCCCCCTCTTGGTGTTTGTCCGACCACGCGAACATTCCGCTGCGCGATTCTAACATTAGATGCCTTGGGCTCGATGGGTCCGATGACGTCCATGCCCCACATGGAAAATGGTCATGGCATGGCCAAGATGTTGAGAGGTGAAGGTGGGACGTGAACATTATCGGCGTAGATTTGGCACTTTTGGCATCGCTTAGCATATTGTTGACAATCGCCTTACATTGTGGACTAGAAATATCCTACCCTTAGGATCTTCTTTACCATGACATGCCCTGGCGCATGGGTCCCGAAAGCTCCTTTGTGAATCTCCTTTATTAGAGTTTGAGCCTCCTCGTGATCCACACACCTTAACAAAGTGGAATCGAAATTCTTTTTATAAAGGGTTTTCCTGATCAATGCAAACCCTGCAGCCCTCTTCCGGATGGTCCTTTTGTCATTATCACTAATTCTTTCAGGATATTCACCCTTCGTGAGGTATTGCTCAATGTCGTGATACCAAGGGTTTTTGTCTTGCTCGCTAGTCACTGTCATGCAAAAATCTTGTTTATCATGCAGCTTGATTTGGATGGTTAGCATCTCATGTTCTTGATATAAAGAGAACATGGATGATAAAGTGGCGAGGGCGTATGCAAATTGATTGTCTTCCCGAGGTTTGTATTCGAAGGTGACGCTTTCCAACCTCAAAGTCAAATCGTGAATGTACTTTAGATATGGGATTAATTTGGAATTTCGGGTTTCCCATTCACCCTTGAGTTGATAGATAACAAGGGATGAATCACCGAAAACTCTGAGTTTGGTTACCCCATGATCTAGAGATGCTTGGATTCCTAATGTACAGGCTTCGTATTCGACCATATTATTTGTACAGTCAAAGTTTAACCTGACTGTTACCGGGATATATTTCTTTTCTGGGGATATTAAGATGGCTCTGATCCCGTGCCCAAGCATGTTTGAGGCTCCATCGAAAAAAATACTCCATACATCCTATTTGGTCTCTACGTGTTCTACATGCATCATATGCTCATCAGGAAAGTCGTCTTGTAGGGATTGGTACTTGTTTTTCGATCCGTGTGCTAGATAGTCTGCTAGGGGACTACCTTTGATAGCTTTCTAGGTGACATGAATGATATCGAATTCTGAGAGGAGTACTTGCCACCTAGCTATTCTTCCGGTCAAGATGGGCTTTTCGAAGAGGTACTTATTGGGTCCATTTTGGAGACCAACCACGTTGTATGTCGAGCCATGTACTATCGGAGACATTGAGTTGCCCACACCAATGCATAACATGTTTTTTCAAATGGCGTATAGCAGGTCTCAGTCTAGAAACTTTTTGCTGAGATATGTAAGAATTAATTGTTGACTTCAAGAGGGGGTTGAATTGAACTTTGAAACCTTTTTCAAAAAACGCTTTCTTTGTGGAAGAATGATTAATCTTTATCCAATCTTTTATTAGGCAGATTTGGTTTTTAACAAATCAAGAATATAAACCAGAAATGAAAAGAGATAAATGAAGAAATACAACACAAGAGTTTTATACTGGTTCACTCTTCCCAAGAGCTACATCCAGTTCATGACAAATCTTTCAAGTTCCACTAATACCAAGTGAAAATACAAACCAATAGATACAAACCAATCTACCCCAAGATATACCTTACAACACCACAAGATAGACTCTTGAAAAACCACCCAGCAACCAAACCTAGTTGCTGTAACCAATGCAGATTCAAACCCAATCAACACAATTAAAATTCGTACAAGTATTGGAAAGAATAAACCTGGACAATAGCTTTTGTAATACAGAAGTCCAGAAGCAAATTTTCTAACACAGAACTTTCTCTCTTGAAGATCTTTTAACAATCTTGATCAAAGCACCTTATGATATGAATGTGTATGAATGCTCAGAAAAACACACGAATATGAGAGCTCCAAGATTGCTTTTAATCGATTTCCAAAATGTGTTTTTGAAAGAGAAATCAAAACTGTATTTATAGAGTAAAAGAGAAAAACTGACAGTTTCAATTGATTAAAATGATGTTTTAAGCGATTGACTTCATTTAAAACTCTTTCAATCGGTTAATTCGAGCTTTTAATGGATTAAAACTACTAGAATAAAAAATGTTAGCTCTCTGTTTAACAGATTAAAATTCATTTTAACATATTAAAAATATGAGATACTTAAAATGAAAAAATGGTAGCTCTCTATTTTAACAGATTAAAATTCATTTTAACAGATTAAAAATCTGAGATACTTAAAATGAAAAATAGTAGCTCTCTGTTTTAACAGATTAAAAATCTTAGGTACTTAAAATGTGAATTATGACTTAGAACATTTTAATCTATTGATTTATCAATATAACATATTAATACTGCGAAACCCTTGACATGGAAAAATAATCAAGAACATTTTAATCTGTTGATTTTACGGTTTAATCAATTAAAATATTTGTTGTATATATACATTTCCTATTTTAAGTGATTTTAACAGATTAAAACTACTTTTTAACATATTAAAAAATTCAGTTTGTTCTTTCAAAGCTTAAAGGTTGGTTTTTCATGAAGTATGATAAATTCTATGAAATGCAACAATTATAGGCGCTTATCACAAGATATATTGTAATTATCAAGAGATTAAATTACATACCTATAATCTATCTACATACACACCCACAAAATGAACTTTATATGTCTTCATCAAATCCAACAAGTGCTTCAATCTCCCCCTATTTGATGGAGACAAATATCCATCGTACCTGCATAAAAAAAAACAGCAACAGACATATGATTGTGATGTGTGTGTGTAGTGATAGTGTTATATCATCCTATCATCTTCTCCCCCTATTTGACTTCATCAAAGAGATAAAAGTGTTCATATACAGGCCATAAGTACCATTTAGGTACACAAAAATAAAACAACCAAAACAAACATAAGTAAGATAAAGCTACTAAACAGAGATTTCATTCATCACCATCCCAGGGACCTTGATTGAATTGGAGGTCTCCAATTCTATTCTAGATGTCATCCAACTGATTATCAATATGTTTAAACCTTGAAATGAAATCCTCATAAAGCCGATGCTGGCAGGCTTGCAAAGAATATGTCATCTCCATGTGGCTCCTTTGATTATTTTGAATTTCATTCATTTGGTGCAGCATAGTCCTTTCAAACTATGAAAGAGGTGTGCCACGATCAGGTGGAGCCACATAAGGAATCATGTCCAATGGAGACTGCTCAGCCATAACATCTTCCCTTGGATCTGTTTGTCTTGGTTCAGTAGCACTTGGAGCACCAGTGTTCTCATCTTCTTCCTCTTCTCCTTCTGTAATATCAACTTCTTCATCTCTCCCAACTTCCTCTTTGGAAATCCAATTACCATCAATTTTTTATGAACCCCATTTTATGAATGATGGAATTATTAATCTCATTTTTGGGGCAAACAACTTCAGAAAGTTCTCCTTCTAGATCAACACCAAAATGAGTGAGAAATTTAGAAATTAAAATAGCATAGGGATACCTAAAATCATTTATCCTTTTTGCTTTGACCATATGGTCTTTGATAACAAATACCCAGTTCACTCTGATTCTGTGGTGAATACAATACATGAGTGTCAGGTCACCTTCATTCAGTACTGCATGATTGCTCCCCCTAGGAGTAAGCTTCCAGGCCACTATGAATGCAAGCAATCTTTCTTCAAGTTTAAGCTTCCCAGTATTGAAGGAACTCACAGAGTCATGCTCATTTTTTAAGTAGGAACAAAAATACTGAACTTTGTTGAACTCTTCTACATTAGAAGTATATCCTTTAGTGACTTTGACCCTTCATTCTTGAGTCCAGCAACATTTTTTCAGATAGTGGGAGTAACTTCAATGTCCACTCCTTTGACTTGTGTTTTAAGAGTAGAACCTTCAAATGACAAGTTAGTAAAGAAAACTTTGATAAGGTCAGGATAGATTCTACCATTGAGCTCTAAGAAACTCTAAAGTTTCTAGTGTCGCAGTAGTTTTCGCACCCCTTTGAACCCTTCAGCATCCAACCACGAGAATTTCAGTATTTTGGGAATATTGATCTATTTTTTGCTCATTTTGTGAATGAATAACCCCATCTTCTCTTGGTTTCCATTGAACCAAGTTTCAATAAGCCCTCCTCCTGATGTTTCTTGGACAGCAGCTGAGGATTCACCTCTGCTAAACTTCTTCCTTCCAGATTTGGAGCGCTTGAACATGGTGATAGAAATAAACCAAATACAGTAATCATTTTACCTTGTCAAAAGTGAACACAAGGTTTTCGAACAGCTTAAGGAATGATTCAGAGTAAAAGAAGTGAGAAGATTTTGACTTTTCAGCTACTTTGAATAGTCAAATTTGTCGTGTAGTGAATTACCTTAGTTTGTTCCCTGCGTCATAAACAGAAAAGACAGAAAAGGAACAATGGGTACAACAATTTACTCGTTTACCTACATCAATCAAATTTTCTTCACTTCTGATCCCCAATCACAGTCTTCTAGCGTGAATTACTGATGTAATTGGATAGATATTACATTTAAGAGAGTAGCTAAAGTGGTTTGTAGTTGAAAAATGCACTTAATTCAACCTGTAGTAAATAATCAGAAGCGTACAATACTAACCCTAGAAAATTAATCAATTGTTTTACCACATAATCAATTAATTTCACTTAATGATATAGAAGCAGATATCAAAAGCAAAATGAATCGATTAAATCGAAAATTTAATCGATTAATTCAAAAGAAAAACATGCAGAGCTAGAAAAATTTAATGAAATAAACCGATTAGAAACATATTTAACCGATTAATCTGGCAATGGATCAAGAACAGATATTGAGAACCAGGAAATTAACAGATTATTTCGCAAGTTTAATTGATTAGAAGCACATAGTTTGAAAATATTTCAAAATTTTTAGAAAAAGAATCGATTAATCATTATATTAATCTGTTTAAAAGCATAGAACCAGAATGGAAAATCAATTATACAATACTAGATAGATCCAAAATTCCTAATTCAGTTATAAGCATATTAAGTCTATCTCTAGGTAGTGGATTGGTGAACAGATCAACCAATTGTTTTTCAGTATCAATGAATAAAATTTCACAATCACCCCTAGAAACATGTTCTCTAATAAAGTGATGTCTAATTTCAATATGCTTAGTTCTAGAGTGTTGAATAGGATTTTTTGTTTGATTGATTACACTAGTATTATCACAAACCAGAGGTACCGTCTTGAGAAACACCCCATAATCCTTCAATTATTGTTTGAGGTAGATACTGTGGGCACAATAACTCCCATCTGCAATGTATTCAGCTTCTACAGTTAAAAGAACCACACACGCTTGTTTTTTGCTGTGCCATGATATGAGGCTGCTCCCCAGTAAGTGACATGTACCAGAGGTACTTTTCCTATCCAATCTACAACCTGCAAAGTCAAAATCAGAAAATCCAACAAGTTTAAGAGAAGTACCTTCAGGATACCATAGACCAACATTGATGGTTCCTTTAAGATACTTGAGAATCCTTTTAGCAGCAGTGAGGTGAGATTCCTTTGGATTTACCTGGGATCTAGCACAAAGGCAAACACTGAACATAATGTTAGGCCTACTAGCAGTGAGGTATAGAAGAGATCCAATCAAACCTCTATATTTAGTTTGATCAACAGATTTCCCCTTTTCATCTAAATCTAGACAGCAGTTAGTAGACATGGGAGTGGAGGATTCTTTGCAATTATGCGTATCAACTTTCTTCCACAACACATTACATTATTTAGATTGATTTAGGAAAATACCATTCTTTAATTTCTTAACCTGAAGACCAAGGAAGAAATTCAGTTCTCCCATCATAGACATCTCAAATTCACTTTGCATTTCCTTAACAAATTTATTACACAAGGCATTATTAGTAGAACCAAAAATGATATCATCAACATAAACATGCACCAGAATAATATCAGATCCAGATTTCTTAATGAATAAAGTTTTATCAACTTCATCTCGTTTGTATCCTTGATCAGTTAAGAAATTACTTAGCCTCTCATACCATTGTCTAGGGGCCTGCTTTAATCCATAAAGCGCCTTTTTCAGCTTGTAGACATGGTCAGGATGTTTGTGGTCTTCAAAACCAGGAGGCTGAGAAACATAAACTTCTTCATTGATGAATCCATTTAGAAAGGCACTCTTGACATCCATCTGAAACAATCTGAAACCACTAATACACACATAAGCTAATAACAATCTAACAACTTCAGGTCTAGCTACGGGTGCAAAGGTTTCATCAAAATCAATTCCTTCCTGTTGATTATATCCTTTGGCTACTAACCTAGCTTTATTTCTAGTAATAATGTTGTGTTCATCTAATTTGTTTTTGAATACCCACTTAGTACCAATTATATTGATATCTTTGGTTTTAGGAACTAATTCCCACACATTATTTCTTTCAAACTGATTAAGTTCATCATGCATGGCACTAACCCAATATTCATTATTTAATGCATCCTTAACAGATTTAGGTTCAATTTGTGAAATAAATGTCATATGATTGCAAAATTGATTAAGAGAATTTCTAGTGGACACTCCCTTATTGATTTGCCCAATCACATTTTCTAGAGAAAGATCTCTTGGGGCAATCCATTCTTTAGGAAGCTCATCCAAGCAATCTTCTTCCTATTTTTCAAAAATTCTTTCTGGTGGGTCAGCTTTTGTAGGATCAATCGATTGATCACTTTCTTCAACAGTACATTGTTCTGTATTCCTGGGATGTTTTAACTGAAAAAAATTATCAACTAATTCGTCATCATTTGCAGTACCTATTGTTTTTCTCTGCAACACTCGAGGAGACTCATTAAAAACAACATGTACTGATTCTTCAACAGATTTTAGTCTTAAATTATAGACTCTATATGCATGACTGTTAGAAGAATAGCCAAGAAAGATCCCTTTATCAGATTTTTCATCAAACTTGCCAATATTTTCTTTCCCATTGTTTAAAACAAAACATGTACGTCCAAAAACCCTAAAATAGTTTTTGTTGGGTTTTCTTCCTTTGTAAAGTTCATATGGAGTTTTCTTAAGAATGGGCCTTATCAAAACTCTATTCAAAACATGACAAACAGTGTTTACAACATCTGCCCAAAAGTATTTAGGTAAAGAGTTTTCATAAAGCATTGTTCTAGCAAGTTCCACAATGGATCTATTCTTCCTTTTCACAACACCATTTTGTTGAGGAGTTCTTGGAGTAGAAAAGTTGTGTTTTATGCCATACTTTTCACAGAATAATTCAAACTTTTCATTTACAAATTCTCCACCATTGTCACTTTGAATAGAAGTAATGAAATAACCTTTCTCATTATGTAAAACCTTCGCAAGCTTTTTAAAAGATTTGAAAGAATCTGATTTGGCTTTTAGAAAAACAGTCCATGTAAATCTGGAAAAAACATCAACAATTACCATGATATAAAGATTACCACCTAGGCTTTTGTTTCTTAAAGGACCAACCAAATCTAAGTGGAGCAGTTCCAAAGGTCTACAAGTAGAAACAATGTTTTTGTTTAAAAAAGATTTTCTAGTTTGTTTACCTTTTAAACAAGCTTCACAGATTTTGTCTTTCAGGATTTGAAGCTTAGGCAGTCCAAAAACTAAATCTTTAGAAATTAATTTGTCAAGATGATTAAGATGAATATGGGCAAGCCTTCTATGCCACAACCAAGATTCTTCTTCTTTAGTAAGAAGACAGCTTTGAGATGAGATAGAATGCTTGATATCTAGCATGTAAATGTTGTTTAATCTCTTACCAACTGTCACTGCCGTAAAAAAAAGAGGCGGTCGGAGCGACGCGATGTTTTTTTCGACCCTCTTTATTTTCGCATTTTTTTATTGGTGGTTACAACGCCTTTAGGTTGTCCGATAACCGGGCTAACCTAGGGGCAAGGTTTTCGAAAGTATCCCTGGGTTGTCCGATAACCGGGCTAACCCAGGGACTTATTTAATTTGGGTTCTATGGAGTCGCCACCGATATTTTTACCATAAACATCGAAAAAGGGGTTTTAAAAAGGCGTTGGTTTTCGAAAACTAACTTTGGTCATTAGGACCAGAGTTGGGTAAGGGAGTTAGTTACGTGTAAAGGAAGTGTTAGTTCCTTTACGACGCCCCTTTCGGGTTCCCTATGATAGGCCGGCTACTTTGAATAAATAATTAAACTGGAAAATTGCGCTTTTACCCTTTTATTATGCGGAATTTAAGTTTATGACTACATGGCCCTAGCTTCTATTGCGTAATTTAAATGGCAGTAATAAAAATAGAGAGGGAGAATATGTACCTCCAAAGCAAGCTTTTATATTTTAAAAGAGAGGGTGCGTTTTGGCAACCCTTCACTCTACAACTCTCAGAAACTCCGGAAATGCCTCGGAGGGATTCTAAAGGAGATTTAGAACGCTCAGTTTATGCCTAGAGACACTCAGAAACTCCGGAAATGCCTCGGAGGGATTCTTAGAGAGAGAAAATCTAGAGAGAAGGGAGAGCTATGTTGATTCTGTGTGGAAATGAGGGGGGGAGGACCCCCATTTATAGTTTTTCGCGCCTGACAGGTTGAGACCGCCGTTTCCTCTGACAGGGTCGAGACCGCCGTCTGGAAAGTCCAGACCACCGTCTCGTTCATGGCAGAGGGTCGAGACCACCGTCTGGATAATCCAGACCGCCGTCTCGACTAGGCAGGAATCGAGACCGCCGTCTAGAAAATCCAGACCGCCGTCTCGACCTTTGCAGGAATCGAGACCGCCGTCTCGACCTTTGCAGGAGACGAGACCGCCGTATGAACAATCGAGACGGCGGTCTCGTCCTGGCATTGAGACGAGACAGCTGTCTCGTCCCTTCAGGGCGAGAAACTTTATTTTCGGGCCAAAAAACCTTCCTATCTTGGTACGGGAGCCTAATGGTCTCTCCTAATGACTTGTTAAGCTTCGGTCGTCTTCAAATAGGATGTTTTCTGACTTTATTCTGAGGCCGGGCAAGATTTGGGGTCTACAGCTGCCCCCCCCTTTTCCCGACCAGTCGACTGCTAGCCTTTTGTGCTGAGGTGATCGACTGGAGGGTAAAGGAGTTGACCCTCTTGCCCGGTTTCCCTTCAGATACTCCGTCTTTGCGGCGGATGACCTTCCGGGGAGATGTGTTGTGCGCCTCCGGGATGCTCCTTTGACGCGGTAGCCGACCCCTTCAGCTGATGAGAACGAACCCTCATCCGGTTTGACGAGTATGAACCCCCGCCCGGTAAGCCCCTTCTCGTAAGGCCCGATGAGTACACACCCCCATCCGGTGTTTGACGAGTATGAACCCCCGTCTCGGTAAGCCTTCTTCCGTAAGGCCTCGATGAGTACGCACCCCCATCTGGTGGTTAAGCCTCCGGATGCTCCATCTTGCGGTAGCTGATCCTTTGGCCGTGGTGGCGGCTTATTGATTCTGACCATGCGCCAGCGTGAAACCTTGGGATGCTCCTTCGACGCGGTAGCTGATCCCTTGGCTGACGAGTATGAACCCCCGTCTGGTTATGTGCCTCTGGATGCCCCTTCTTGCGGTAGCTGATCCTTTGGCAATGGTGGCGGCTTACTGATTCTGATCATGCGCCGGCTCCCTGAGGGATGACTTCTGTGTTTGTAATTTGGACCTTTCTGGAATGGTCATCCGGGTTGTCGGAAATCTGGTTTGTTGTTCATCCAGCTCTATTGGTTGCTGGGGATTTTTGTTTTTAACTTTTTGTGGTGGTTATCCGACTCTTGCTGGTTGGTCGGGTTTTCTTTGTTTTGTTCGACTTTTGCTTGATAGTCGAAATTTTGTTTGGTTAAGGTGGTTGTTTTAATCCTGCCTTTTTCTCGCGGTTTTATCTCTTTTTTCTCGCGATTTTGGCTTCTGGCTTTTTTATTGAGCGTGTGCCTTTTTATTTTTTAAGCCTCTTTTTTTTGTTACGCTGGCTTTTGCAAAAGAAGGCAAAGGATGCGGAGTCATACCGGGATACCCTTTTTTTTGGTTTTTTCATGAATGCAAGCATGAGGCTGAATGCTTTTTATTTGCCTATAGTATTTTTGTTTGTTTTACTTTTGACAAAGTCATTTTTGTGCGACTACTCGTGTATGGATGTTGTTGATGCAAATTTATTTTTAGTTGAGGACATTTAGAAAGTGACCAGTACTTTCCTTTTTTCTTGTTCTCTCGTGATTATTCTTTTTGCACTTTTTGTTTTAACCCTATCTTTTGCCTAGACCGCCCTTTGCGGGTTTTCGATCTAGCAGGCTTTTAATTCTTTGTCTGAGAAATTTTGATGGGCTTTTTCCTTGAAAGCTTTATCTTTTGCCTAGACCGCCCTTTGCGGGTTTTCGATCTAGCAGGCTACCCTGTACTTTTTACTTGGGATGGCCCTGGTTGGTGATGTTCGTCTTTCGTTTTTATGCTTTCTCTAATTGCTTGTTTTATGCATGCTCATGTTTCATTAATATAGAGACATTTACACAGGTAGGTAAAGAGAAGAAAAAGACAATTTTATTGATATAACCATATGGTTTATTTTTACATGGGGGTTTACAAAAGAATTTGTAAGCATGGCTGGCCAAGGTTGGCTAAACTGTATGAGGGTGCCACAATCATGTCTGTGATCTTTGTTTCCCCGTTTTTCCTGGTCCCTTCAGTTGAGATGCCCGAGTTCGGAGTGAAGATTATGCGAAGTCTGTTTGCTATTGTGGAAGTATTACCTTAGTCGCCTTTGCAGTTTTCGGCTAAGGTAATCATTGCTCTTTCATCATCATTTTTTTTTTTTTGCCTAGGACGTGTCCTAGCGAGGTATGTAGGCCCTATCTTTTGCCCAGGACGCTCTTTGCGAGTTTTCATCCTGACGGGTCATGAGCAATGTCTTTAGGTGTAGTATTTTTTCACCGCATCTGAGTTTATGGGATATCGGAGCTCTTCTCCATCCATGTTGGTGAGGATAAGGGCTCCTCCTGAGAAGGCTCGCTTGACCACAAAGGGTCCTTCGTAGTTGGCTGCCCATTTCCCGATTTTGTCTTTCTGGGCTGGGAGCAATTTCTTTACTACTAGATCTCCTTCTTGGAAAGTGCGGGGATAGACCTTCTTGTCGTAGGCCTTCTTGATTTTCCGCTGATAAGCTTTCCCCTGACATATGGCGTCCAGTCGTTTTTCTTTGATTAGGTTCAATTGATCATACCGGTTCTGGACCCATTCAGCTTCTGTCAATTTGGCTTCCATGACAACTCGCAGAGACGGTATTTCGACC
The DNA here is from genome assembly GCA_963425845.1 of Sphenostylis stenocarpa. Lineage (NCBI taxonomy): Eukaryota > Viridiplantae > Streptophyta > Magnoliopsida > Fabales > Fabaceae > Sphenostylis > Sphenostylis stenocarpa. Next base: position 103,692,212 of record OY731403.1, read on the forward strand.
TCTACTGGTAGCACGACCTCCATTCCATATACGAGGGAAAATGGGGTAGCCCCTGTGGAGGTTCGTATCGACGTTCGGTAACCATGCAAGGCAAAAGGAAGCATTTCATGCCAATCTTTATAGGTGACCACCATTTTCTGAATGATTTTCTTGATATTTTTATTGGCTGCCTCTACTGCACCGTTCATCTTTGGTCGGTACGGAGAGGAATTGTGATGCTGGATCTTGAAGTCTTGGCATAATTCTTCCATCATCTTATTGTTGAGGTTGGTCCCATTATCAGTAATGAGCCTATGAGGGACACCGTACCGACATATAATGTTTTTCTTGATGAAGGTGGTCACCACTTTCCGAGTTACATGCGCATATGACGCTGCCTCAACCCACTTGGTGAAATAGTCGATTGCTACCAATATGAAGCGATGGTCGTTAGATGCTTTGGGTTCGATGGGTCCGATGACATCCATGCCCCACATGGAAAATGGCCATGGTGTAGCCATGTTGCTGAGAGGTGCGGGCGGCACATGAATATTATCGGCATATACTTGGCACTTGTGACATTTCTTGGCATATTGGTGACAATCAGCTTCCATCGTGGACCAATAGTACCCTGCCCTGAGGATTTTCTTTGCCATGACATGCCCGGGTGCGTGGGTTCCAAAAGTCCCCTTGTGGATTTCTTTTATCAATGTTTGGGCTTCTTCTTTGTCCACACACCTTAAGAGAGTGGAATCGGGGCTCTTTTTGTAGAGGGTTCCTTCAATCAACGTGAACCCTATGGACCTTTTGCGAATGGTTCGCTTATCATTGTCACTGATTCCTTCAGGATATTCGCCCTTTATGAGGTACCGTTTGATGTCATGGTACTAGGGGTTTTGATCGCGCTCGTCATTTATCGCCATGCGTAAAGCTTGCTTATCATGCAGCTTGACTTGAATAATTGGTATCTCATGTTCCTGGTCCAGGGCAAACATGGATGATAGTGTGGCGAGGGCGTCAGCAATTTGGTTGTCTTCCCGAGGGATGTACTGAAAAGTGACGCTTTCCATTCTCGAGACTAGCTCGCGGATATACTCTAGGTATGGGATTAATTTGGCATTTTGGGTTTCCCATTCACCTTTAAGTTGATAGATGACAAGGGATGAATCACCGAATATTTTGAGCTTAGTGACCCCATGATCTAAAGCCGCTTGGATTCCTAGTGCACATGCTTCATATTCGGCCATGTTGTTGGTGCAATCGAAATTAAGCCTGGCCGTTACAGGAATGTGTTTCTTTTCGGGGGATATCAAAATAGCTCCTACCCCGTGTCCAAGCATGTTGGAAGCCCCATCGAAGAACATAGTCCACATCTCTTCTTTGGTCTCTTCTTGTTCGATGTGCATGATATGCTCATCGGGAAAGTCGTCTTGTAAGGACTGGTATTCATCTGTGGATCCCTGGGCTAGATAATCTGCTAGGGGACTTCCCTTAATAGCTTTCTGGGTGACGTGGATAATGTCAAATTCTGAGAGGAGAACTTGCCACCTAGCTATTCTTCCAGTCAAAATGGGCTTCTCAAATAGGTACTTGATTGGATCCATTTTGGAGACCAACCATGTTGTGTGTCGGGCCATATACTGTCTGAGACGTTGAGTGACCCACACCAATGCGCAACAAGTCTTTTCGAATGGTGTATAACGGGTTTCGTAGTCCGAGAATTTCTTGCTGAGATAATAAATGGCCCGTTCCCTTTTTCCAGTTTCATCATGTTGGCCGAGCACACATCCCATTGATTCTTCGAGAACCGACAAATATAGGATCAGAGGTCTTCCTTCAACGGGTGGCACCAATACTGGTGGATTGGTTAAACAAGCTTTGATTTTATCAAACGCTTGTTGGCATTCTTCGTTCCACACCGTTGGCTGATTCTTGCGCAATAGTTTGAAGATGGGTATACATTTATCCGTTAACTGCGCGATGAAACGGGCAATATAGTTGATTCGGCCTAGAAAGCCTCTGACCTCTTTTTCCATTTTTGGTGGAGGCATTTCCAAAATTGCCTTTGTTTTGTCGGGTCCACCTCGATTCCTCTTTCACTGACAATGAACCCTAAGAGTTTTCCTGATCGTATTCCGAAAGTACATTTTGCCGGGTTTAGCTTAAGTTGATACTTCCGAAGCCGATCGAAAAGTTTTCGGAGATATTGAATGTGGTCCATTTCATTTCTGGACTTGGCTATCATGTCGTCCACATATACTTCTATTTCCTTGTGGATCATGTCGTGGAATAGTGTGACCATAGCCCTTTGATAGGTTGCCCCCGATTTTTCAGTCCAAATGGCATCACTCGGTAGCAAAAGGTACCCCATGGTGTAATGAAGGAGGTTTTTTCTCTATCCTCAATGACCAACTTGATCTGGTTGTACCCCGCGTACCCATCCATGAAGGAATACAACGTGTGAGTAGCGGTACGGTCTACCAGCGTGTCTATATGTGGTAGGGGAAAGTCGTCCTTTGGACTTGCTCGATTGAGGTCCCTATAATCCACGCAAACTCTGACCTTCCCGGTCTTTTTGATGACGGGTACGATGTTGGCCAACCATTCTGGGTATTTGGAAACTACCAGGAAATTGGCATCCAACTGCCTTTGCACCTCCTCCTTTATCATTAAGGACCAGTCGGGTTTAATTCTCCTGAGCTTTTGCTTTACAGTGCTCGGCATCCCTCTTTCAGTGGCAATCTGTGTTCCACTATACTCGTGTCAAGCCCAGGCATGTCATGATATGACCAAGCAAATACGTCTATATATTCCTTTAGAAGCTGTATCAATCCCTTTTTCATGCTACTTTCCATTTGGGTGCCGATGTTTACCTTTTTCTCCTCATCCTCTTTTCCCAAATTTACAGTTTCTATTTCTTCCTGATGCGGTTGTATAATGCACGTTTCTTTTTCCAGCATTCTTTGCATATCCGGAGAAATGGTCTCCTGCTCACTGTCGGACTCAGTCCATTCGCCTTCCGTTTCCGGGGTCCATGGAGATTCATTAATCACAGGCATGATGTGTTTTAGGTTCTGTTTTTAGTCATAGATTTTATTATTCAATTTATTTTTGAAAGAATAATAAATAGAAGAGGGAAAAGAAGGAATATGACAAAATGCCTCGCATATTAATGAAAATGAGATGTATGTACAAGCCCTTTTAATCAAAAATTCTTGTGGCCGCGGGCGGGGGCCACAAGGGATGTAGAGAAAAGCTTTTTTTTTTTTTTAAAAAAAGAAAACCCTAGGGCTGATCCTCCCAGTCCTCCCTCTTTGCTACTCCGGCTTCGACAGCGGTTTAACATCGGTGCTGGAAGCAGAGGCGTCGAAGGTTATCCAACCAGCGTCGATTAATTCTTGGACCTTATATTTTAAGGTCAAGCAGTTGTCGGTTGAATGTCCTGGTGCATCCGAGTGGTAGCTACATTTTTCATTGGGCTTGTACCACTCGGGATAGGGAGGCTCTAGCTGCTTCTTGGGAGGAACGCGGGCCAGGAGGCTGGCTTCCAAAAGTTGGGGCAGCAGCTTTGCATAGGAGGTGGGGATAGGCGTGAACTTCCTCTCCTTTTTTCGTGGCTGCCGCTCTGTTTGAGGGGTGGAAGAAGGAGTTGCGAAATTGATGCCGTGCACAACTTCTTCCTTCTTCTTGAAGGGCTTCTTGAATGATGTGCTGGAAGAAGAAGGTCACGCTATTTTGCCACTCTTCAGCCCTTGCTCCACTCTTTCTCCCACAGTGACTATGTCTGAGAAGAGGTTGGAGGTACTGGCTATCGCCTTATCATAGTACGCTCCGGTCAGTGAGTCTATGAACATAGCCACTGTCTCCTTATCCGTCAAGGGAGGTTCTATTTGGGCAGCCAATTCCCTCCACCTCTGGGCGTATGCTTTAAAGGGCTCGTCGTTCCTCTTGCTCAAAGCTCTAAGATCTGACCTGTCGCGTGTCAGATCGATGTTGTATCGGTAACGACAGAGGAAAGCGTCTGCCAACTGTTTCTAGTTCTGGACCTGCCCTCTCTCCAACTGCATGTACCAGTTGAGAGCCGTGTCCGCTAGACTCTCCTGAAAGCAATGGATCAGGAGTTTCTTGTTGTCAGCATGGGCGGCCATCTTACGGCAATACATCGTAAGATGGTTCTTTGGGCAGGTCATCCCGGCGTACTTAGGGAAGTCCGGGATTTTGAATTTGGGAGGGAAGCGGATGTCCTTCACGAGGCACATGTCAGCCACCTCCTTGACGTCGAAGTTATGCCCTTCGACCGCCTTCAGCCTCTCTTCCAGGGCGGAGAGTTGCTGTTTGGATACTTCTGGGGTAAGGATGCGTGTAGTCTTAGCATCCTTCCCGCCGAAGAAGTATTCCTCCTCCTCTTCCTCATGAGGAGGGACATTTTCAGCTTGGCCCTCGCCATCCTTGTTTTGTCCTTGGCGTATGACCTCCATCAGTTGGGCTACCTGCTCCCGGAGGGTATCGACTTCCGCGAAAGTTTTCGGTTCTCGCTCCTCTAATTTTTCCATCGCCTTTACTTTTTGTGCACGAGTACGAGTGGGGAGAGGACCAGCCACTTTCTAGAATGTTCGAGAAAGTTTTATTAATGCATGTTGAGTGCTTAAACTAACATGAGTATGCTTATGAATGTGCTCTCATTTTTATTTTCTCTCTTGGTTTTTCTTTACTCATGATATGGTGTAGTATGGATGAGCTGACTTTGTCAGAAGTTGTTTATTCATTTTTTTGTATTTTTGTATTTTTATTTGACGTTTTATTTTATAGCCTTTTATCTCTTCTGTCGGAACTGCGTGGCTACTTAGCTTACAAAGAACCTGAAACCAGGCTAGCTAAAAGGCAGACTTTCCGAGATAAAATGTGGCTTTATGCGAAAGAATATTTAGCATCCCTTATCTCCTCTGTTGGAACTGCGTGGCTACTTAGCTTACAAAGAACCTGAAACCAGGCTAGCTAAAAGGCAGACTGTCCGAGATAAGGGTGTTTATTTGTAAAATATTTTTTTGGTGATTTTGTTCTGTTGTTTGTTTATGCTATGCAACATACAAATGCAACAATCATATGCACACACAATTCGATCATCCCCGAACATGCGAGACTTCGTTTTTATCACGAGGTAGGGTTTTCCTGCAGAAAGGTGCATTGGTTAGGGTAGGTTCTAACTGTTCTCACCAGGCTAAGGCCCCCAAGGTGCCCCCATTATAGGGTCCCCACTCTCCAGCCGTCCAACCATGCTCAGCACTAAGGCCAGAGTCGGTCTTGTTGCCAAAAGAGGAAGGTTATCACCTTGAGTGGTGGTTTCCGATCACACTGGTGGGCACAAGGCCCTAACTGCAGCGAACCGTACCTGCCACCCACTCCCTATGGTTTTCTCACTTGCCCCCGGGTATAGAGGGAACTGTAGTGTGCAAGGGTTTTGTGTGCAATTTATATTTCAATCAATTGCGTAAGTAGAAACAAGCAACAGTTATTTGAAAGCCAAACAATAAAGCATGTTATAATACAAGGTAGGGTAAAAGCGCTATTTTCTTGGTTTAATTATTTTTGAGCCAGCCCATCACTAAATGGGATCAACTCTCTAGGCTTCCCCAGTGGAGTTAGTTACGTGTAAAGGAAGTGTTAGTTCCTTTACGACGCCCCTTTCGGGTTCCCTATGATTGGCCGACTACTTTGAATAAATAATTAAACTGGAAAATTGCGCTTTTACCCTTTTATTATGCGGAATTTAAGTTTATGACTACATGACCCTAGCTTCTATTGCGTAATTTAAATGGCAGTAATAAAAATAGAGAGGGAGAATATGCACCTCCAAAGCAAGCTTTTATATTTTAAAAGAGAGGGTGCGTTTTGGCAACCCTTCACTCTACAACTCTCAGAAACTCCGGAAATGCCTCGGAGGGATTCTAAAGGAGATTTAGAACGCTCAGTTTATGCCTAGAGACACTCAGAAACTCCGGAAATGCCTCGGAGGGATTCTTAGAGAGAGAAAATCTAGAGAGAAGGGAGAGCTAAGTTGATTCTGTGTGGAAATGAGGGGGGGAGGACCCCTATTTATAGTTTTTCGCGCCTGACAGGTCGAGACCGCCGTTTCCTCTGACAGGGTCGAGACCGCCGTCTGGAAAGTCCAGACCGCCGTCTCGTTCATGGCAGAGGGTCGAGACCGCCGTCTGGATAATCCAGACCGCCGTCTCGACTAGGCAGGAATCGAGACCGCCGTCTGGAAAATCCAGACCGCCGTCTCGACCTTTGCAGGAATCGAGACCGCCGTCTGGAAAATCCAGACCGCCGTCTCGACCTTTGCAGGAGACGAGACCGCCGTCTGGACAATCGAGACGGCGGTCTCGTCCTGGCGTTGAGACGAGACGGCGGTCTGGTCCTTCCAGACGGCGGTCTCGTCCCTTCAGGGGGAGAAACTTTATTTTCGGGCCAAAAAACCTTCCTATCTTGGTACGGGAGCCTAATAGTCTCTCCTAATGACTTGTTAAGCTTCGGCCGTCTTCAAATAGGATGTTTTCTGACTTTATTCTGAGGCCGGGCAAGATTTGGGGTCTACACCAACCAACATTACCATGTCATATTTTGGTTCACAGATTAGACAAATTTCTAGTTTGAAGATAACCTTGTGACCAAGATTGGCTTTTGCTGATTAAGTTGTGCTTAAGACCTTCAACAAAAATAACATTGTAAATGGTCACAGTCTCACCATCTCCTATGTCTCCAGAACCTAAGATTCTTCCCTTGCTGTTATCTCCATATGTTACGTGACCTCCAGTCTTCAATCTCAGTTTCTGAAATTTGGAAATATCACCTGTCATATGCCTTGAGCATCCGCTGTCCAAGTACCAAAGTGATTCTTACTGTTGTTCCTGAAAAATCAAGCATCAAGTATTTGGTACCCTTAAATAATTTGGGTCCTTAGTGGTCAAGTTTTCTGTTTAACATATTTTGGAACCCATCTCATTTTATCCTGTGGCACAAGATGTTTTCTAATATGACAAAATTTTACAGTATGCCCTTTTTTCATACAATAGTGACAAGATGAGAAGGGAGATGTTGTTGATTTTCTTAAAGATAAGAAATTCGAATACCTTTTAGTTTTAACCCCAAACTTAGGTTTATAACCAATGCCAGTATGATCAAAAACACAGTTTTGAGACCTAAGAAGTGCATCTAAATTTGCTTTACCTTGAGTAAACTTAGATAAAGTTTTAATCAAATACTCAACCTTTTTCTACAGAGAGATACACTTTTCACAATCTTTGTTAGCAACAACATTATCATAAGATGAATTATTGTAGATTATTTCAAGATGTTCCATATCTGTTTTGCATTCTAATAATTCTTCTTCCAAAACTTTAACCCTATTCTTTAACCAGTTATTTAGTCCTTTTAACCGATTATTTGTATAGGATAAATTCTTAGCTTCATCATGCATTTCATTGAAAGTAGTTAATAATTTGTTGTAATTCATTTCATTGTCTGTGGGGGTTGAACTTACACGGGATGAACAAGATTCATAGCCAGCCATTAAGCATAGATTCACTTCTTCACTTTCAGATCCAGAACTTGAGGATGAATCATTGCCTTGCCAGGCTATATAGGCCTTCTTCCCTTTATACTTCATATCTTTCTTGTCTTGATTCTTGGATTTTTCTGGACAGTCACTTCTTATATGTCCCTGCTTACCACAAGAATAACAAGTATAAGTATTTTGAAGAGAATCAGTTCTTTTATCATTGTACCTTTTAATCTGGCCAGTTCTGTTCTTCTTCTTAAGAAATTTCCCAAACTTCTTAACCAACAAATTAAGATTCTCATATCCTTCTTCATCAGAGTCACTACTTTCTTCAATTGTCTTGAGAATAATGTTTTTTCTTTTCTTTTCTGCATTTTCTTGTTCTTTAAACCTGTTGATCTCCAAATCGTGTTCCCTTAGCTTACCAAACAATGAGGCAGTAGTCATCTCAGTTAAGTCTTTTGATTCTGATATGGTTGTCACCTTTGGTTGCCAAGATCTGTCCAAACATTTTAGGATTTTTATGTTTAACTCTTCCTTGTCAAACATCTTGCCTAATCCAATTAGATGGTTGACTATATGTGTGAATCTTTTCTGCACATCTGCAATGGTATCACCTTACTGCATTTTGAACAATTCATAATCTCTTATTAATTAATGCTTCCTTGCCCTTTTCACATCAGAGGTACCTTCGTGAGTGACTTCTAGAATCTCCCACATTTCTTTTGCAGAGGCGCATTGAGAAACCCTGAAAAACTCATCAAGATTTAAGGCAGAGGTAATAATGTTCTTAGCAGTATAGTCATATTGAACTTTCCTATTTTCTGCATCAATTAAGTCAGCCCAGTCTTTTTCAACAACTTTACCATCCACTGTATCAGTTGGTTTGAAAGGACCATTAACAATTTTATCCCAAATACCCCTATCAAGAGATTCAATAAAGATTTTCATTCTAACCTTCCAGAAGGAATAATTCACATCAGAAAATAGAGGAGGCCTATTGATGGAGGTTCCTTCAGAAAAATCCATCTTTCCCTCATCCATTTAAACTTTCTTGGACCGAATTCTTGAGTAACGTACAAGAACCAGCTCTGATACCAATTGTAAGAATTAATGGTTGAGTTCAAGAGGGGGGGGCGTGAATTGAACTTTGAAACCTTTTTTAAAAAAACACTTTCTTTGTGGAAGAATGATTAATCTTTATCCAATCTTTTATTAGGCAGATTTGGTTTTTAACAAAGCAAGAATATAAACAAAAATGAAAAGAGATAAATGAAGAAATACAACACAAGAGTTTTATACTGGTTCACTCTTCCCAAGAGCTACATCCAGTTCTTGACAAATCTGTCAAGTTCCACTAATACCAAGTGAAAATACAAATCAGTAGATACAAACCAATCTACCCCAAGATCTTCCTTACAACACCACAAGATAGACTCTTGAAAACCACCCAACAACCAAACCCAGTCGCTGTAACCAGCTCAGATTCAAACCCAATCTACACAATTAAAATTCGTACAAGTATTGGAAAGAATAAACCTGGACAGTAGCTTTTGTAATACAGAAGTCCAGAAGTAAATTTTCTAACACAAAACTTTCTCTCTTGAAGATCTTTCAATAATCTTGATCAAAGCGCCTTATGATATGAATGTGTATGAATGCTCAGAAAAACACACGAATATGAGAGCTCCAAGATTGCTTTTAATCGATTTCCAAATTGTGTTTTTGAAAGAAAAATCAAAACTGTATTTATAGAGTAAAAGAGAAAAGCTGACAGTTTTAATTGATTAAAATGATGTTTTAATTGATTGATTTCATTTAAAACTCTTTCAATCGGTTAATTCGAGCTTTTAATGGATTAAAACTGCTAGAAGAAAAAATGGTAGCTTTCGTTTTAACAGATTAAAATTCATTTTAACAGATTAAAAATTTGAGATACTTAAAATGAAAAAATGGTAGCTCTCTGTTTTAACAAATTAAAATTCATTTTAACAGATTAAAAATTTGAGATACTTAAAATGAAAAATGGTAGCTCTCTGTTTCAACAAATTAAAACTCATTTTAACAGATTAAAAATCTCAGGTACTTAAAATGCAAATTATGACTTAGAACATTTTAATCTATTGATTTATCAATTTAACAGATTAATACTGCGAAACACTTGACACGGAAAAACCATCAAGAACATTTTAATCTATTGATTTTACGGTTTAATCAATTAAAATATTGGTTGTATATATATATATATATATATATATATATATTTCCTATTTTAAGTGATTTTAACAGATTAAAACTACTTTTTAACAGATTAAAAAACTCACTTTGTTCTTTCAAAGTTTAAAGGTTGGTTTTTCATGAAGTATGATAAATTCTATGAAATGCAACAATTATAGGCGTTTATCACAAGATATACTGTAATTATCAAGAGATTACATTCCATACCTATAACTTATCTGTTGAACATTCAAGGACTTGATGTTGAACTTACATGGACATGAAGCTTGTTGATTTTGATGATGATTCAAGAACACAAGACTTAGAGAGTTGAAGACTTGTTTTATAGTGTAATAACTATGTTTTGTTTAGTTTGAGTCTATAATATTAGAGTTTAAGATAGCCGGTACATAGTCTGCACTTTAGAAGCTTCAAAAACTCAAATTTATCTTTTTGCCTCGGCTTTAATCGATTAAATGGTCAAATAATCGATTATTACAGTGGGAAAAACCATTTTCTGTATCTGTTCACTGTAATAATCGATTAACACACCTGTTAATCGATTAACAGGCCTGTTAATCGATTAACAGGACTTTTAATCGATTAAAACAGTGAGTTTTGGGGTTCTGTTGATTTTGGCTCTGTAATAATCGATTAACACTTCATTTAATCGATTATTTCAGTCAGATTTTGATTTTCAACTTCAAATCAACCCTATTTTCGAAAACCCTAATCCCAAGACTCCTAGTTCCGAAATTCCCAATTCCCAAACCCTAATTTCTCTACTTAAGCATCTCTATGGCACTCAGAAAAATTGAACAACCTTTTTCAAACAAAAGTTAAGTGTTGTGAGTGCCAGAGAACTGTTTGTTGGAGGAAAAAGGGGCTTTTGGAACCTGGTGTGGGCTAGAAGCGATAAGAATCACTAAGTGGGTTTCTTTACTTTGTATTTTCAATTGTTATCTGTTTGTAACAACTTTGATTATAGTGACAGCGTTAATCCTCTGTTTGAGTGATTAGCAACTGGACGTAGGGTCTTTTGATCCGAACCAGTATAAATCTCCTGTGTAAGATTCTATCTCTACTCTATTTACGTTTACACAGTATTTTAATCGGTAAAATTTGGGGAAAATTTTTAAAACCTAATTTTTGTTAAGAAACCAATTCACCCCCCTCTTGGTTTTTGTCCGACCACGCGAACATTCTGCTGCGTGATTCTAACAAGTGGTATCAGAGCTTGCTTTGATAGTCATTCAAACTTTTCAAAAATGGCCGGACAAAATCAAACTTTTGCCGAAGGTGGGTCTATCAACAGACCCCCACTTTTTGCGGGTCAAAATTATCCTTTCTGGAAAGTAAGAATGCAAATCTTTTTAGAGTCTGTTGATAGAGGCATTTGGGACGCTATTTTAAACGGTCCATATGTTCCTAAAGTTACTGAGAATGGTGTTGACGTTCCCAAACCTTTTTCTAGATGGACAATAGAGGAAAACAGAAAAGCACAATTTGACGTTAGGGCTAGAAATATAATTTCATCTACTTTAACCCTTGACGAGTTTTACAGGATTTCTGTTTGTAAAAGTGCTTAGGAGATGTGGGAAATGCTAAGAGTGACCCACGAAGGTACTGACGACGTTAAGAGAGCACGAAAAAATTCCTTGATCCAAGAATACGAGATGTTCCGGATGCAACAAGGCAAAACTATATTCGACGTTCAAAAGCGTTTCACTCATATTGTGAACCATCTCACCGGATTAGGTAAAATATTTGACGTTGATGAATTGAATGTTAAAATTTTAAAATCTTTGGATAGGAAATGGCAACCTAAGGTGACGACCATCTCGAAGTCACAAAACCTTGCCACTATGTCTATGGCGGCGCTATTTGGAAAGCTAAGAGAGCATGAGCTAGAGCTTGGAAGGCTAAATGAAGAAGAAGGACAATATCAAAAGAAGAACTTAGCCTTCAAAACCGAAATTTCCAAAGGTAAAAATAAAAAGGAAGAAGAAGACTCGAAGAATGAAGAAGAAGAATTGAGTCTTATGATAAAGAAGTTCACCAAATTTATGAAAGCCAAAGGAAAGCATCCATTCAAAGGTAAGGGAAAGGTAAGAGAAGGTACTTCCATAAATATAAAATGTTATGGTTGTGGTGAAGCAGGACATGTAAAGACCGAATGTCCAAATAAGAAGAACGAAGAAAACAAAAGAAAAAAGTTCTTCAAGAAGAAAGCTTATATTGCTTGGGACAACAGTGATTCAAGTTCGGAATCAAGTGACTCGGAAGTAGAAGCAAATATTTGCTTAATGGCAAATGACAACATATCTTCCGATTTTGAGGTAAGTGATTCCGACTCATCTTCTAGTGATGATGATAATAACTATGATGAACTGCAAAATGCATATAATGAATTATTTAGTGCCTTTAAGAACTTGAAAAAGGAATATAAAGTTGTGAAGAAGAGTTTAAGTAGATCCGAAAAGGAAATTGACTCATTAAAAACGAAAATCACATGTTTAGAAGAAAAGGAATCCTTAGAAACGAAAATTGTATGTTTAGATGAGAATGATGATAAGAACTTAGCATGTGAAACTTGTAAAGAGTATGAATATGACATAGATATTCTTAATCATCTACTTGATAAAGTCGAAAAGGAGATAAGTGATTTTAAGAAGGATAAAACTGTTTTTGCTCAAAATAGTGTAAATTATCAAGTTCCTTTGAAAAAGCCTAAAAGGAAAAATAAAAGAGTATGGGTAGAAAAAGGAACTAGAACATCTATGGCTAAAAATTCATCATATTCAAAAGTTACATCTAAAGCATGTTTTTATTGTATGAAACAAGGTCACACTTCAAATAAATGTAAAATTAAACATTTTGGTGTTCCTAAAGGTAAATACATTTGGGTTCCTATTGTTAAATAATTTATTTGTCTCTAACCCCAAGGACCCAAAAGTTATGGGGACCTAAGTTCACTATGTTCTTGTTTTGTAGGAAACTTCCAAATCTAAGAAGTCTATGTGGTATCTTGATAGTGGATGCTCAAAGCATATGACCGGTGATAAATCAAAATTTGTGAGTTTCAAAGCTAAAGAACAAGGATATGTAACTTATGGGGACAACAACAAAGGGAAAATTCATGGAATTGGAAATATAGGTGGTGCAAACACATTGGAGATTAAGGATGTGCTTCTTGTCGATGGACTAAAGCATAATCTCCTTAGCATAAGTCAACTATGTGACAAAGGATTTAAGGTAATCTTTGAAAGTAAATTTTGCACCATACATTTGATAGATTCCGAAAATGTAGAATTAAAAGGCATTAGGCATTACATGATTCTAGCATAACATGTTTAGTTGCTAAGGAAGAGAACCCTTGGTTATGGCAAAGAGAGCAGCTCATATAAATATGCATCATTTCAATAAATTGATATCAAAAGACTTAGTTGTTGGCTTGCCTAAGTTAAAATTTGAAAAAGATATGTTGTGTGATGCATGTCAAAAAGGTAAACAAGTAAAATCATCATTTAAATCAAAGAATGTTATTTACACTTCAAAACCCCTAGAATTATTACATTTAGATTTATTTGGACCTTCTAGGATAAAAAGCTTTGGTGGAAATTATTATGGCCTTGTGATTGTTGATGATTACTCTAGATATGCTTGGACATCTTTCCTAACTATGAAAAGTGAAGCCTTTAAGGTCTTTAGAAATTTTGCAAAACAAATTCAAAATGAGAAAGACTTAAGAATTAAAGTTTTAAGAAGTGACCATGGTGGTGAGTTTCAAAATGAAAAGTTTGAAAGTTATTGTGAAGAAAATGGAATATTACATAAGTTTTCTGCTCCTAGGACTCTCCAACAAAATGGTGTAGTTGAAAGGAAAAATAGGTCATTAGAGGAACTTGCTAGAACAATGTTAAATGAATCTAATGTTCCTTAATATTTTTGGGCTTATGCGGTTAGTACTGCTTGTTATGTTTTGAATAGAATGCTCATTAGGTCAATTATAAAATTAACTCCCTATGAATTGTTAAATGGTAGAAAGCCTAATGTTGCTCATTTAAAAATATTTGGATGTAAGTGCTTTGTGTTAAATAATGGAAAGGACAACTTAGGAAAATTTGACTCAAAAGCCGATGAGGGCATTTTCTTAGGTTATTCATTAACTAGCAAGGCTTACAGGGTGTTTAATAGAAGAACCTTAAATATTGAAGAATTTATTCATGTTACTTTTGATGAGATTGTAGACCTTGGGGGAAATCCTCTTGAGTCAAATAAAGAACTTGCAGGTGATGATGAGTATATAAGAGAGGCTCTTGATGAATTATATTTGGAAGAAAATGAGCCTTCTCAAACGCCTGAATTAGCAAAAGAATGGCAATCACCAAGAGGACTCTCAATGGACAATATCATTTGTGATATCTCAAAAGGGGTAAGAACTAGAAATATGACTAATTTTTGCATGTCTGTAGCTTTTGTGTCACAGATAGAACCCAAAAATGTTGAGGAAGCGCTTAAAGATGACCAGTGGTGCATAGCAATGCAAGAAGAACTTAACCAATTTGAAAGGAATCAAGTCTGGGAATTAATCCCAAGGGAAGAATCACATCAAGTTATTGGAACCAAATGGGTGTTTAGAAATAAACTTGATGAAGATGGAAACATAACAAAGAATAAAGTCAGACTTGTTGCCAAAGGCTATTGTCAGGAGGAAGGTATAGATTATGATGAAACTTATGCTCCTGTTGCCAGGTTAGAGGCTATACGCCTACTTCTTGCTTATGCATCTTTGATGAAATTTAAATTATATCAAATGGATGTTAAGAGTGCATTTTTGAATGGTTTTATTAAAGAAGAAGTTTATGTGGAGCAACCCCCTGAATTTGAAGATTTTAGTTATCCTAATCATATTTTTAAATTAAAGAAAGCATTATATGGGTTGAAACAAGCTCCTAGATCTTGGTATGAAAGGCTAAGTAGTTTCCTAACTTCAAATGATTTTTCTAGAGGAAAAATTGATTCTACTCTGTTTATAAACAAAGTTAAAGAACATATCTTATTGGTCCAAGTATATGTTGATGATATTATTTTTGGATCAACTGATAATTCGTTATGTGTAGAATTTGCTAAGATAATGCAGGGAGAGTTTGAAATTTCTATGATGGGAGAATTGACATTCTTCCTTGGACTTCAAATCAAGCAACTTAAAGATGGCATTTTCATCTCTCACACCAAATACTGCAAAGAGATCCTTAAAAAGTTTAGAATGGACACCTCAAAGGAAGCTAACACACCCATGGGAACTTCATGCTATCTAGACAAGGATGAATCAAGTTTGGAAGTTAATCAATCTATGTATAGAGGTATGATAGGTTCACTATTATACTTAACTGCAAGTAGACCTGATATTATGCATTCTGTTTGTGTGTGTGCTAGATTTCAGGCTTGTCCAAAAGAATCTCACCTAATTGCAGTAAAACATATTTTAAAATATTTAAAAGGAACTACTGGTTTTGGTTTATGGTATCCATCTGATGCTTGTACTAGTTTAATAGGATATTCTGATGCTGATTATGGTGGATGCAAAATTGATAGAAAGAGTACTAGTGGGACATGTCATTTGTTAGGTTCATCCTTAATATCTTGGCATTCTAAGAAACAGGCATGTGTTGCTTTATCTACCACTGAAGTTGAATATATTGCAGCTGATAATTCTTGTGCTCAAATTCTGTGGATGAAACAACAGCTAGAAGATTATAGTATATTTCTGAATGACATACCTTTGATGTGTGATAATACGAGTGCAATCAATCTTACTAAGAATCCAGTAATGCACTCTAGGACTAAGCATATAGAGATTAGACATCATTTTTTGAGAGATCATATCAGCAAAGGAAACTGTAAAATAGAGTACGTTGATACAAAGCATCAATTAGCAGATATTTTTACTAAGCCTCTTCCCAAGGATAGATTCTATGATCTTAGAAGAGACTTAGGGATATTAGAAATAGCTTAAATTCTGCTTAATTAGACAATTTTTGGATGATTGTAATGTTATAATTCATTATGAAGGATGTTAATAGATTATCATGTGTATAAACCTCAAAAATTTGATGAACTCTCTGGAATAATCGATTAATTGGAGTTATAATCGATTATTTGCACCCAAAACATGACATTTCTCTCTGGATTAATCGATTAATTCGCCCATTAATCGATTAAAATCAGTATTAATCAATTAACAGCTCAAATTAATCGATTAAATGGGTCTGGAAGTGGTTTAATCGATTAATTTGAGTTTTAATCGATTAAACCTGGCAAGTTTGGATTCTTAGCCATTGCCAACGGCTCTTTTGACCCTTATTCACTTTCATATGACCATTAAAGATGCTTGGTTATAAATAGGGACCTCCATTTCACTTCTACTCACTTCTATCTCTTGAAATCAAGTTTTCTTGCCTCATTCTATCAATCTTGCCTTCTTCTCACTTAACTTGTCCTCTTAAATCTTCTTGTTACTCTTCTAATCCTTCAATGGCCTCATCGTCTCGTGCAAAAATCCCCACTAGAAGAAGATTTTCACCCTCATCTCTGTTAGAATCGCGCAGCGGAATGTTCGCGTGGTCGGACAAAAACCAAGAGGGGGGTGAATTAGTTTCTTAATAAAAATTAGGTTTTCAAAATTTTCCCCAAATTTTACCGATTAAAAATTGCGTAAATGTAAATAGAGAAGAGTAGAGAAGATTACACAGTAGGTTTATACTGGTTCGGATCAAAAGACCCTACGTCCAGTTGCTAATCACTCAAAAGAGGATTAACGCTGTCACTAAGAACAAATTGTTACAAACAGATTACAAATGAACAGATAAAGATCATAATACACCTCTCTTGAAATCCACAAGAGATGATGAACAGACTTTCCCCGAGAGACGGCACAGCACACAATCCACTAAGAACTCCACTTAGTGATTCTTATCGCTTCTAGCCCACACCAGGTTCGAAAGCCCCCTTTCCTTGCAACAAACGAGTTCTCTAGCACTCACGAGCACTTAACTTTTGTATGGAAAAGGTTGTTCTACTTTTACGAGTGCCAAAGCAGAGTTTAAGTAGGGAAATTAGAGTTTAGGAATTGGGGATTTCGAAACTAGGGTTGTTGGTAATTGGATTTTCGAAAATAGGGTTTGTTTGATGTTTAAAATCGAAACAGATTGAAATAATCGATTATTTGGAGTAATAATCGATTAAAACAGAAGCCAAATACGTCAGAACCCAATCCTCTCTGGTTTAATCGATTATTTGGTGAAATAATCGATTATCGCATACGGAACTGTACGGAATAATCGATTATTTTGCTGTTTAATCGATTAAAACAGTGAGTTTTAGACAGAAAATGGTTTTCTCACTGTTTTAATCGATTATATACCTATTTAATCGATTAAAGCCGACCCTGCATGATAAATTTGAGCATTTTGAAGCTTCTAAGTTACAGACTATGTACCGGCTATCTTAGACTCTAAAATTACAGACTCAATCAAGCTAAAACAGAGTTATTACAATACAGAAATCATCAATCTTCAATCTTCAATACTCTAAGTCTTTAAGCTCTTGGATCATCATCAAAATCAACATTCTTCATGATCATTATTTGCAACATCAAGTCCTTGAATGTTCAACAATCTCATCCCCGTCCTAATTTTGTAGAAGGATGGATCTCTGATGCAGAAGGCCGACAAGAATTTTTGTCCTATTGGAAGGAACGTGGTATTATTTCTTCTAAGTTCCTTATTGGTGAGCAGGTCATCAATAGGGGATTCAAATTTCCTAATCTCCTTGAAATTCAAGGAGTTCTCCCTTTCATCCAAATGCAAGGTACGTATTATCCTGACTTAGTTAGGGTATTTTACTCTAGGTTCAAATTTAGAGATCAAATTGCTACCTCTCGAGTAAAGGGTGTCACAATTATTCTTGATGATGATATTTGGGAAAACGTTGCCCACTTTCCTATTAGAGAAGATGCTATTAACGTGTATGGTGAGTTAGATGATTTTGACAGGATCATGGCGTACCGTTCTTTTCTGCGAAACCCCTCCATGGAGATTGGGCGTCTCCTTCTAGTTGGACCTTTGAAGAAGGAGGAACGCATGATTTTACATCTACTTGTCTGGATCCTATGTCCCCGGGCTACGAATCATGCTCAATGTTCTTCAATTGATCTTCGTATTATTCATGCCATAATGAATAATGAGCCTTTAGATTGGGGCGTTCTTGTCACCATGACTATGTTAAAAGCCAAACGCCATCCCACCTTCAAAATTCCATATGCCCTCCTTGTCTCTCGCATTCTTGAATACAAAGGAGTAAATGTCGAAGGTGAACAAACAATACGAACAAATAACTTAAATCGCATGCTGGACAGCACATCAATCCAACTCCAAATGGTGCGTATCAACAATATTTATGTTCACAAGGACGACGTTCCAAACGAAGGTGACGATAATGAAGATTCCGGTGAAGATATGCCTCCTGCTGCTGAGTTTCCTTCTGATAAAATCCAAAGTATTGGAACTTCCTCTGCTCATCATGAAACCCGACAATCTATGGAAGACATGTTATCTGATATGAATCAGAGGATGCAGGCATTCTTCACTCTTTCTGGAGTACGGCATGAGGAAATAATTCGTCGTATATCTGATGTAGATGATAAAGTGTCCCATTTAGAAAATAGATTTGATGCACACTTTCATAGTGATGATAGTGAAGAATTTTAAATTTGCTTTTTATTTGTAATGTATTTTCATTTCTGAAATAAAATGTGGGGTTCTTTTAATGCTTTGATTGAGGGGGAGTTATCTCCAAGTTATGCATATTTTGAGGGGGAGCTCTTATGATTGTTATAAAAGATTTCTTTTTTATTATAATCAAAATAGGGGGAGAAATATTTAAAGCCTACTACGATTGATTTTAAATATTATCTGGTATGTTTAATGTGTTTGTAAGTATGACAGATAAAACAAGTTATTACAAGGCTTTAAAAGAAAATTTTGATCATCATCAAAAAGGGGGAGATTGTTGAACATTCAAGGACTTGATGTTGAACTTACATGGACATGAAGCTTGTTGATTTTGATGATGATTCAAGAACACAAGACTTAGAGAGTTGAAAACTTGTTTTATAGTGTAATAACTCTGTTTTATTTAGTTTGAGTCTATAATATTAGAGTTTAAGATAGCCGGTACATAGTCTGCACTTTAGAAGCTTCAAAAACTCAAATTTATCTTTTTGCCTCGGCTTTAATCGATTAAATGGTCAAATAATCGATTATTATAGTGAGAAAAACCATTTTCTGTATCTTTTCACTATAATAATCGATTAACACACCTGTTAATCGATTAATAGGCCTGTTAATCGATTATCAGGGCTGTTAATCGATTATCAGGGCTTTTAATCAATTAAAACAGTGAGTTTTGGGGTTCTGTTGATTTTGGCTCTGCAATAATCGATTAACACTTCATTTAATCGATTATTTCAGTCAGATTTTGATTTTCAACTTCAAATCAACCCTATTTTCGAAAACCCTAATCCCAAGACTCCTAGTTCCGAAATTCCCAATTCCCAAACCCTAATTTCTCTACTTAAGCTTCTCTATGGCACTCAGAAAAATTGAACAACCTTTTTCAAACAAAAGTTAAGTGTTGTGAGTGCCAGAGAACTGTTTGTTGGAGGAAAAAGGGGCTTTTGGAACCTGATGTGGGCTAGAAGCGATAAGAATCACTAAGTGGAGTTCTTAGTGGATTGTGTGTTGTGTCGTCTCTGGGGAAAGCTGTTCTTCATCTCTTGTGGGTTTCAAGAGAGGTGTTTTCTTTACTTTGTATTTTCAATTGTTATCTGTTTGTAACAAATTTGATTATAGTGACAGTGTTAATCCTCTGTTTGAGTGATTAGCAACTGGACGTAGGGTCTTTTGATCCGAACCAGTATAAATCTCCTGTGTAAGATTCTATCTCTACTCTATTTACGTTTACACAGTATTTTAATCGGTAAAATTTGGGGAAAATTTTTAAAACCTATTTTTTGTTAAGAAACCAATTCACCCCCCTCTTGGTTTTTGTCCGACCACGCGAACATTCCGCTGCGAGATTCTAACACTATCTACCTACGCACCCACAAAATGAACTTTATATGTCTTCATCAAATCCAACAAGTGTTTCAAGATAATATATGGCTTGCTCCCTTTTCCCTGTTTCATCTTGTTGACCAAGCACACATCCCAAGGATTCTTCGAGTACTGACAAATATAAGATCAGAGGTTTCCCTTCGATCGGTGGCACCAATATCGGTGGATTGGTCAAGCACATCTTGATCTTGTCGAATGCTTGTTGACACTCCTCGTTCCACATCATCGATTGATTCTTATGCAACAACTTGAAGATGGATATACATTTGTCTATCAGTTGTGCGATGAATCTGGCAATATAGTTTATTCGGCCCAAAAATCCTCTGGCCTCCTTTTCTGTCCTTGGTGAGGGCATTTCCAAGATTGCCTTTGTTTTATCGGGGTCTACCTCAATTCCCCTTTGACTAACGATGAACTACAGAAGTTTTCCTGACCGCACTCTAAAAGTACACTTTGTCGGATTTAGTTTAAGTTGATACTTTCAAAGTCGATCGAGCAACTTTTTGAGATATTAAATATGGTCCATCTCGTTCTTAGATTTGGCAATCATATCATCCACGTATACTTCTATTTCTTTGTGGATCATGTCGTCGAATAACGTTACCATATCCCTCTAATAGGTAGCCCCTGCGTTTTTGAGCCCGAAGGGCATCACTCTATAGCAAAATGTCCCCCATGATGTGATAAAGGAGGTCTTCTCCCTATCTTCGATGACCAACTTGATTTGATTATACCCTACATATCCGTCCATGAAAGAATAGAGCGTGTTTGTTGCGGTGTGATCCACAAACGTGTTAATATGTGGTAAGGGGAAATCGTCCTTTGGGCTTGCTCGATTCGGATCCCTATAGTCTACACATACCCTGATTTTTCCACTCTTCTTGATGACGGGTATTATGTTTGCCAGCCATTTGGGGTACTTGGACACGATTAGAAAGTTGGCATCTAGCTTTTTTTTCACTTCTTCTTTGATTATTAAGGACCAATTCGGCTTTATTCTCCTGAGCTTATGTTTTATGGGTCGAAATCCCTCTTTCAACGACAACCGGTGTTCCACTATACTCGTGTCGAGTCTGGGCATGTCGTGATAAGACCAAGCAAATACGTCTACATATTCTTTTAAAAGGTGTATTAGCCCCTCCCTGATGTTACTGCCAATCTGGGTGTCGATGTTTATTTCTTTCTTATCATCTCCTTGTCCCAAGTTGATAGTTTCCGTTTCTTCCTAATAAGGTTGTATGGAGCAAGCTTCTTTTTCTAGCATTCTCTGCATGTCCGGGGAAACAGTCCCCTGCTCACTGTCGGACTCGACCCATTCACCTTCGGCTTCCGGATCCCACAGAGGTTCATCAGTCATAAACATGATTGTTTTTTAGATTCTATTTTAGGCATAGATTTTATTATTCGATTATTTTGGAAGAATAATAAATAGAAGAGGGAAAAGAATGAGAATGAATATGATATGACAAAAAATGCCTCATGTATTAAGAAAAAGAGTGTATACATGCCCTTTTAATCGATGATCCTACGACCACGGGCGGGGACCATAGGAAATACAAGAAAAGCTTAAAGAAAAAGTGCCCTAACAGCTGATCCTCCTAATCTAACCCTCCTCTCATTCTGGTTTTGACAGAGGCTTGATATCTACATCGGAGGTAGGGGAGTCAAAAGTTATCCACCTGGCATCTATTAGCTCTTGGACCTTATATTTCAAGGTCAAGCAATTATCCATTGAGTGCCCAGGCGCATCCGAGTTGTAATCACATTTTTCATTTGGTTTATACCACTCAGGGTAGGGGGCTCCATCTTCTAGGGATGAACGCGAGCCAAGAGCTTGGCCTCTAGCAATTGGGGCAGCAATTTCCCGTAGGAGGTTGAAAGAGGGGTAAACTTTCTTTCTTTTTTTTGTGGTTGTCAGACCGTCTGCGGAGCGGAGGAAGGAGTAGCGAAATTGATCGCATGCACATCCTCCTCCTTCTTTTTGCTAAAGGGTTTTTTGAATGAAACGCTGGAGGAGGAAGATTGCGCTATCTTTCCACTTCTTAGCCCTTGCTCCACCCTTTCCCCGATGGTGACCATGTCTGAGAAGAGGTTGGATGTGCTTGCTATCGCCTTGTCATGATAAGGCCCTGTCAGTGAATCAATAAACATGGCCACCGCTTCCTTGTCTGTTAGTGGGGGCTCTACCTAGGTAGCCATCTCCCTCATCACTGGGCATATGCCTTGAAGGGCTTGTCACTCCTTTTACTCAAAGTTCTAAGGTCCGACCTATCCGGGGTTAGGTCAATATTGTATCGGTAACGACGGAGAAAGGTGTATGTCAGCTACTTCCAATTTTGGACCTGCTCCTTCTCCAATTGCATGTACCAGTTTAGAGCTAAATTAGCCAGGCTCTCCTGGAAGCAGTGGATCAGAAGTTTCTCATTCTCAGCATGTGCAGCCATCTTACGACAATACATCGTAAGATGGTTTTTGGGGCAAGCCAGGCCTGCGTACTTGGGGAAGCCTGGGACTTTGAATTTTGGAGGAAACTGAATGTTCTTGACAAGACACATGTCAGTTGCCTCCTTAATGTCAAAACGGTGCCCTTCGACTGCTTTCAGCCTTCCCTCCAAGGCAGATATCTGCTGTTTGGACACCTCAGGGGTGTGGATGTCCATTGCCCTTGCGTCAGACTATACGAGGGCCTTTTGCTTGTAAAAGAACTCTTCTTCTTTACTCACTTGTTTACAAGTTAAAGATTGATCAGTTGAACCCTTGGAGTCTAATACAATTGTAGAATGTGTCCCACATAAAGGAGAATGTTGATTTAAAGTAGTAATAGGATAATTCTTGTTGGTTGAAGAGAAAGATGACCCATATCTATCATACTTTTCACTATAATCAGAATTAAACAACTTCCCCTAAGAAAATTTTCTATGTGTTGGAGATCAACACTATCAATTAGAATAATTCAATTATGATAGGATTTAAGGTTAATATAATTAGTTTTATTTCATTATTTATGCACAATTACGTACAACATTTATAGGGAGAATATTTCCCTGATTTTCAGGGATAGATTAGTGTATAAGTTTATTACCTTGTATTCTATTTACACCTCCTATGTGTCTTTTCCAAAATAAGAAATACACAACATATTTTCTGCATGGTATCAGAGCTCGATCTGGATCATCCCTAACCTAGTGTAGCCAACCATGGAAGAGGACAAGGCAAGAGGTTCGACCACCAGTTTGGTCGAAGGACATACTCTTCCTATCATTGGTCGAAAATTGAATGGCCAAAATTACCCTCAATGGGTGTGTTCAGTTAAAATCTTCCTTCAAGGAAAAGGGAAGGAAGGTTACATCATCGGAAACTCCAAGTGTCCAGTAGAGGGTGACCCTAACCTCAACAAATGGCAACTAGAAAATAGTTTATTCATGTCATGGTTACTCAACACCATGACCAATGAAATTGGGGAGAATTTCATGTACTATGACACTGCCAATGAGATATGGAATGCAGTGAAGGAAACCTACTAAAATGTGGACAATATGTCTGCGATATTTGAGATAAAGGGCATACTCAATGAATTACGACAAGGTGATTTCTCAGTCGTTGAGTATGTTAATACACTCAGCCGACATTAACAACAACTAGACATATATGAAGATATTCAATGTAGTTGTGTCGAGGATAAGAAGAAGTATAAAGAATTGGTGGAGAAAGATAGGATCTACAAGTTCCTATCGGGGCTAAACATAGAACTTCATAAAAAAAAAGGAGAATACTTGGAATCAAACCTCTTAAAACAATCCGGGAAGTATTTTCGTAAGTGAGAAGGGAGGAGAGCAGGAGGAAAGTAATGCTTGAAAAGTCAAGTGCAGCCCCACCCATCGAAGGCACAATAATGGCAGCAACCAATCCCGTCCATCTAAAAAGAAAATTTGACCCTGGTTCAATCACTGCAAGAAATTGGGACACACTAAAGACACCTACTAGATTATTCATGGCAAGCCTTCAGAGGAAAAACAGACAAAAAACCTGGACAACAAAGGCAATGTAGCAGAGGTAAATTCTAATCCATCTCCATTCAGTAAGGAGAAAATGGAAGCACTATAGAAAATTCTCCAGCAAACAATTGGTACAACTGCAGTAACACAAAAAGGTAATTTCTTGCATGCTCTAAATACTAGCACAGGAAAATCAAAGTCATGGATCATTGAGTCAGGAGCATCAGATCACATGACTGGAGACTTAACTATGTTTAAAAGCTATACTCCTTGCCACAATAATTACACAGTTCGGATAGTTGATGGGACTATTTCTAAAGTCATGGGTAAAGGTTCAGTTATTTTTCACAAAATATTAACCTGAAGTCAGTTTTTTATGTGCCTAAACTTGACTGTAATTTACTGTCCATTAGCAAACTGGCAAAAGATTTGAAGTGTGTCACTAAATTCTTCCCTAACCTGTGTGAATTTCAGATTTTGGAGACGGGGGAGACAATTAGCATTGCTAAATAATGTGATGGACTCTACTGCCTCCAAACTGATGCATCAGAGACGGAACCCAAGGCCAACTCTTGTGTTGTGGTACCTAAAAATAAAAATTTAGTAATGTTGTGGCACTATCGGCTTGGCCACCCAAATTTTATGTACTTAAGAAGAATGTTTCCCACATTATTCAATAAAAATCAGGAGTTGTTTCAATGTGAAATATGTCAATTGTCCAAACATAACCACAACTCATACCCACCTCAACCCTATAAACCCTCTCAACCTTTCTCCCTAATTCACAACGATATAAGGGGACCATCACGGGTAAACAATGTCACGGGATCAATATGGTTTTTCACCTTCATAGACGATCACACATGTGTCACTTGGGTGTTCCTAATGAAGGAGAAATCAGAAGTTGGCAGAATATTTGAATTTTTTTCATACTATGGTAGAACGCAATTCCAAAGTAGGATTAAAGTACTTAGGAGTGATAATGGCCGAGAGTATTACCACTCTGCACTAAGTTCCTACCTTCAGAGACATGAAATCATACATCAGAGTTCATGTGTAGATACCCCTCAGCAAAATGGGGTCGCCGAGAGAAATAATAGACATCTCTTAGAAGTTACCAGATCTCTCATGTTGGCTACAAATGTACACAACCAATTTTGGGGAGAAGTTATCCTCTTTGCAACCTACCTCATAAACAAAATGTCTTCCCGAATCCTCAACTTTAACACTCCTCACTCTACTCTCCAAACCTCATACCCTACTAGTCATATCCTTACATCAATTCCCTTGAAAATATTTGGATGTTCAGCCTTTATCCATAACCTTCATCCTCATCACAGCAAACTTGACCCAAAATCCATAAAATGTATTTTTCTTGGCTATTCTCGCCAACAAAAGGTGTATAAATGTTATTCACCAAAAAACCAGGAAATTTTACCACACCATGGATGTCACCTTTTTTTAGAATCAACCTTATTACCCTAAAGTTGGCATTCAGGGGGAGCAAATTTATCCAATTGAAGTGGCAAAATCCCAACTTTTGGGATTTGAGCTAGCTCACTCTACCCCAAATGCAGAACCAGCCAAGACTGCACCTGCATCAGAGGAAATTACAGTAGCAAATGCAGAGCCAACTGAGACTGCACCTAAAAGAAAGGAAGTATAGTCTAACACAGCTCCAAGGCAAAGTCATGAATCAAACTAAGCTCCATAAGATGATTTTTCCCTAAGTAATATTGTTTATAATCCTGAACCTATTGATGACATTGACATTCCTATTGCTTTTAAGAAAAGGGGTGAGATCTTGCACTTAACAACCCATTGGAATTATGTGTCCTATGAAAAATTATCGCAGGGGTATAGGTCGTTTGTGACATCTCTTGACAACATACATATTCCCAATAAATGTTCAAGAGGCACTCCAACAACCTAAGTGGGCAACAACTGTAACAGAAGAAGTCTAGGCCTTGGTTAAAAATGACACATGGGAAATCACCACCCTATCAAAAGGGAAGAAATCGATTGTATGCAAGTGGATATTCTCCATCAAATACAATGCAGATGGTACAAAGCGCAATTGGTGGCAAAATGGTTTATCCAATCATATAGAGTGGACAATGACAGGACGTTTGCACCAGTGACCAAACTTAATACAATCCAAGTTATACTCTCTTTAGCTGCAAATTTAGATTGGCTACTTTATCAACTAGACAACATGAATGCCTTCCTAAAAGGTGAACTAGAAGAAAAAGTCTATATGCAAATTCTTCCGGGACTTAAGCATTGAGAGCATGGTTTGATAGATTGACTCGGGTTGT
Source organism: Sphenostylis stenocarpa (assembly GCA_963425845.1). Classification (NCBI taxonomy): domain Eukaryota; kingdom Viridiplantae; phylum Streptophyta; class Magnoliopsida; order Fabales; family Fabaceae; genus Sphenostylis; species Sphenostylis stenocarpa. The sequence goes on from OY731403.1 coordinate 103,718,457, forward strand.
CAAAGAAGATGGATTCAACCAATGCCAATCAGATCACACGATGTTTGTCAAACACTCTGCAGAAGGGAAGGTAGCCTTGTTCATTATTTATGTTGATAATATCATTATCACAGGAAACGATTATGATCAAATCAAACATTTTAAGGGACTTTTAGCCAAGGAATTTAAAGTCAAGGACTTGGGCCAGCTCAAATACTTTCTAGGGATGGAAGTTGCTCAGACGAAGGATGGTATTTATGTATCACAAAGGAAATATACACTGGACTTACTTCAAGAAACTAGCATGCATGGGTGCAAGGCAGCCAATACACCCATAAAACCAAAAAAGATAGGTGAAGAGTGTAACACCCCTTTCGAGATGCCACGTGTAAATTTTTTTTTTCCACAATTATTTTATCTCAAATAGCACTTGATAAAAGATTTATCCTGAACCTCTTTATTCGTCAAAATAAATTTTTTTTCATCCAAACAACAAACTTAAACCATCAAAATGAGATGTAATATCAAATCTTTCCAGTGCAAACTCAAAATCACTACACTACTACAATATATTCACAAGGACATTTTCAAATATCTAAAAAAAAAACTCCAAAAAAGCTTCCCCGCAAGCTCCTCACCGCTAAGCTTCTCTAACAGTATCTGCATCAACATCTACTCCGCATAACACAAGTCATACGATCATTGCAGGTGGAAACCAACACCACAAACATGCAAGGGTGAGCAAAACATGTATCCCATCACATATCATGCATGTCATCATATAATTTACCTAGCATTATCATAATGTAACAAACGCATTCATAATATCCACAAATACATATTTTCAACACTACAATAATAACACTTTATCATATTACCACCAAGTAAAAATAAACGGTAAAAAAATTCTCTCATAGCTAACCCCCATACTTTTTCTGTACACCAACGCCTCTTGGAAAAGTCCTTATCATATTACCACCAAGTAAAAACAAGCGGTATAAAATTCTCTCATAGCCAACCCCCATACTTTTCATGTGCACCAACGCCTCTTGGAAAAGTCCCTATCATATTACCACCAAGTAAAAGTAAACGGTATAAAATTCTCTCATAGCCAGCCCCCATACTTTTCCTGCGCACCAATTCCTCTTGGAAAAGTCCCTTCCCCTGCTTTCCGTAGACTTACAAGCAACAACTCCACCCGCTCGACAAAACCTTGGATGGAGCACTCTTGCTAAGCTCATGCTAAAGACTGAAAGTGATGAAGATCTCATTGAAATACTTTGGCAAAGATCTCATTGATTTGATGAAGTCAAAGATGAAGTCAAAAACAACTTTGCAGTGGACAAAAGTCACTAAGATAGAAGAGTAGAAAAGTTAGTGTGTCCGCAGCTATGCTTAGGTATAATCATTTTATCTTTTCTGCTGCATGAGGTTTCTTCACTTAAAAGATTTTGCAAAATGCCTCTAAAATCGTTTAAACAAGTTAAAAACAAAGTATTTTGACAAAAGCTTTCTTAAACAAGTTTTTAACTGATTCAGTTTTGAAATAACCGATTAAAATCACTTAGAATGTTCAGAGAAGTGTTTTTTCAGTATTTTAATCGATACAACTTGGTTTTAATCGATTAAATCCACTTAACATTCAGGATGATCGATCAGAATGCAATTATGACCAATCAGAATCAGATATGATCGATCAGAATTGAGTTATGACCGATCAGAATCAGTTATGATCGATCAGAATTTAGTTATGACCAATCAGAACTCTTTTAATCGATTAAATCTCGTTTCAATCGATTAAAACAACTTAGAAAATTTCTACACAACGTTTTAATCGATTAAAACTTATTTTTATCAATTAAAATAACTTGAAAAGTTTTACAAGAAAGTTTTGCAGTATTTCAATCGATTGAATCGCGGAACAATCGATTAAATCAACTTAGAAGATTTTTTGTAAAGTGTTTTAATTGATACAAACGTTGTCGTATCAGTTAAAACAAATCTGTTAAAGAATCAAGAACGTATTAATGGATTAAAAGAAGTTTTAACAGATTAAAACTGCACTTTTAACAGATTAAAAGAATCTTTTAACAGATTAATTAATACAACTCTTTTGAAAATCTTCTATAAAAACAGAGTTGCTTGAACTTTTTAAAAATACATTGAATATCATCTTTTTACACATCCTTGAGCAATTAATCAAGCAAACTTCAGCACTCTTTTCAAGAAAGATTCGCATCAGTTTTTGAGAAGTTCTTTGAAAATCTTTCTTGAGGCAACTTGATTTCTTTTGAAGAAGAAACACTTACAGCAGAATTGCATAAACTGGTTTGAGCATTCTAGTTTCTTCTTTTTCATTTCTTTACATTCTTTTTGTATTGTTTGGTGCCTGGAATTTGGGCACTGGTTTCTCTGTAGCTGGAATTTGGTTGTAGAGGTTATCAAGAACTGGAATTTGGTTCTTGGTGAGAGGTTGAGTGCAGGAATAGGAATTTGGTTCTTATGGTAGATTAAGTGTAAGATTGTTAATCTATAAAACATTTGATCTAGTGGAACCCAACTAGAATTTGGCTGGAGACTGGACATAGCCCTGGTATTGGGTGAACCAGTATAAAACACCGGTGATATCTTTCTTAACCTTTCTCTATTTTAATTACATCACTTGCATTTATATTGATTGATTGCTTTGTAATTCAAGAACAGATCCGAAATCTTAATTTTTGAATTAGATAATCTGTTATTTGCGAAAAACTTTTAAATATCAATTCACCCCCCCTCTTGATCTCAGCCTACTTTTCTAACAATTGGCATCGGAGCGAGGTGCTTGAAAGTTATTCAAGTTCTTTGATCCATGGTGAAAGCAGATTACCATTTTACGAGGGAGCTTCTATTAATAGACCTCCACTATTTTGTGGAACAGATTATCCTTTTTGGAAAATTAGGATGAAGATCTTTATTGAATCCATTGATAGAAATGTGTGGGATGTAATTTCTAATGACCCTTTAATTACGGAAAAAGAATGGTCCGAGTCTAAATGATGAGGAAAAGAAAAAAGTTCAAAATGATTGCACTTGCTAAAAATATAATTACTTCGCACTTAACATGGATGAGTTTTTCGAGGGTCTCCCAATGCAAATCGCCAAGGAGATGTGGGATGTTCTTGAGGTTACTCATGAAGGGACAGCGGATGTAAAGAGAGCCGAAAAGCATACTCTCATAAGAGAATATGAGATGTTCAAAATGCAAACTGGTGAAAGTATTGCAGACGTGCAGAAGCGATTCACTCACATCATTAATCATCTAATGGGCCTAGATAAAACCTTTGATAAAGAAGAATTAAATATTAAAGTCTTGAAATGTCTTGACAGGTTTTGGCAGCCAAAGGTCACAGCAATTTCAGAGTCAAAAGATCTGTCCGTAATGACAACAACTTCTTGAAAGAATTAATGGTTGAGTTCAAGAGGGGGGGTGAATTGAACTTTAAAACTTTTTCGCAAAACTTACTTTCTTTTGGAAGAATGAGTTATCTTTATTCAATCTTTGCAAAGGTAACTCGGTTTAAACACAGCACAATTAAAGATAGAAAATAAAAGAGATGAAAGAAGAATATTAACACACAAATTTATACTGGTTCACTCTAATCCAGAGCTACATCCAGTTCTTGACAAACCAGTCAAGTTCCACTAATACCAAGTGAAAATTACAACCAGTAGATACTCACCAATCTACCCCAAGAACTATCTTGCAAAACCCACAAGACAGAATCTTGAAAACCACCCAGTAACCAAATCCAGTTACTGTACCAAGTGCAGATTACAATCCAACCTGCACAATCAAACTTTTACAAAAGAATATGAAAAGAAAAAACCTGGACTTGAAGTTTCTAATTGTCCAGAACCAATTCTAACAGCACTTTCTCTCTTTGATTGACCACAATTTTGATCACAACACCTTATGATATGAAAATATTCTTGAATGAAGAGAAAGTCACGTATGAAAGTTTCACAGATTGATTTCACAAGTTTTCTCAAGTAGTGTTTTGTATTGTGTGTCATTCAAAAGATAGATCAATTCTGTATATATAGAGTAAAGCATAGAATCAGAATGTTCCAACTGTCAAAAACTGTTTTAGAGAGTCAAAAGATCGATTAGATTGAAGTAAAACAGTTTAGAAGAGACTCGATCGATTAGAACTGAAGTATGATCGATCAGACCGAAGTTATGATCGATCAGAATGAAACTATGATCGATCAGACCGAGTTATGATCGATCAGAATGAAACTATGATCGATCAGACCGAGTTATGATCGATCAGAATAAAACTATGATCGATCAGAATATATTTCAATCGATTAAAATATCAATTCAATCGATTGATTTCATTTAAAGCTCCATTCAATCGATTGATTCGAGTTTTTAATGGATTGAAACAACTTTATGAAAAATGACGACTCTGTTTCAATCGATTGAAAATCATTTCAACCGATTAAATTCCTGCAAACACTTAGTTAAAAAATAGTCTCTCTGTTTCAGCAGATTGAAAAATATTTCAACAGATTGATTTTCTAAAAACTCTTAGATCTGAAAAAAATCTTTCTGTTTTAACATGATTTAAAATTTATTTCAACAGATTGAAAATGCGAAACTTTGATATTGAAAAATTCATTGAGTTATTTTAACTTGTTGATTCAGTGAATCAATCAATTGAATTTTCAAATATGTATGACCATTTATTATGTTAAGTGATTTTAACAGATTGAAAATCCTTTTCAACAGATTGAAAAAACTTAGTTTATTCTTTTAATACTTAAACGTAAGTTTTTCATGCGAGAAAAATGATTTTCAATGATATGCAATATTTTAAGGTGCTTATCACAAAATATAATGGCCTATCAAGAGATTAAGTGCTTAAACTTAAAAACCTAATCATTTACACACCCACAACCTAAGTTATATCTATGTCTTCATCAAAACCACCAAGTGCTTCAATCTCCCCCTATTTGATGGAGACAAATAACCACTGCACCTGCAAAACAAAAATAACAGACCAGAGACATATATTTTGTGGTGTGTGTAGTGACAGTTTTTAAGCAAAATACTTCTCCCCCTATTTGACTGCATCAAATAGATTGTTTTAGTTACAGTCCAATGGGGCCACGTGGGTACCCCGAATAAAAAATAGAACATTAAAAACTAAGGAAAAGAAAATAGAATAGCAGAAACATAGAAAATCTTCATTCGTCCCCAGGGCCTTGGTTGAATTGCGGTTCCACAATTCATGTTGTAAATGTCTTCTAGTTGATTATCAATATGCTTGGAACCTTGCAATGAAATTTTCATCCAAATAATGTCTGCAGAGCCCTCGGAGCGGCGAGTCATCTCCATATGCCTCCTTTGGTCCGATTGCGGTTCGCTCATTTGATGTAACATTGTTCTTTCGAGCCGAGACAGAGGCGTGCCACGGTCGGGCGGTGGATTGTATGGAATCATCTCCATTGGGTTCACTTCTTCCATTGGATCAGACGGACGTCTTGCGAAGTTCCGGGAATATCGGTGTTGATTCCTTCCTCTTGCTCTTCTTCTTCACTTTCTTCACTTCTCCCGAGCATCTTCTTTCGAGATCCATTCACCATCAATTTTAATGAATCCCATTTTGTGAAGCACAGAATTATTTATTTCATTTGTTGGTCGGACGATTTCAACAAGTTCTCCTTCTACATCAACACCAAAATGTGTTAAAAATTTAGAAATCGAGAATAGCATAGGGATACACGAAATCACTAAGTCTCTTGGCTTTGATCATGTGATCCTTGATGACGAAGACCCAGTTCACTCGTGATTACGTGATGAATGCGGTACATCGAGTACTAAATCTCCTTCATTTAGCACTTGCATGATTGCTCCCCCTGGGTGTAAGTCTGCCAGGAAACGATGAAAGCGAGAATCCTTTCTTCCAGTTTCAACTTCCCGAGTGTTGAATGAACTTACGAGAATCATGCCTATTCTTCGAGGCAAGAGCGGAAATACTTGAACTTTATTAAATTCTTCAACATCCGAAGTACACCCTTTGGTGACTTTCACACCAACATCCTTTATTCCGAGCAACTTCCTTCCGAGACATTAGGTGTTATCTCAATGTCTACTCCTTTTACTTGAGTTATTAGAGTGGAACCTTCAAAGGACAAGTTAGTGAAAAAGACTTTAATTAAGTCGGGGTAAATCCTACCATTCAACTCCGAAACGTCTGAAGTTTTTGATGTTGCGGTAACTTCCGAATGCCTCCGAATCCTTCGGCATCAAACCAGGAGAACTTTAACATCTTTGGAATGTTGACTTGCTTCTGCTTAATTCATGGATAAACAAATCCATTTTCTCTTGGTCCCCATTGAACCAAGTTTCAATCCTTCCTCCAACATTACTGTTCTTGCCTTGCAGTAGAGGACTCGCCTCTGCTGGACTTCTTCCTACCGGACTTTGTGCGCTTGAGCATACTTGATCTTTGGGAAGAGCGAGAACAGAGAAGAACCGAGAAAGAGAAAGTTCAAAGAAGAAAATAATACTATAGGAATGAGAATACACAATCTTTATCGGCTTCAAAAATTTTTGTCTTTACTTGATTTATTGTTTTACGTGCGGTGATGATAAAGAGGAGAGAGAATTGCTACTTGTACACTTTAATTACCCTCACATCGATATCCAATCGAGTCAATCAACTTTTATTGGATATCTTTGATATTTAAGAGAGTAGTTGAAGTTTATCTTGTTGTAAATGCATTCAATCCACTCTGCAGAAATTGTTTAGAGACAAAGTACATACAACTAGCCCAAAAAAATAATCAATTGATATTCCGTGAAACCAATTGATTTTGTAATCGCAGATACTTATAAGTGAAATGAAGCCGATTGAATTGAAAGTTAAATTGATTGTTTTGTACAAGAAAATTATTCAGAGTACCATTAGTGAATTCAATCGATTGAATCGAAGATTTAATCGATTGATTTATAGAAGAAAGTCTCCAGAGCTACAAGGTTAATGAAATAAACCGATTAAAAGTTTATCTAATCGATTGAACTAATAACATATCAATACCAGAGAGTAAGAATCAGGAAATCAATAGATTATTTCGCAATTTCAATCGATTAAAACAAATAATATCAAGTTATTCATGCAATTATTAATCGATTGAACTTGTTATCGACTCGTTAAAAAAGCATACAATTATCTGTAACGAATCAGTTATGCAATACTAGATATATCTAGAATTCCTAATTCAGTCCTAAGCATATTAAGTCTATCTCTAGGAAGTGGTTTAGTGAATAAATCAGCTAACTGTTTTTCAGATTCAACGAATAAAATCTCACAGATCACCCCTAGATACGTGTTCTCTAATAAAGTGATGTCTAATTTCAATATGCTTAGTTCTAGAGTGTTGAATAGGATTCTTAGTTAAGTTTATTGCACTAGTATTGTCACAAACCAGAGGTACCTTGTTTAGAGTAACTCCATAATCTGTCGGTTGTTGCTTGAGGTAGATGCTTTGAGCACAACGACTCCAGCTGCATATGTATTCGGCTTCTGCAGTTGATGAGCAACACATGTTTGCTTTTTGTCGTGCCACGATATAAGACTGCTCCCGAGTAAATGACAAGTACCAGAGGTACTTTTTCGTCCAATCTACATCCTGCAAAGTCGGAATCGAGAAAATCCAACAAGTTTAAGGGATGCACCTTCGAGGATACCATAGTCCAACATTAACTGTTCCCTTAAGGTATTTGAGAATCCTTTTGGCAGCGGTAAGATGTGATTCCTTTGGATTTGCTCGAAATCTTGCACAAAGGCATACACTAAACATAATGTCGAGTCTACTAGCGAGTTAGATATAGTAGTGAACCAATCAAACCTCTATATTTAGTTTGATCAACGGGTTTTCCTTTTTCATCTAAGTCTAGACAACGGTTAGTAGACATGGGTGTAGAGGACACCTTGCAATTTTGCATATCAAATTTCTTTAACAATTCATTGCAGTATTTAGATTGACTAAGAAAAATGCTATTTCTTAATTGTTTAACACTGGAGACCAAGGAAGAAATTCAATTCTCCCATCATAGACATTTCAAATTCACTTTGCATTTCTTTTACAAACTTATTACACATGGCATTATTAGTGGAACCGAAAATGATATCATCCACATACACCTGCACTAGAATAATGTCGGTTCAGATTTCTTAATGAACAGAGTTTTATCAACCTCACCTCGCTTGTACCCTTGATCAATTAGGAAGTTACTTAACCTCTCATACCATTGTCTAGGTGCTTGCTTTAAACCATAAAGGGCCTTTTTCAATTTGTAGACATGGTCGGGATGCTTGTGATCTTCAAACCCAGGAGGTTGAGAAACATATACTTCTTCATTGATGAGTCCATTCGAGAAAGGCACTTTTTACATCCATCTGTAGTAATCTGAAACCACTTATACGGGCATAAGCTAATAATAATCTGACAGACTTCAAGTCTAGCTACAGGTGCAAAGGTTTCATCAAAATCAATACCCTCTTGTTGGTTATACCCTTTGGCTACCAACCTAGCTTTATTTCTAGTAATAATGCCGTGTTCATCTAGCTTGTTTTTGAATACCCACTTAGTACCAATTACATTGATATCTTTGATTTTAGGAACTAATTCCCACACTTTATTTCTTTCAAATTGATTAAGCTCATCATGCATGGCACTAACCCGAGTATTCATCATTTAATGCTTCTTTAACTTGTCTTAGGCTCTATTTGTGAAATGAATGCCATATGATTACGAGAATTGGTTAAGAGAATGTCTAGTAGATACTCCCTTATTGATTTTCCCGATGACATTGTCTAGAGAGATCTCTTGGGACAATCCACTCTTTAGGAAGCTCTTCCAGAACATCTTCTTCCTGTTCTTCGATAATTGTTGGTGGATCAGCTTTTGCGGGGTCCATCGATGGATCATCTTCTTCAACGGTACTATCGATCTGTGTTTCGGCATGTTCAAGCGATGAGAATTATCGGTTAAATCTTCTTCATCTGCAGTACTGTTGTTCTATTTTGCACCACTCGAGAAGACTCATTAAACACAACATGTACTTGATTCTTCAAGCTGATTTCAATCTTAAATTGTAAACTCTATATGCATGACCAGTGAGTTGAGTAACCAAGAAAGATTCCTTTGTCAGATTTCTCATCAAACTTGCCAATATTTTCTTTCCCATTGTTTAAAACAAAACATGTACATCCAAAAACCACGAAATAGTTTATGTTGGGTTTTCTTCCTTTGTACGAGTTCATATGGGGTTTTCTTAAGCATGGGTCTAATCAAGACTCTATTCAAAACATGACAAGCGGTGTTTACTGCATCTGCCCAAAAGTATTTAGGTAAAGAATTTTCACACAACATTGTTCTAGCAAGTTCCACAATGGATCTGTTCTTTCTTTCCACAACACCAGTTTTGTTGAGGAGTTCTTGGAGCAAAAAAATTGTGTTTTATGCCAAACTTTTCACAAAATGATTCAAACTTTTCATTTACAAATTCTCCACCATTGTCACTTTGAATAGATGTAATGAAATATCCTTTTTCATTATGTAAAACCTTGGCAAGCTTTTTGAAAGATTTGTAAGAATCAGATTTGGCCTTTAGAAAAGCAGTCCAGGTAAATCTGGAAAAGTCATCGACAATTACCATGATATAAAGATTACCACCTAGGCTTTTATTCCTTGAAGGACCAACCAAATCCATGTGAAGCGGTTCCAAAGGTTTGGAAGTTGAAACAATGTTTTTGTTTGAAAAAGATTTTCTAGTTTGTTTGCCTTTCAAACAAGCTTCACAGATTTTGTCTTTCAAGATTTGAAGCTTAGGCAGCCCGAAACTAATTCTTTTGAAATCGGTTTGTCAAGATGGTTAAGATGTATATGAGCAAGTCTTCTATGCCACAACCAAGATTCTTCTTCTTTAGTAAGAAGACAACTTTGAGATGATATAGACTGTTTGATATCTAACATGTATATATTGTTTAACCTCTTACCTACCAACATTACCAGTGTCGGATTCGGCTCACTGAGATAAGGCACTTTTACGGTTTGAAAATGACTTTGTGACCAAGATCACATAACCGACTTATGCTTATCGAGTTGTGCTTGAGACCTTCAACAAGAAGAACATTGTGAATGATTACTGATTCACCATCACCAATATCTCCAGAACCTAGAATTCTTCCTCTGTTGTTGTCTCCATAAGTCACATGACCTCCATTCTTCAATTTCAGCTTCGGAATTTTGAAATGTCACCTGTCATGTGCCTTGAGCATCCGCTGTCTAGATACCAAAGGGACTCTTGTTGCTTGTTCCTGAAAGATCAAACATCAAGTATTTGGTACCCTTACGTATTTTGGGTCCTTAGGAGTCAAATTTTCCGTTTAACATGTTTTGGAACCCATCTCTTCCTACCTTGCGGCACAAAATATTTTCTAGCATGACGGAATTTTATAGTATGTCCTTTCTTCATGCGGTAATGACAAGATGAGAAAGGGAATGCTTGTTGTTTTTACGTATGAAAAGAAGTTCAAATATTTTTTAGTTTTTACCCCATTCTTAGGTTTGTACCCGATTCCAGAATGTTCAAACACACAATTTTGAGACCCAAGAAGTGCATCTAAATTCTCTTTACCTTGAGTAAATTTTGTCAAAGTTTTAGTCAAGTAATCAACCTTATTTTGTAAAACAATACACTTTTCACAATTCTTATTAACAACAACATTATCCATGAGATGAATAGATAATATCTAGATGTTCTAAATATGTTTTGCTTTCTAATAGTTCATTTTCCAGAACCTTAACTCTATTTTCTAACCGAGTTATTTAAACCTTTCAACCGATTATTTGTATGAGATAAATTTACGGCTTCACTATGCATTGCATTGAAAGCATTCGAGTAATGTGCTTGTAATTCATTTCATTCTCTGTAGGAGTTGAACTTACATGTGATGAAGAGGATTCACGACCGACCATCAAACACGGGTTCACCTCTTCACTTTCGGATTCGAAGCTGGAAGATGAATCATTGTCTTGCCAGGCTATATAGGCCTTTTTCCCTTTGTGTCTTGATTCTTTCTTGTTACGATTCTTGGTCTTTTCCGGACACTCACTCTTTATGTGACCACTGTTTACCACAAGAATAACAAGTAATAGAATTTTGAACAGATTCGAGTCTTTTTATCATTGTACCTTTTTACTTGACCGGTTACGTTTCTTTCTTCTAAGAAATTTTCCAAATTTCTTAACCAACAAAGTCGAGTTCTCCGATTCATCTTCTTCGAGATCCATTGTTTTCTTCAATTGTTTTGAGAACAATATTTCTACTTTTCTTTTCTGCATTCTCTTGTTCTTTGAACCGATTGATTTCCAACTCATGTTCCCTCAACTTACCAAAAAGTGAAGCGGTAGTCATTTCGATCAAGTCTCTTGATTACGATATAGCTGTCACCTTTGGTTGCCACGTTCTGTCCAAACACTTTAAGATTTTGATGTTCAACTCTTCTTTGTCAAAAGTCTTTCCTAACCCAATTAGATGATTGACTATGTGCGTGAACCTTTTACGCACATCTGCAATTGTTTCTCCTTGCTGCATTTTAAACAACTCATAGTCCCTGATTAACTCATGCTTTCTTGCCCTTTTCACATCGAGATGTTCCTTCATGTGTAACCTCTAAAATTTCCCACATCTCTTTGGCGGAGGCACACTGAGACACCACGAAAAACTCATCATGATTTAAAGCGAGAGGTAATAATATTTTTTGCAGTATAATCATATTGGACTCTCCTATTTTCTACATCAGTTAATTCAGCCCAATCTTTTTCAACTACTTTACCATCTACTGTATGAGTTGGTTTGTAAGGACCATTAACAATTGTTTCCCAAATGCCTCTATCAAGAGATTCAATAAAGATTTTCATTCTAACCTTCCGAGAAAGAATAATTCACACCAGAAAAAAGTGGAGGCCTGTTTATGGAGGCTCCTTCGAAAAAGTCATCTTTCCCTCGGCCATTGGACCGATTTCTTGAGTAACTTACAAGAACCAGCTCTGGTACCAATTGAAAGAATTAATGGTTGAGTTCAAGAGGGGGGTGAATTGAACTTTAAAACTTTTTCGCAAAACTTACTTTCTTTTGGAAGAATGAGTTATCTTTATTCAATCTTTGCAAAGGTAACTCGGTTTAAACACAGCACAATTAAAGATAGAAAATAAAAGAGATGAAAGAAGAATATTAACATACAAATTTATACTTGGTTCACTCTAATCCAGAGCTACATCCAGTTCTTGACAAACCGATCAAGTTCCACTAATACCAAGTAAAAATTACAACCGAGTAGATACTCACCAATCTACCCCAAGAACTATCTTGCAAAACCCACAAGACAGAATCTTGAAAACCACCCGAGTAACCAAATCCGATTCTTGTACCAAGTGCAGATTACAATCCAACCTGCACAATCAAACTTTTACAAAAGAATATGAAAAGAAAAAACCTGGACTTGAAGTTTCTAATTGTCCAGAACCAATTCTAACAGCACTTTCTCTCTTTGATTGACCACAATTTTGATCACAGCACCTTATGATATGAAAAGATTATTGAATGCAGAGAAAGTCACGTATGAAAGTTTCACAGATTGATTTCACAAGTTTTCTCAAGTAGTGTTTTGTATTGTGTGTCATTCAAAAGATAGATCAATTACGTATATATAGAGTAAAGCATAGAATCAGAATGTTCCAACTGTCAAAAACTGTTTTAGAGAGTCAAAAGATCGATTAGATTGAAGTAAAGCAGTTTAGAAGAGACTTCGATCGATTAGAAGCTGAAGTATGATCGATCAGATCGAGTTATGATCGATCAGAATGAAATTATGATCGATCAGATCGAGTTATGATCGATCAGAATGAAACTATGATCGATCAGATCGAAGTTATGATCGATCAGAATAAAACTATGATCGATCAGAATATATTTCAATCGATTAAAATATCAATTCAATCGATTGATTTCATTTAAAGCTCCATTCAATCGATTGATTCGAGTTTTTAATGGATTGAAACAACTTTATGAAAAATGACGACTCTCTGTTTCAATCGATTGAAAATCATTTCAACAGATTAAATTCCTGCAAACACTTAGTTAAAAAATAGTCTCTCTGTTTCAACAGATTGAAAAATATTTCAACAGATTGATTTTCTAAAAACTCTTAGACTCGAAAAAAATCTTTCTGTTTTAACAGATTTAAAATTTATTTCAACAAATTGAAAATGCTGAAACTTTGATATTGAAAAATTCATTGAGTTATTTTAACTTGTTGATTCCGCGAATCAATCAATTGAATTTTCGAATATGTATGACCATTTATTATGTTAAGTGATTTTAACAGATTGAAAATCCTTTTCAACAGATTGAAAAAACTTAGTTTATTCTTTTAATACTTAAACGTAAGTTTTTCATGCAGAAAAATGATTTTCAATGATATGCAATATTTTAAGGTGCTTATCACAAAATATAATGGCCTATCAAGAGATTAAGTGCTTAAACTTAAAAACCTAATCATTTACACACCCACAACCTAAGTTATATCTATGTCTTCATCAAATCCACCAAGTGCTTCACTTCTCTGTTTGGGAAACTCAGAGAACATGAAATGGAAATCAACAGATTTAATGAACAAGAAGTCTCTGAGAAGAAAAGCAGAAGTATAGCACTTAAAGTTGAAGAAAAAAATCAAGAATCAGAGGAGGAAAGTGAGAACCTTGGACTGCTTGTCAGGAAATTCAACAAGTTTCTCAAGAAAAAGATTCAAGACAAGGAAAAAGATTCAAGACAAGGAAAAACATAAAAGGTATAAGAAAAAAACTGATTCTTCTAACTTTAAATGTTATGGTTGTGGTAAGCAGGGCCATGTAAGGATGGAGTGCCCAGAAAAGAACAAACATAATGACAAGAAAGAAGAGAAAGTCAAAAGAAGAGCCTATATAGCATGGGATGACAATGACACTTCATCAACAGGAAATTCTGATAATGAAGAAGCCAACTTATGTCTAATGGCAAGTCAAAATCCTCAATCCAGCAGTGTAAGTTCTAGTTCTTCTTCAAATTTAGTGAATTATAATTCATTACAAGAAGCATTTAATAAAATGCATGAAGAGGCTAAGAAACTACAAAAAGAAAATGATAGGCTAAAAGGATTGAATAATTGGCTAGTAAATAAAGTAGACTCTCTTGAAAAGAGAATTCTTGAAGATGAAACTGATTGTGATTTCTTAAAATTAATTCATGATAATTCTGATTGTGCATGTAATAAACCCTGTAGTTCAAAATTACAAAAGAAAATTGATTTTTTATCACAAACCGTTTCAAGGTTTACACAAGGTCAAGCTAATCTTGACGTTTTACTTGGGTCACAAAAACTAATTTTTGACAAATCTGGCATAGGATTTAAATCTAGGATGAAAGTCAGAAAAACAAATGTAAATAGGAAATCGTACTCTGTGATTAAATGTTTTTACTGCATGAAAAGAGGTCATTCAGTGAAATACTGTAGAATTAAAAAGTATGTTATTCCTAAAGGTAGAATGAAGTGGATTCCAATAATTAATCCATTCCAAATAACCTAATTGGACCCAGAAACTATAAAGGGTACCAGAAACATGCTAAATTTGTTTTACAGGAACAAAATCTGGGAATCCCTTGGAGTTCAAAGCAGCGAATCAGGTTCTGATTTCATAAACTGATTGTTTTAATTGATATAAAACAATATTAATCGATTAAAATAACTTACAGAGGATATCAAAAAATATGTCCGTACCATTTTTAATCGATTGAAATGTCGAATTAATCAATTGAAACGTTCTCAGGTTTTGAGTTTAGCTGTTTTAATCGATTAAAATGAATTTATATCAACTAAAAATACTAAGATGTAAAATTTAATCGATTCCTTTTCGTTTTAATCGATTTAAATTCTCGTTATCATTTTATTAATTTCATCCTTTACAAGAAACAATCGATTCCTTTATGAAATAATCGATTACTTCATCGTAACAGCTTTCAAACCTAATATTAAAAGATCAAATTAATAGGTTAATCAGTTGGTTAATCGATTGATTTGTTTCGAAAATTAGTTTTATAACATCCAATTAAAGATTGGTAAGCAAACCAAATTCAAAATCCCAAGTTTTCATGGTAATCAAAATCTGCATAAATCTTTTAAAATTTCTTTGACTGGGTCAAACATATTCCCAAGAGAAATTTAGCTGATACATCCACTGGTCAGAAATCTGTGTTTTTGTCCTCAGTCAAGGGAACATGCAATTAAAGCTGTTTTTGAAGTAAACTGCAATTCACAAAAAATGGCATTCGTGAATCTTTAGTTTACTTTCGTGTAGCCCATTGCTCTCAGTATTCTCTTTCTGGTTCAAAGTTCTTCTCCCTTCTTTCCTTGTACACACGTCTCTGAACCCCTTCTTTGAAAATACAACAAGATGCTGAGAAGATCTAAGTCAAGAAAGAAGCAGAAAGGAGAGTCTTCCTCTGCTGGAAATCAGGGAGGCCACCTTGAAAATTGGTTCAGTGGTGATAGAGATAAGATGAATAACTTCATCACCAATTTTAGTCAAAAGCAGCTTGTTATCCCCAAATTCATAAGGTTTTCGTGGCTGGATGAAGAAGGATTTACTTCATTAAGAAGGAGACTAAAGAGTAAAAAACTGAAGAATGTCCTGGAATTTACTGGCAATATACAACCAGATATGGTAAGAGTTTTCTATGCAAATCTCACTGTCAGTGGTTCTACTTTAAGGTCTCAGGTAAAAGGAGTCAATTTGGTCATTACTCCTGACATTTGGGATGAAGTTGCTGGCCTCAAAGATGTTGGGGTAAAAATCTCTAGAGGTAATATTACTGAATTACCAGAGTTTAACAAAAATCAATTTTTTCGCACCTGTCTTAAAGACCAAAATGAATCGGCTAAAATTTTCAATGCTGGGAAGATGAGGCTTGAATCAAGAATTCTTGCCTTCATTATTGCATGGATACTTACTCCAAGGGGGAGTAATCATGCTATACTCAATGAGGGTGATTTGGCTCTCATGTACTGCATTGAAAACAGGATTCGGGTTAACTGGGTCTATGTTATTAAAGACCACATGGTAAAAGGCAAGCGGCTTGACGATTACAAATTACCTTATGCTTTGTTGATCAGTAAATTTTTTAGACATTTTGCAGTGGATTTAGAAGGGGAGTATGTAGAAACTCCGAAAGCATCAAATGAGGTTGATGACTCAACCCTACGAAAAATGGGGTTTATTAAAATTGATGATGAATGGATTTCGAAGGTGGATGCTGGGATGTCAGAGGGTGAGGAAGAAGATGAAGATCAGGGCCAGATCCCTTCCTCTCCAGCTGCTGCAGAGGTTCCAGAGTCAACAAGTGGTCAAGCGTCCTATGAAAACATGGAAATTATCCCTTTCATGGGGCAGCCTGACCGTGGGATTCCTCTATCTCAGTTTGAAAGAACTATGCTTTCCCAAATGGCTGCAGTGCAGGAAAATCAGAGAAAGCATATGCAGATGACATTCCAACACTTTCAGCAAACCAACCATCAATTCGCATCCCTTGGCAACCAAATTGCTGATATCTGCACCAAGCTGGAAGATATGCAGCTGAATCAAGGGAACTGGGATGATTAGATTTATGGATAAAAAGGGTCCCTTCTCATCTTTTATTGCTTATTTCTTTTAATGCTTATTCTAAATTTCTGGGTCTGTAATATTACTGGTTATATACCAGGCACAATCTCTCTAGCTTTGAATTAATATAATGTAGGATTAATTCGAATCAAACTAGCATAGATAGAATTCAAAATAGATCCCTGAGAGTTTTAGCTGATACAAAATAGAATTAATCGATTAAATTGATTAAAGGAAACACTTTTCATAACAAAATAATCGATTAAAACTTCGTATCAATCGATTACAATCTTTATAAACTAGCTTACATCAGTTAAATTAGCTAAATAAGATTTTATTCTAATTTTGATGATCTATTAGTTAAAATTTAATCGATGTAGTTGATATTATTGTTAAACATCCTTCTAGCTGATCAGTGTTACAAAATATCCACTAAGATTAGGCGTGAGAAATTCGCATCAAACATTAATTAGTTTTCAAAACTGAGTGTTTTATTCAATAAAAAATCTTTTAAATCGATTAAAAGAATTCATACAACATTTTTCCTTGCTGTTTTAATCGATTAAATGTCGAAATAATCGATTAAATGCACTTATGTTTTATATTTCAAAGTCCTTCACTGTTTAATCGATTAAACTTTTATTTCAATCGATTAAAATCATTAAACATGAACCTTTTAATCGATTTTATCCTATTTTTAATCGATTTTTATTTTGGAAAGAAAAATTAAAGGCTTTAGTTAATGGTTGTTCTTGTAACATGCTACTAAAGCGGGATTCCCTTATCTTTACACGTATTAATTGTATTCATTACAAACGTGTTAATGAAGATAAGTTTGAATCAACTTTGATTGATCTTTACATGAGTAAAGTATCGAATTTTTCATTTTTTTCTATTTTCAAAATCTTTTCAATACATACCTATGCATTGTTTCTCTTCTATTCCCAATTTTTTTATTGAAGTCAAAAGGGGGAGAAATAGTTGCTTTTACTTTTGATCAATTTAAAGGGAGAAATAACTCTTAATTTAGGGGGAGCAACAATTTAGGGGGAGAAATAGGAAGATAATTCATTTTTTATTACTCACTAATTTGTATTATCAAGTGACTTCTTTTGCAGAGTTTTGTTTTCAAAAGTGGTGTTTGTCTTCATCAAATAGGGGGAGACTGAAAGTGATGAAGATCTCATTGAAATACTTTGTCAAAGATTTCATTGATTTGATGAAGTCAAAGATGAAGTCAAAAGCAACTTTGCAGTGGACAAAAATCACTAAGATAGAAGAGTAGAAAAGTTAGTGTGTCCGCAGCTATGCTTAGGTATAATCATTTTATCTTTTCTGCTGCATGAGGTTTCTTCACTTAAAAGATTTTGCAAAATGCCTCTAAAATCGTTTAAACAAGTTAAAAACAAAGTATTTTGACAAAAGCTTTCTTAAACAAGTTTTTAACTGATTCAGTTTTGAAATAATCGATTAAAATCACTTAGAATGTTCAGAGAAGTGTTTTTTCAGTATTTTAATCGATACAACTTGGTTTTAATCGATTAAATCCACTTAACATTCAGGATGATCGATCAGAATGCAATTATGACCAATCAGAATCAGATATGATCGATCAGAATTGAGTTATGACCGATCAGAATCAGTTATGATCGATCAGAATTTAGTTATGACCAATCAGAACTCTTTTAATCGATTAAATCTCATTTTAATCGATTAAAACAACTTAGAAAATTTCTACACAGCGTTTTAATCCATTAAAACTTATTTTTATTAGTTAAAATAACTTGAAAAGTTTTACAAGAAAGTTTTGCAGTATTTCAATCGATTGAATCGCGGAACAATCGATTAAATCAACTTAGAAGATTTTTTGTAAAGTGTTTTAATTGATACAAACGTTGTCGTATCAGTTAAAACAAATCTGTTAAAGAATTAAGAACGTATTAATGGATTAAAAGAAGTTTTAACATATTAAAACTGCACTTTTAACAGATTAAAAGAATCTTTTAACAGATTAATTAATACAGCTCATTTGAAAATCTTCTATAAAAACAGAGTTGCTTGAACTTTTTAAATATACATTGAATATCATCTTTTTACACATCCTTGAGCAATCAATCAAGCAAACTTCAGCACTCTTTTCAAGAAAGATTCGCATCAGTTTTTGAGAAGTTCTTTGAAAATCTTTCTTGAGGCAACTTGATTTCTTTTGAAGAAGAAACACTTACAGCAGAATTGCATAAACTGGTTTGAGCATTCTAGTTTCTTCTTTTTCATTTCTTTACATTCTTGTTGTATTGTTTGGTGCCTGGAATTTGGGCACTGGTTTCTCTGCAGCTGGAATTTGGTTGTAGAGGTTATCAAGAACTGGAATTTGGTTCTTGGTGAGAGGTTGAGTGCAGGAATAGGAATTTGGTTCTTGTGGTAGATTAAGTGTAAGATTGTTAATCTATAAAACATTTGATCTAGTGCAGCAGGAATAGGAATAGGAATTTTATCTCAAAAAAATTCAATCTCGATTTTATATGATTTTTCGAAGTTGCTGGGCGGACATAGCAACTCTGTTTCGCCCAACTCAAAACCTAATCACTTCCAAGATTTTTCATGGAAAAACTACTTTGTTAGAAAATTTTGAAATAAATCACACACAAACTAGACATATGAAGGAACATATAACCAAAATTTCAGAATTAAAAACCAAGTAGATATTTTTATATAATTTCCCAAAGATTCTGTTTACATGCAGATTTTTCCAGCAACACCTCTCAACACATTTTTCATCATCTTCCACTAGAAAAATCCAATTTAAATGATTTTTATGGCTAACTCTAGGTTTTGGCATCAAGGAATCTAATTCTAAACTCTAAAGTATGAAAGGAGCATTTTAGAGTATCCAAAATACACTAGAACAGCCATATAAAAGTTTTATCAAATATTCTTGTTTGGTTCCAATTCATGTAGGATTGAGATAAATGGTTGTTTAACCTAGGATTGATGGCAAGAAGACTCTCCTCACAATTCCATGTTGACAACTCAAGAAATCAACCGGTTCAAAAATAATAAGAAACAAGTTTTGGCACTCCTTATCTGGATATTCTTGCCGCAAGATCACTTGGCTTGCCCTAATCTCTTTGGCTCCCAATCCACATTGCCTCTCACCCACTCTGCAGTCCCCCAAACCGTAATTTTTAAATTAGCTCTCTTGCCTCCTTTGCTTTCCTTTACCAAACTATATATTACATAATTAAAATTAAAATTTATATATTATTATTATTTTTCTGATCCAAGCCCTTCCTCTCCCAATTTCCAGCCCACTTACTCTCTTAATTAATTTGGTGCCTATGTACATATTCAATGTATCTGTCTCAACTATTCATCTCCCAAGGTACACCACACAATTTACGAAAAAAAAATACATTATTTCCTCCTTTTTACTCTAGTCAGTATTTGAACTCACAACCCCCAAGACTCAAGCATTACTCCAAACCATATAAGCCATCATATGTTTCTTATCAATCCATACACAAAGTAAAAATTACAATGTACCCACACACACAATGCATACAAGAAAATAACCATCAACCAATAATTTCTAAACATGATAATTTAAAATTTGCTAAGTTCCTAAGCATACTCAATGTTCAGGCACACACATGAGTATTTTCTAAACAAATATAAAATAATAGAAAATTATAATTATTCTAATGCACATACAAGAATCAAACCCATGACCCCCACATCTCAACCTATTCTCCAAAGGTGGCTATGAGACAACTCATGAGGACCCAAACCGCAATACCCCAGGAGGAGCTCGGAGGACTGTGTTTCTTCGGAGACCCATGCACTGTCGCTAACTCGCTTGCTGTAAGAAGAGCATGGAAGAAACCAGTTTTCATGGGAGATAGAGAGCTAGGAAAAGCTCGAGTGGCTGCCTCCAGTGACTACGAGGAGTGGAGAAGAAGTAGAGGGATGTCACAACCATCCACCTCATCTGTTGTGCTTTCAAACAGTGAAGAGTTGTAAACCCAAGTCGATGCCTTGACCCTGAGGATAGAAATCATGGGAGCCCAGATGAGGGCCCTTGAAGAAAGAGAGCAAGAATTTATCCTCACCATAGACGGTCTACAAAGGCAATGCAAGAACAAGGACCACGAGATAGAACGCCTCAAGGATCAATGTGCTAATTCTAATGAGCAAGTTATCCAAGCATCCAAAGCTGCCAAAACCAGCTCGGATAACCAACTTCGGGAAATATCCGCCAAATCAGCACGCCTTGAGGCCGATTGTGCAAAACAGGCTCAGACGATCAAGAAATTGCTACAAGACCTCACAAGGACTCAGTCTGAAATACGCCAAGAGCGAGAGGCCAACTAGAGACTCAACAGAAGTCTCACTGAGCTACGTTGCACAGAAAGAGATGGGTTAGCTCAGTATGGTCAAGTATTATGAGAAAAAGACCAAGCTCTTGCCAAACTCGACGAGCTACAAGCCTTGGTCGTCCATCAAGAGGCGAAGATCAAAGAGGCTCAAAAATATAGTGAAGATATGAGCCAGGCGGTCCAAAAGCAAACCGAAGCACTTTCTCGTCATGTCCGGGAAGCCGAAAGAGAGTTACATAGAGATCAAGACCCGCCTGTGGATTTCTTTAGGCTTTTCCGTTTTGGTCAAAAGTTGGTTCGTAGTGTAAAATAGGGGAATGTACACTTTCTACGAATATTTAAAAAACTTCTTTAATTCAACAATTGTCTACTTGCATGCATATCATTCATTTGCATATTTAGTTTCCCCTCCTTCATTTTTAATAAATAAGATAATAAAAAGGAAGGATTAACTAACACGTCTTCCAATCAGAAGGATGGAGAGAAAACCGCTCTTAATCAAGCTCTCCCCAACGGTCGATTCACCACAAGAGGATAATAAGCCTCGCTCGTTAGTCCTCAAAGTCAATAAGGAAGAGGGGGCAAGGACGCCCATGCAACTATTTGTGCCTCGTCCTTTCCCCTATGAATCGAATAAAGTTGTACCGTGGAGATATGGGGAATCTTCACCAATAAAGGAGGAAATCTCCAATATAGCCGGCATTGGGGGCATGACCAGAAGCAGAAGGATATACTCTCCCAAGGAGTTGTAAGAGGATGCCCCCAAAAATAAAGGGAAAAATAAACAGACTGAAGAAAGAGAAAGCAAGGAATCCAAGGAGGAGACCGACGAGTTACTCCAGTTCATAAGGCAAAGCGAGTATTCCATTATCGACCAACTCAATCATACACCTGCGAAGATAACTCTGTTATCTCTAATGATGAGCTCAGAACTGCATCGAAACGCCCTGATGAAGGTCTTGAACGAAGCGCATGTACCTCACAATATATCCCAAGAAAAAGTTGAGAGGATCGTCAGTCACATTACGGCAAGCGATCACCTCACCTTCACAAATGAAGAACTCCCCTTAGAAAGGTCGAGCCATAACAAGCCCTTGCACATTTCTATCAAGTGCAAGGAGTATCTCATCGCTAAAGTTCTTGTGGATAACGGGTCATCCTTGAACGTGATGCCAGAGTGCACACTGGAAAAGTTGACTATTCAAGGAACCCGCCTGCGCCTAAGTAGCACAATCGTTCGAGCCTTCGACGGATCCAAATGAGAAGTAGTGGGAGAAGTCAATCTGCCAATCCAAATCGGACCCACTATCTTCAACGTTGATTTTCACTTAATGGATATTAATTCAGCATATAGTTGTCTCCTTGGCAAGCCTTGGATTCATGACGCTAAGGCAGTACCTTCAACGCTCCACTAGAAAGTCAAGTTTACAGTAGATGACAAACTGGTCATGGTCCAAGTAGAAGACGATATCTTGATCAGTGGACCGTTTACTCAACCTTATGTGGATGCAGGTGAAGAGGCCCTTGAAACATCTTTTCAAGCGCTCGAAATTGCCAGTGTAGAGAGACTTCCCAATAATACAAAGGTAGCCTGCATGATGATGAAGCATGGTTACCATCCTGACCAAGGATTGGGGGCAGATTCCCAAGGAATGAGGGAACCCCCAGAATTCAAAGATAACCCTTTAAAGTTTGGCCTAGGATATGAACCTACAAAGGGACGAGCAGAAAGACAAAAAGGGAAGTCTCCCCTCCGCACCCTCAAGCAGATGTTCTGAAGCGGAGGGATACAAGCGTCGTGAGCAACCCTAGTCATTAGGGGTTCTTTTTCTTTCCTTAAGGGATGTAAACCCAGTGATTGTTAGAGATTAACCCCTGGGGCTAGCCCGACCCCGGGCATCTTTTGGGCACATATTCCCTTATTAATTAATAAAGAATACATTTCTTACTATTTGTTTCTCTTCTTGCTACTGCATGTCTAGACCTCATAATAACCTTGTCTAAACAAACAAAAAAAAGAGAGAGAAGAATAAAAAATGCGTCCAAATAATCAAAATGTACCATTGCCATAATAACCAAAGCTGATTGATTAGAAGCATAAAATAAGGTTTTACCTCACCATAAATAAAGTCGTGTTTCGTCAATATTGTGAAAAAACAAAAAGAAAAGAAAAAGCCCACAAAAGTCAAAGGCCAAAAGAAAAAGGGCAAAGTACCCGGTAGGAAACTCACAAAGGGGGCTACGAAAAAAATAGGGTCAACCCGTTAGGACATGTTAAGGAGCTAATTGAGTATAAATTTCATTGAGAAACTCACCTTTATTAGACAACATTTGCATCTTTTTGCTGTAATCTTAACCTTAAAGAGTATAAAAATCATGAGAAGATTTTATCAAGTAACTATTCTCTCGAGTTGTTCTTTAATTCAGGATTTGAAGGAAGAGAAAGAGAAATTTTGGAAGAAGAACATCCACCCAGCGCATTTATAATGCGCCCAGCGGATTTTGGCTAAAACTCAATCCGCCCAGCGCATTTATAAGGTGCCCAGCGGATTTCCCTAAACTAAGTGGGTGCACGCGGGGCTCAATCCGCCCAATGCATCATCCTGGCGCCCAACAGATTTCCCTCTTCTTAGACCTAATTTCTATTTAAGAAATGAAAGAACAGATGAAGAGGAGGCTTGCGCAGGGAGAAAGAAAGAAAGACGATTTAGACCTAAAGGAGCTCGTGGGAACGCATATCAACTTGAATCCAACAAGTTTTGTTGTAATTTATTCTCCTTCTTCTCTTGCTTTGAAATGGGTACCTCCATGAGGAGCTAAAACTCTTTGGTTGGATTGCATGTAACTAATTTCAGACCATTTCTCCATATATATGATTTTTGTTTGCTACAGTTGTGTTTGATTCTATTCTTAATGCTTTCTTCGGAGTGATCAACCGGTTTAAGATCTTAGGGTTTTGATTGTGTTGGAAAATGTTTTCATTAACCGGAAATGGATCAAATGCTTAATAAAGGGTAGCCTAGGTAAAAGTTATGGTTACAAAATAAGGTCCGATAGGATTCCAAAAAAGGAGCCTAGATAAAAGATAGGACCAAAAGCATAATATCCTAGTTCGAAAACCCGAAGGACGATCTAGGGAAATCAATTAGCCATAAAAGCAGTGGAAATAAGCTAAGGCGCAAATCTACAAAGAAAAATGTTTGTTTAGATGGCAGCTAAAACACCCAGGCCAACCCTACCCAACCGTTCTTACAAAAATCTCTTCTAAATAAAAATCAACCATCTAAAACACAAGCCGCTGAATTTATCCCCTTTACTTCTTTTCTCTTGACCCTCACAACATTATTCTAACAATTAGTTTGGGAATATGGAGGCGTATAATCAACAAGAGGATTGAAATCCCTAAAGCAAGGAAAAAGGGCACCGACATGGCAAAGTGTGCTCTCCAAACCAAAAGTCATTCTTCGGTCACGTTATGTCCAAAACGGCATAAACGAGTATAGCAGAGAAGCAAAACCTCAGAGGGCCCCCCGTCTATAAGACGCACCAGTTAACCCTTCTGAAAACACTAATGAAATAATAGTATAGGACATCAAACATGAAAACATTGCATGCATAAAATGTTTTTGAACCAAGTCCTATTCTTTCTTAAAAAAAAAATCTTCTAAAATTTGACACCGCCGTCTCGACCCGCGTAGAAACGAGACCATCTTCCCGAATTACGAGACCGCCGTCTGGCTTTGGACAAAAATGAGATCGCCTTCTCGCTTGGCGAGAAGACCGTCTCGCCATAAATCCAAAACGAGATCGTCGTCTCGCAGTTCCAGACGACGGTCCCGAGTCTCGCAAAATCGAGACCGGCATCCCAAAATCCCAGACGGCGGTCTCGACCCTGCAACGAAAATCTATAAATAGGGGCCTTGGGGTTGGTGTTAGGCATCCATTTTTGCATCCTCATACATATTTTTTTACATTTTTGAGTACTTTTCATCAAAATGCATAGAGGAGAGACTTCTAGGAAGAGGGGCAGGGGTTCCGGCCCAAGCACATTTGCGGCCCCGGCTCCCCTGGACTTGACCTAACTAACGCCCTAGTACCAGGCCCGGCTCGAGCACATCTGAGGCTATACCTGGCATCCCATGCTGAGGTTGGACTTCCGCATCCTCACCAAGTTTGGATGGGAGGATGAGGTGTGGGGGTTCATTGATAGCATTGGGTGGGACTTCCTCCTCTAGCCTCCTCCCACCCGCATATACACGCAGGCAGTAATGGAGTTCCTTGCCTCCATTACGCTGATGGAGCTCCCCACCATGATCCCAGGCATGCCTCTGGTCAAGATGGTCTCCTACTTCATGAATGGGTCTTACCGGACTACGACGCTGGATGAATTCAACGTCTCCATCGGCTTCGTACAGCCCGAGGATATCCTGACCCCAGGGTATCAGGGAGCCGTCTGTGAGCGGCCGCCTACCCTCACAGTCGGTGAGATGTGGGAGGAGCTCACCCGTGCGCAAGTCCTGCTGACCCTACTGAAGGGTTCCGCTCTCCTCCCCGCTCTTCGCATTTGCCACAAACTGTTGGCGGGGACCATTCATGGGCGAAAGGAGAGACAGGGAAAGGTCACCCATCCTGACCTCTTTTCCCTGCACTGCATGCTCCATGGGCGTCGGTGCAATCCCGATTACTTCTTCGTGAAGGCCCATAAAGATTTCTGGTGCCGTCCTATGGGAGCCATCCTCATAGGTCCCCTTATCACCCCACTAGTTGAGAAGTGGGGGTGTCGCGGCGGAGAGAGCATCCCCTCCAATCTTCGGCTTGAATACATCAATGGGTCTATGCTTGTTAGCATGGGGATGCTCATTTGGCAAGGGACCCAGATGGCTCTCCACCCATCGCTCGTCATGAACCTGGACCTTCAGGATCTGGTGGCGATGCAGGACATGCCGACGCCCCCAGAATTTCGGTAGCAGCAACAACAACAACAACAATAGCGGTAGCAGCAACAGCAGTACGAGGACAACTTTGCTGGCATCAACCGCAACATCTACGACATGCACCAGCAGTTCAACCAGATGTCCCTGAGAGGATATCTTCGAGATCCGGCTGGAGACCTTCGGCCAAATATAGGAGGGGATGATACAAGACCTGGCACTGCTCCAACAAGAGCATCTCAGCTCAGTCTGGAGCCAGGAAGAGTTTCAAAGGCACATGTATCGACAGTTCTCCCCTCTCGAATAGTCTCCCGGCTCGAGTATGCCGCCGTCTTAGGGATATTACCCCTAAATAACTGTTGTAATAAATTTTATCATGTATACAAAATTTTCCATTCGTCTATACTCTCTCTTTTTGAAAAAAGTCAGCGTAACGAAAAAGACTAAAAAGTAAAAAGACTTACGCTTAGTCCCGAAAAAGCCAAAATCCCAAGTCAAGAGAAAAAAGATAAAACTGCGGAAAAAGGCAGGATTAAAGTCAAAGCGATAGCCAAAGCAGATTGGCAAGACAACTACATTGACCAATAATTTTTTGACAACTAGCAAAAGTCGAACAACCAAAAGACTCCCCAGCAAACAGCAAAGTTGGACGACTACCGGAAGAGCCAAAAGAATCCTCGACACACCAGATGTTTTCATCCAAACAGGAAAGCATTCTTCAAGAAGACGGCGCATGAGCTAGAGCAGTAAGCCGCCACCACCACCAGTCCTACGAAGTGGATTGTACCAGCCAGATGGGGGGTTCATACCCATCAAACTTGTGAATGACGTGCGCATGATCTGCACATGAGCCAGAGCAGTAAGTCACAACCGGTCCTACGCTGTGGACTATACCAGCCTGATGGGGGGTTTATACTCATCCAGTCCTACGCACGGTGGACTGCAACTACCAACCTTATGGGGGGTTTATACTCATCCAGTCCTACGCACAGTGGGCTGTAACTATTAGCCTGATGGGGGGTTTATACTCATCAACCGAAGGGTCGGCTACCGCAAGAAGGAGCATCCTGAGGTTCTACCATGTGTCAACCAAAGGGGTTTGCTACCGCAAGAGGGGACATCCTGGAGGCGCACAACATATTTTCCCCAAAGGATCAGCCACCACAAGACGGGGCATCCGAAGGACAGTCGGGCAATAGGGTTAACTCCTTCACCCTCCAACCGATCTTCTTGGCGTAACAGGCCAACAATCATCTAATCAGGTGAAGGGGGGGCAGCTGTAGACCCCAAATCTTGCCTGGCCTCAAAATAAAGAGCAGAAGACCTCCTATTAGAAGATGGGCAAGGCCTAAAAGGTCCCTAGGATAGACTATTAGGCCCCATATTAGAGTAGGAAAGCTTTTCTGTATAAAAAATAAGGATTCCCACCTTAAGGGTCGAGACCACCGTCTCGCTTTTCGGGACCGCCGTCTCGCTGAATGGCAAAGTCGAGACGACCGTCTCGCCACTTGCCATTGGCGAGACTGCCTTCCCATTTGGTGAGACGGCCCTCTAGTCATTTGGCAAATCGATGCCGCCGTCTCGATTGGTGAGACGACGGTCTCGCCATTTGTCAAAAATGAGACAATCGTCCTGAATTGCAAGACGGTCGTCTCGACCTAATAGGCGCAAATCCCTATAAAAGGGGGGTGCTCTCCCTTTCATTTCACACAGCTCTTCCACTTCTCCTTCTATAATCTCTTAGAATTATTCTCCAAGAGCCCCTCTGAAGCATTTCCATAGTTTTCTGAGTGTCTTTAAGAGACCACCTTCGGCGAGACGGCCGTCTCGCCACTTGCCATTGGTGAGACTACCTTCCCGATTGGCCAGACGGCCCTCTCGCCATTTGGCAAGTCAATATCGCCGTCTCGATTGGCGAGACGGCTGTCTCGCCATTTGTCAAAGAAGAGACCGCCGTCCCAAATGGTGAGACAGCAGTCTCGACCTGACAGGCACGAATCCCTATAAAAGGGGAGCTCTCTTCCCTTCATTTCACACAGTTCTTCCACCTTTCCTTCTAAATTTTCTTAGAATTCTTCTCCTAGAGCCCCTCCGAAGCATTTTTGGAGTTTTCTTAGTGTCTTTAGAGAGTTTTTATAGCGTCGGAAGAGAGAAAGGTCGACGTTGTAGAGCGAAGGGCT
The DNA here is from genome assembly GCA_963425845.1 of Sphenostylis stenocarpa. NCBI lineage: Eukaryota > Viridiplantae > Streptophyta > Magnoliopsida > Fabales > Fabaceae > Sphenostylis > Sphenostylis stenocarpa. The sequence goes on from OY731403.1 coordinate 103,746,678, forward strand.
GCCAAAACGCACCCTATTTTTTTAAGAAAATTAATTAAATCTTGCTCCGGATGTTTCTTCAATCTATCTCTCCCTCTTTTATCACTTTATCATTTATATGTGCATTAATTAGGGTCATGTAGTTGTTATCTTTTTATTCTGCAAATAAAAGGGTAAAAGCGTCATTTTTAATTTATTTACGAAATAACTAGCCTATCATAGGGAACTTGAAAGGGGCGTCGTAGGGAAGCTATAATACCTTCCCTACACGTAACTAACTCCCTTACCCAACTCTGGTTATAATGGCCAAAGTTGGTTTTCTTAAAAACCAATGCCTTCTTTTTTTCCTTTTTCGATGTTTCCGGTAAAAACATCGGTGGCGACTCCATAAGAACCCCTTCGAAAATTTGCTTTTAGGTCCAGCCCGATTATCGGACAACCTAAAAGCTCCCTTTTGAAAACCTCGCCCTTGGGTTCAGCCTAGTTATCGGACAACCTAAAGGCGTTGTAACACCACCCATATAAAACTCGAAAATAGGAAGTCAGAACCATCACGTCGCTCTGACCGCCTCTTTTGACGGTGGCGACAATAATTATTTTTTATATTATGTGAGCATAATTAGTTTATTTCTCGTGTTCTAAATTCAGCTACAATTGCTTCTGTATCTGAAAATTTAAATTATGTTTCGATCCTCAATGGAACAAATTTTAAGGACTGGAAAGAGAACATTGATATTATTCTTGGCTGCATGGATATGGATCTTGCGTTAAGGACTGAGCAACCCCCTACTCCTACAGATTCAAGTACCTTTGAACAAAAGAGAGATTGTTAGAAGTGGGATTGCTCAAATCGCATGAGTCTAATGATCATTAAGCGCGACATCTCAGATGTGTTTAGGGAGGGGCATTGTTTCTAAAAACATCACAAGTGCCAAAGAATTCCTTGCTGAAATTGAGAAGCGCTATGCAAAAAGCGATAAGGCGGAGGCAAGCACTCTTCTTCAGAACTTGATCTCTATGAAATATCAGGGCAAAGAAAATATCAGGGAGTACATTATTAGCATGTCTAATATTGTTTTTAAACTCAAGGCACTAAAGCTTGAACTCTCAGAAGACTTGATCATTCATTTGGTGTTGATTTCTCTTCCCACAAAATTTTATCAGTTTAAGGTATCTTACAACTGTCAAAAGGATAAATGGTCTCTTAATGAGCTCATTTCACACTGCGTGCAAGAAGAGGAAAGATTAAAGCAAGACAATACAGAAAGTGCTCATTTTGAAAGCACCTCCAAGGCTAAGGGCAAAAGGTTATTTGTGTTCATTTGGAAACAATAAGTTCAGTTTGTCTTTTAATTCAGATATTGTTGGAACTGGTTCACTTTTGGCCTATTATAATTTGTATTTACTTGATACTATGGTCACCTATAATGAAACCCTTAATACAGAATCTCGTGGTACTAAACGTAAAATTGAAAATACTCACTCAGGTGCATTATGGCACAAGTTCTCAGGTCACAATCGAATCGTGGTGTTTGGGCTTGTGTTACACTCTTAAAGATATGGTAAGGAGTATGATTTGTCATTCCACCTTACCGGAATCACTCTGAGGAGAGGCACTAAAGGCGACAACTTATATTCTAAACAGAGTACCAATTAAAGCAACTACCAAAACAACTTATGAGCTTTGGACTGGACGACAGCCTAGTCTGAAGCATTTCCATGTGTGGGGTTGTCCAGCTGAGGCAAGGCCTTATAAGCCAAATGAAAAGAAATTGGACTCTCGAACAGTAAGTAGTTATTTTGTTGGTTATGCTGAAAGATCCAGGGGATATAAATTTTATGATCCCACATTAAAGATAATTTTTTGAAACGGGAGCTGCTATGTTCTTTGAGGACATTGAGTTTGGGGGCAAGAATAAGATTAAGAACTTTATCTTGGAGGAAGAATTCATAACAAGTCCAAAACCGATTCAAATAGTTACTTTTGATAAAAGTAAGTTCAAAACCTCCACAAGACATTGATATTGAACCCCATACTCAAGATGATTTGGTTGTTCATCAAGAACAAACTCAAGATCCTCAAGAACCTGTGCATCATGAGCTGGGGATGCTCTAGTTGCTAAGGGAGACAAGTTTAGTCTCAATCAGTGCCCAAAGGGGAATTTGGAAATTGAGGAAATGCAGAAGATTCCCTATGCATCATCTGTAAGGAGTTTGATGTATGTCCAAGTATGTACGCGTCCAGACATAGCATACATAGTTGGGGTTCTAGGCAGATATTTAAGTAATCCAGGAATGGACCATTGGAAAGCAGCAAAAAGGGTCATAAGATATTTAAAGAGAACAAAAGATTATATACTCACATATAGGAGGTTAGACCAGTTGGAGATCGTTGGGATTGTTGACTCAGACTTTGCAGGATGTCAAGATAGTTTGAAATCCACTTCAGTTTACATTTTCATGTTGGCAGGTGGTGCGGTTTCTTGGTGCAGTGTCAAGCAAACCCTTACAGCCTCATCCAATATGATAGTAGAATTTGTAGCATGCTATGAGGCATCAAATCATGGAATATGGCTTAGAAATTTTGTCACAGGGCTGCAAATTATGAAAGGCATTGAAAGACCACTTAATTTATATTATGACAACAAATCAGTTGTATTGTTAAGGAAAGAGTACAAAGTGGACAGATTTTCATAAAACACTTAAGGACAAACTCCATGATAGCATATCCTCTAACTAAAGGACTTTTTCCCAAGGTCTTTCATGAGCATGTTGCTCATATGGGTGTTGTCGCCGCCTCCCAAAGAGGGGCGGTCGGAGTGACGCGATGGTTTTTCGACCCTTTTGATTTTTCGCGTTTTTTATGGGTGGTTACAACGTCCTTAGGTTGTCCGATAACCGGGCTAACCTAGAGACGAGGTTTTCGAAAAGTGTTCTTGGGTTGTCCGATAACCGGGCTAACCCAAGAACGGGTTTTGAAGGGTTCGTGGAGTCGCCACCGATGTTTTTACCGGAAACATCGAAAAAGGAGTTCAAAAAGGCGTTGGTTTTCAAAAACCAACTTTGGTCATTAGAACCAGAGTTGAGTAAGGGAGTTAGTTACGTGTAAAGGAAGTATTAGTTCCTTTACGACGCCCCTTTCGGGTTCCCTATGATAGGCTGGCTACTTTGGATAAATAATTAAACTGGAAAATTGTGCTTTTACCCTTTGATTATGCAGTATTTAAATTTGTGACTACATGGCCCTAATGTCTATTGCATAATTTAAATGGAAGCGGTAAAATTAGAAAGAGAGAGGGTGCACCTCCAAAGCAAGCTTTTTATATTTCTTCTTAAAGAATGGGTGCTTTTTGGCAACCCTTCGCTCTACAACTCTCAGAAACTCCGGAAATGCCTCGGAGGGATTCTAAAGAAGATTTAAGACGCTCAATTTATGCCTAGAGACGCTCAGAAACTCCGGAAATGCTTCGGAGGGGTTCTAGAGAGAGAAAATCTAGAGAGAAGGAGGAGCTATTGTGTGTTGGTGTGTGGAAAAAGGGGAAATGGAGCCCCTATTTATAGGTTTTCGCGCCTGACAGTGGCGAGACCGCCGGTCTCGTCTGACAGGGTCGAGACCGCTGTCTGGACAATCCAGACCACCGTCTCGACCATGGCAGGGGGTCGAGACCGCCGTCTCGACCTTTGCAGTGACGAGACCGCCGTCTGGACAAGCGAGACGGCGGTCTCGTCCCTGGCGTGAGGCGAGACGGTGGTCTGGTCCTTCCAGACGGCGGTCTCGTCCCTTCAGGGCGAGAAACTTTATTTTTCGGGCCAAAAAACCCTCCTATCTTAGTACGGGGGCCTAATAGTCTCTCCTAGTGGCTTGTTAGGCTTCGGCCGTCCTCAAATAGGAAGCTTTGTGACTTTATTTGGAGGCCGGGCAAGATTTGGGGTCTACTGCTGCCCCCCCTTTACCCGACCAGTCGACTGCTGGCCTTTTGTGCCAAGGTGATCGACTGGAGGGTAAAGGAGTTGACCCTCTTGCCCGGTTTCCCTTCAGATATTCCGTCTTTGCGGCGGATGATCCTCTGGGGAGATGTTGTGTTGTGCGCTTTTGGGATGCTCCTTTGACGCGGTAGCTGACCCCTTCGGCTAATGAGTACGAACCCCCATCTGGTTTGACGAGTATGAACCCCCGCCTGGTAAGCCCCCTTCTGTAAGGCCTGATGAGTACACACCCCCATCTGGTGTCTGACGAGTATGAACCCCCACCTGGTAAGCCCTCTTCTGTAAGGCCTGATGAGTACACACCCCCATCTGGTGTTAAGCCTCTGGATACTCCATCTTGCGGTAGCTGATCCTTTGGTTGTGGTGGCGGCTTACTGATTCTGATCATGCGTCGACTCTCTCGGAGTGTTTTCTGTGTTTGGTAGATTATTTTTGGACTCCTTGAATGGTCGTCCGGGCTGCGCCGGGGATTTTTGTTGGTTGTCCATCCAGCTTTGTTGGTTGCTGGGGATTCTTTGTTTATGATTTTTTTGTGGTAATCATCCGACTCTTGTTGGCTGGTTGGGTTCTTCTCTTCTCTTTTTGTGTTTGACTTTTGCTTGGTAGTCGGAATTTTGTCAGTTAAGGTAGTTGTTTTTTAATCCTGCCTTTTCTCGCGGTTTTATCTCTTTTTTCTCGCGATTTTGGATTTTGGCTTTTTTCTTGAGCGTATGCCTTTTCTCTTTTAAGTTTTTTGTTATGCTGACTTTTGAAAAGGATGGCAAAAGGTCGGCGAAGTCGTACCGGGATACCCCTTTTTTATTGTTCTTAAGAATGCAGGTATGAATGCTTTTTGATCTTTTATTTGTTTGTTTTGCTTTTGACAAAGTCATTTTTGTGCGACTACTTGTGCGTGTGGATGCTTTTTATGCAATTTTGTTTTAGTTGTGGGCAATATAGAAAGTAACTGGTACTCTCCTTCTTTTTGTTTTCTCGCGTTTGCACTTTTTGTTTTAACCCTATCTTTTGCCTAGACCGCCCTTTGCGGGTTTTCGATCTAGCGGGTTTCGATTTTTGTCTGAGGTTTTTTGGTGGGCTCTTTTTTCTTTTTATAAAAGCCTGATCTTTTGCCTAGACCGCCCTTTGTAGGTTTTCAATCTAGCAGGCTACCCTGTACTCTTTCTTGGGACGGCCCTGGTTGGTGATGCTCGTCTTTGTCTTTATGCTTTCTCGAATTGCTTGTTTTATACATGCTCATGTTTCGTTAATACAGAGGCATTTACACAGGTAGGTAAAGAGAAAAAGACAATTTTATTGATATAACCAGATGGTTTATTTTTACATGGGGGTTTACAATAGAATTTGTAAGCATGGCTGGCCAAGGTTGGCTAAATTGTATGAGGGTGCCACGATCATGTCTGTGATTTTTGTTTCCCCGTTTTTCCTAGTCCCTTCAGTTGAGATGTCCGAGTCCGGAGTGAAGACTATGCGAAGTCTGCTTGCTATTGTGGAGGTATTACCTTAGTCGCCTTTGCGGTTTTCGGCTAAGGTAATCATTGCTCTGTATATATATATATATATATATATATATATTATTTTTTTTTTTTTTGAAACCTCTACTTTTTGCCTAGGACGTGTCCTAGCGAGGTATGTAGGCCCTATCTTTTGCCCAGGACGCTTTTTGCAAGTTTTCATCCTGACGGGTCATGAGCAATGTCTTTTAGGCGTAGTATTTTTCACCGCATCTGAGTTGACAGGATATCGGAGCTCTTCTCCATCCATATTGGTGAGGATAAGGGCTCCTCCTGAGAAGGCTCGCTTGACCACAAAGGGTCCTTCGTAGTTGGCTGCCCATTTCCCGATTTTGTCTTTCTGGGCTGGAAGCAGTTCCTTCACTACTAGATTTCCTTCTAGGAAAGTGCGGGGATTGACTTTCTTGTCGTAGGCCTTCTTGATTTTCCGCTGATAAGCTTGCCCCCGGCATATGGCGTCCAGCCGTTTTTCTTCGATTAGGTTTAATTGATCATACCGGTTTTGGACCCATTCAGCTTCTGTTAATTTGGCTTCCATGACAACTTGCAGAGAGGGTATTTCGACCTCTACTGGTAGTACGGCCTCCATTCCGTATACGAGGGAAAACGTGGTAGCCCCTGTGGAGGTCCGTACCGACGTTCGGTAACCATGCAAGGCAAAAGGAAGCATTTCATGCCAATCTTTATAGGTGACCACCATTTTCTGAATGATTTTCTTGATATTTTTATTGGCTGCCTCTACTGCACCGTTCATCTTTGGTCGGTACGGAGAGGAATTGTGGTGCTGGATTTTGAAGTCTTGGCATAATTCCTCCATCATCTTATTGTTGAGGTTGGTCCCATTATCAGTAATGAGCTTATGAGGGATGTCGTACCGACATATAATGTTTTTCTTGATGAAGGTAGTCACCACTTTCCGGGTTACATGTGCGTATGATGCCGCCTCAACCCACTTGGTGAAATAGTCGATGGCTACCAATATGAAGCGATGGCCGTTGGACGCTTTGGGTTCGATGGGTCCGATGACATCCATGCCCCACATAGAAAATGGCCATGGTGTAGCCAGGTTACTGAGAGGTGCGGGTGGCACATGAATGTTATCGGCGTATACTTGGCACTTATGACATTTCTTGGCATATTGGTGACAATCAGCTTCCATCGTGGACCAATAGTACCCTGCCCTGAGGATTTTCTTGGCCATGACATGCCCGGGTGCGTGGGTTCCAAAAGTCCCTTTGTGGATTTCTTTCATCAATGTTTGGGCTTCTTCTTGGTCCACGCACCTTAAGAGAGTGGAATCGGGGCTCTTTTTGTAGAGGGTTCCTTCAATCAATGTGACCCCTACGGCCCTTTTACGAATGGTCCGCTTGTCATTGTCACTGATTCCTTCGGGGTACTCGCCCTTCATGAGGTACCACTTGATGTCATGGTACCAGGGGTTTTGATCGCGCTCGCCGTTTACTGCCATGCAGAAAGCTTGTTTATCATGTAGTTTGACTTGAATGATTGGCATCTCATGTTCTTGGTCCAGGGCAAACATGGATGATAGAGTGGCGAGGGCGTCGGCAATTTGGTTGTCCTCCCTTGGGATATACTGGAAAGTGACGCTTTCCATTCTTGAGACCAACTCGCGGATGTGCTCTAGGTATGGGATTAACTTGGCATTTCTGGTTTCCCATTCGCCCTTAAGTCGATAGATGACAAGGGATGAATCACCGAATATTTTGAGTTTAGTGACCCCATGATCTAAAGCCGCTCGAATCCCCAGTGCACATGCTTCGTATTCGGCCATGTTGTTGGTGCAATCGAAATTAAGCCTGGCCGTTACAGGAATGTGTTTCTTTTCAGGGGATATCAAAATAGCTCCTACCCCGTGTCCAAGCATGTTTGAAGCCCCATCGAAGAGCATGGTCCACATCTCTTCTTTGGTCTCTTCGTGTTCGATGTGCATGATATGCTCATCGGGGAAGTCATCTTGTAAGGATTGGTATTTGTCTGTGGATCCATGGGCTAGATAATCCGCTAGGGGACTTCCTTTAATAGCTTTCTGGGTGACGTGAATGATGTCAAATTCTGAGAGGAGAACCTGCCACCTAGCTATTCTTCCAGTTAAAATGGGTTTCTCGAAGAGGTATTTGATTGGATCCATTTTGGAGACCAACCATGTTGTATGTTGAGCCATATACTGTCTGAGACGTTGAGTGACCCACACCAATGCGCAACAAGTTTTTTCGAATGGTGTATAACGGGTTTCATAATCTGAGAACTTCTTGCTGAGGTAATAAATGGCCCGTTCCTTTTTTCCGGTTTCATCATGTTGGCCGAGCACACATCCCATTGACTCTTCGAGGATTGATAAATACAGGATCAGAGGTCTCCCTTCAACGGGTGGTACCAATATTGGTGGATTGGTTAAACAGGTTTTGACTTTATCGAACGCTTGTTGGCATTCTTCGCTCCATACCGTTGGCTGATTTTTGCGCAACAGTTTAAAGATGGGTATACATTTATCCGTTAACTGCGCGATGAAACGGGCAATGTAGTTTATCCGGCCCAGAAAACCTCTGACCTCCTTTTCCGTGCTTGGTGGAGGCATTTCCAAAATTGCCTTGGTTTTATCGGGGTCCACCTCAATTCCTCTTTCACTGACAATGAACCCTAGGAGTTTTCCTGATCGTACTCCGAAAGTACATTTTGTCGGGTTCAGTTTGAGTTGATACTTCCGAAGCCGATCAAAAAGTTTTTGGAGATATTGAATGTGGTCCATTTCATTTCTGGACTTGGCGATCATGTCGTCCACATATACTTCTATTTCTTTGTGGATCATGTCATGGAATAGCGTGACCATAGCCCTTTGGTAGGTAGCCCCTGCATTTTTCAGCCCAAACGGCATTACCCGATAGCAGAAGGTACCCCATGGTGTAATGAAGGAGGTTTTTTCTCTATCCTCAACAGCCAGTTTGATTTGGTTGTACCCCGCATACCCATCCATGAAGGAATACAACGTGTTGGTAGCGGTATGGTCTACTAGTGTATCTATGTGTGGTAGGGGAAAGTCGTCCTTTGGACTTGCTCGATTGAGGTCCCTATAATCCACGCAGACCCTGACCTTCCCGGTCTTTTTGATGACGGGTACTATATTGGCCAACCATTCTGGGTATTTGGAAACTATCAGGAAATTTGCATCCAACTGCCTTTGCACCTCCTCCTTTATCATTAAGGACCAGTCGGGTTTGATTCTTCTGAGCTTTTGTTTTACAGGTCGGAACCCTTCTTTTAGTGGCAATTTGTGTTCCACTATACTCGTGTCGAGCCCAGGCATGTCATGATACGACCAAGCGAATATATCTATATATTCCTTCAGAAGCTGTATTAACCCCTTTTTCGTGCCACTTTCCATTTGGGTGCCGATGTTCACCTTCTTCTCCTCATCCAAATTGACAATTTCTATTTCCTCCTGATGCGGTTGTATGATGCGTGTTTCTTTTTCCAGCATTCTTTGCATGTCCGGAGAAATGGTCTCCTGCTCACGGTCAGAATCTATTCGCCTTCCGTTTCCGGGGTCCACGGAGATTCATCAATCACAGACATGATGTGTTTTAGGTTCTGTTTTAGTCATAGATTTTATTATTCATTTTATTTTTGAAAGAATAATAAATAGAAGAGGGGAAAGAATGAATATGACAAAATGCCTTGTATATTAATGAAAATGAGAATGTATGTACAAGCCCTTTTAATCAAAATTCATGCGGCCACGGGCGGGGACCGCAGGAGATATAGAGAAAAGCTTAAAAGAGAAAAGACCCTAGAGCTGATCCTCCCAATCCTCCCTCTCCGCTACTCTGGTTTTGACAGAGGCTTGTCATCCGTGCTGGAAGCGGAGGCATCAAAGGTTATCCAACCAGCGTCAATTAATTCCTGGACCTTATATTTCAAGGTCAAGCAGTTGTCGGTTGAATGCCCTGGTGCATCCGAGTGGTAGCTACATTTTTCATTGGGCTTGTACCACTCGGGATAGGGAGGCTCCAGCTGCTTCTTGGGAGGAACGCGGGCCAGGAGGCTGGCCTCCAACAGCTGGGGCAGCAGCTTCGCATAGGAGGTGGGGATAGGCGTGAACTTCCTCTCCTTTTTTCGTAGCTGCCGCTCTGTCTCTGTCTGAGGGGTGGAAGAAGGAGTTGCGAAATTGATGGTGTAACCCCCTTATCGATTACATTTATTAATCTTAATTTATTATTTAAGTTAGTAATATTTTCAATATTCATAGAAGGTTAATAGAAAATATACCAAGTGAACAATTTATTTAAGTAAAGTTTTATATTAAATCAAGCAACAAGTTCTATAACAAAGTTTTCAAAATATTACAAGTCATAAAATTATATTTATATATTATACAATTCTCAACCTAAGCTCTGGATTTTTGCATCTGACATCTATCTCTTGAATTATGTATTCCTGCATCATACGTCACCAACATCTGGAATTGAAATATTTATGGGGTTAGACATTTAATTTTATCCACAACAAATAAAGCAAATATTGATAAAATCAACCATATATAATTTAATTTAAAAATTAATTATGAGAAACAAATAAATAAATCATGGAATCATAATAGAGAATATCGTACAAATCATGAATAATCTACAATTTTATCATGCAATATGTTTATGATATGCACATGTGACTCCAAACGTAAAACTTTAAAATCATGCTTTTGACTCAAAATAAAAATTATTTTTGACTCAGTGCTCCATGGAGACTCATTTGAGTGTTTAGTGGAACCAGAGCTTAACATCACCCTGTTCGGTGATTCGGCAATGTCCCATTAAACGCGAACAAGTAGACAGTAGTCAGAGTGTCAGTGCACCCGGCAGGCTACCACGGCACAGAATCAAATAAAGACTGGTCACTTATGGAATTGCCCATGCCCAAACACTCCCTAGACCAGAGGTCCATCCCCATAGACCAGAGGTCCTGTCTTACCTATTCTACTCCCCCATTTACTATCAGAGATTCTGGTAGCTCAATTCTTAATAATTCATTCTCTGTCTCATTTGGCCAGCCATTTTCATAGTCATATTCCACTACTAGATGCTCTTGATAGTAAATTGACTCACAGAAATATTTTTAAAATTATGGTTTGCACATCATTATTACTACCAACTGTCCTTGGTAGCTACTTAAGAGAAATTTCCAAATACTTTTCTTTAAAAAAACTTTTCTGTGACTTCCAGAAAACATTTCATGCACTATGTTTATGTCTCGTATGAAACAAAACAATCTATCATCAATTAAGTACTTAAAAACATCTCCTTCATATATTCAAAATTTTAATTACAATTCATAGTTGTTTTAAGCAAGACAATTTTTATTAATAATTTATTTCATAGGGTTTAGTGTTTTGTCCATATCTTGAGTTCTAAACCTTATTTTAAGATGATTCCAATTGTGTTGGGAAAGATAAGATAATAATCTATAACTTTGATGAAGGCACTATCCTCAAATTCTAACGTTTATTGAGTCGTTTTTCTAGTAAATAAAGAGGGGGTAATATACTATTTGACTTTATCTCGATTATACCCTTAACCTTTTTCAAAATTTCATTTATGTCCCTAATATGTGAAATGACTATTTTACCCTTGATCTTTTGCAAAAATTCCCACCTAGTCCTTCTTCTTTCTTCGCTCGCTCAAGCTAGTACACCGGTCGCTTGAGCGAGATGGAACCCGAGAGTCCCCTTTTGTTTGAAGGCTTCGTCGCTCAAGCGAGTACATCGGTCGCTTGAGCGAGGAATGACCCGAGAGTCCCCTTTGTTTGAAGATTTAGTTGCTCAAGCGAGTACATCGGTCGCTTGAGCGAGGCATGACCCAAGAGTCCCCTTTGTTTGAAGCTTTCGTCGCTCAAGCGAGTACACAGGTAGCTTGAGCGAGACATGACCCTTAGTCGCTCAAGCGATGTAATTTTCGCTTGAGCGATAAAGAACCCGAGAATCCCAAATTTTCCAGGTGTCCTCGCTCAAGCGATATAGTTTTTCGCTTGAGCGAATTTTGCAGATTTTCATCCAGCTTCGCCATTTTCGAAATCCAGGTTTCAAATTTCTCAGTTCTCAATCACTCAAATTAGTTCCAAATCAAAATTAAACCATAAACATGTTCAATTTAAGTTAAAAACAACAATTTTATTATATAATTCATCCTTAATTGAAAGAATTTCAACAATATTTCAAACTTTGCAATTGATGAATAGTAATCTCCAATTACAGTACATTCGTATGAATAAAACTAAACGTCTAACCCATACCTGGCTCCTTCAAAATCTTATTATTCTCTTAATTTCTTATGCTCCCCTTTCCTCCTTTCTCTCGAATTCTTCTTCTCGAATTCTGGTGCCTCTCTGTTGGATTTGTAAGTGACGGGAATTGTATGTTTTTGTGTAAGTAAGTTTTCAAATTTCTTCCTATTTATACACTTATCTTACCGACTTATAGTCCTTCTCGAATTTTCTTTAATTTTATTCTCCACCGCCTTATTTCACCGACTTAATTCAAAGGTTTTATTGACTTGATCTAAAACTACTGGTCCCTGAATACCATTTCTCTCTTTTCGTGATTTTTTTTTAATATTTATTTATTCATTTATTTAATTTTATTATTAAGAATTATTATTAAATTATTATTTGACACAATATTAACCTTGGATTTTATTTTATAATTTTCTTAAGACAAAATTACTATAAAAATCATGTTTTATTTTTATAATAACTCTACATAATATTCGGTACATATTTATAACTTTCAAAATTTATTTATATAATTGATTGCAAAATTTAGGATATTACAATTCTCCCCTACTAAATAAAATTTTGTCCTCGAAATTTGTAATACATTCTATGTGAATAGATAAGGGTATTCAGTTCTCATTTTCTCTTCCAGTTCCCATGTAGCGTCGCCTCTAACATTATCCCAGATAACCTTAACCAGTGGAATATCTTTTCCTCTTAGATGCTTAATCCTTCTTTGTTCAATCTTAACAGGACTTGGTTCAAAGGTGAGGTTTTCCTTCACCTGTACTTGATCAAGTTCTAGGACATGTGTTGGATCTGAAATGTACTTTCTCAATTGTGACACATGGAATACATCATGAAGATTTGAGAGAAAAGGTGGTAAGGCTATCTCGGTATGCAACATTTCCAACCCGTTTTGTAATTTGATAAGGCCCAATATATTTAGGGGAAAGTTTCTTAGATTTAATAGCTCTCGCCAATTCCCGTAATAGGTGTAACTTTCAAAAATACATGATCTCCTTCTTGAAATTCTAAAGGTTTCCTTCTCCTATCAGCATAACTTTTCTCGTCGACTTTGAGCAGCTTCTCATCTTATCTTGAATTATTTTTACCTTATTCGTTGTTTGTTGGATTATATCTGGTCCTATTAATAAATTTTCACCATCCCGATACCAAACTAAAGGTGTCCTACACTTACGCCCATAAAGTGCTTCATAAGGGGCCATACCTATACTAGAGTGATAACTATTATTATATGTAAATTCTACTAAGGGTAAAATTTCATCCCAACTAGATTTTTCTTCTAATACACAAGCCCTTAAAAGATCTTCTAATGACTGGATGGTTCTTTCAGTCTGCCCATCAGTTTGAGGATGATAGGCTGAACTGAGATGCAATTTACTTCCTAAAGCTTTTTGGAATTCTTTCCAAAATCTAGATACAAATCTGGGATCTCTATCTGAAACTATACTAGTTGGTACACCATGTAGTCTAACAATTTCTTTGATATATAATAATGCTAATTTATCTAAAGAGTACTTTATATTAATGGGAATGAAATGAGCAGTTTTTGTTAATCTATCCACAATCACCCAAATAGAATTGAAATTTCTAGAAGTTTTGGGTAAACCCATCACAAAATCCATGGATACACTATCCCATTTCCAAACTGGAATTTCTAATGGTTGTAACATGCCAAAGGGTTTTTGATGTTCTATTTTAATTTTCTGACATGTTAAGCAACGGGCAACATATTGTGCTACGTCCTTCTTCATTCCAGGCCACCAAAACATTTCTTTCAAATCCTTATACATTTTAGTAACTCCAGGATGTATACTTAATTTACTTTTATGTCCTTCTTCTAAAATTAAGTCCTTAATTTCTTTATTATCTGGCACACATACTCTATGTTTAAATCTTAATATATCATCCATTCCTAGATTAAAATCTCCAGCTTTATCAGTCCCTATTAATTTTCTCTTTTCTAATATAAACTCATCATCTCCTTGTTTGTCTCTTATTTTATATAAGAACTCATTATTAATAGAAATCATTCCTAATTGTATTCTATCATTTTCGCTAATAGTGTATAAATTTAAATCTCTAAATTGTTCTATCAATTCCATCTCTTTAATCATCATAGTTGAAACATGAACAGTTTTCCTACTTAAGGCATCAGCTACTACATTCGCTTTTCCTGGATGATAAAATAACTCGGAAATCATAATCTTTTATAAATTCCATCCACCTTCTTTGTCTCATATTCAACTCTTTTTGATCAAATAAATATTTTAAACTCTTATGATCACTATATACATCAAATTTAGATCCATATAAATAATGTCTCCAAATTTTTAAAGCAAACACTATGGCTGCTAATTCCAAGTCATGGGCAGGATAATTCATTTCGTGCGGTCTTAATTGTCTAGAGGCATATGCCACCACTCTCTTATTTTGCATTAACACACAACCTAGTCCCCGATATGATGCATCACAATATACTTCATATGGCTCTATAGGATCTGGCAATATCAATATTGGGGAAGTTGTCAATTTGTGTTTTAACTCTTGGAAACTACTTTCACACCTCTCACTCCAAATGAAAGGTTGATTTTTCCTTGTTAGTTGTGTCAAAGGTCCAGCTATTTTTGAAAATCCTTCTATGAATCTTCGATAATATCCTGCCAAGCCTAAAAAGCTTCTAACCTCGAGTCACATTTTTAGGTTGTTCCCATTGTAATACAGACTTCCACTTTTGAAGGATCAACACTTATGCCTTCTTTAGAAATTACATGACCTAGAAATTTTACTTTTTCCAACCAAAATTCACACTTGGACAATTTTGCATACAATTGTTTATCCTTTAAAATTTTTAATACCATTCTAAGATGATTTTTATGTTCTTCTTTGTCTTTTGAGTATATCAAGTATATCATCAATAAATACTACTACAAATTTATCTAAGTAAGATCTGAACACTCTATTCATGTAATCCATAAAAATTGCAGGAGCATTAGTTACCCCGAAAGGCATAACTTGATATTCATAATGTCCATACCTAGTTCTGAATGCGGTTTCGGGATATCTTCTTTTCTAACCCTTATTTGATGGTACCCTGATCTCAGATCTATTTTAGAAAATATAGTAGCACCCCTAAGTTGGTCCATTAAGTCATCTATCCGAGGTAAGGGATATTTATTCTTTACTTGTAACTTTATTTAATTGTCTATAATCTACACATAATCTTGAACTCCCATCTTTCTTTTTAACTAATAAAACAGGAGCTCCCCATGGTGATACACTAGGTCGAATAAACTGTTTTTCCAACAACTCTTCTAATTGTTTCTTAAGTTCAGCAAGTTCTAAGGGTGACATCCTATAAGGTTGCATTGAAATAGGTCTAGCTCCAGGAATTAATTCAATATTAAATTCTATTTCTCTTTCGGGAGGTAGACCGGGAATGTCATCTCGGAAATACTTCGGATACTCATTTACTACTGCTATAGAGTCTAAGGAAACCTTATTTTCCTTGCCTTCTATAGAGGATACCATGTATTTTTGAATTTCATGTTTAAATGAAATCTCTTTTGGTTTGGCAGGTTTAAATCTAGAAACATCAAGGTCAGGAAGAATTAAGGTCTTAGAGGCACAGTCTATTAGTATATGGTTATGAGATAGCCAATCCATTCCTAGGATAACATCTAAGTTATGTAAGGGCAAACAAATAAGGTTTACAATAAAGTCTTTATTTTGAATGGTCAGTACACAGTTGAGACATATTCTAGAAGTAAGGGTTGGTTCAGCGGTAGGCACAGACACAAGCAAATCATAAGGCAAAGGTGTCACAACTAAGTTCAGATCCTTGACACATTCATTAGAAATAAATGAATGAGTGGCACCTGAATCAAATAGTACAGTTAAGGACTTACCTCCCATTTTACCTTCACCCTGTATAAGATCTTCAGATTTAGAGGCTTCTGCACCACTCAAGGTGAAGACTCTTCCACTAGTTACAGGTTTCTGGAATCCTATCCTTTGTTCTCTAGCTACTGATGTCTTGTTTTGAGGACAATCTCGAGCCAAATGTCCTGGTTTGCCACACATAAAGCACACTTGGCCTGGTAAGGAACAATCTTTGGTTAAATGTCCTTTCCCACATTTCCAGCATTTCAGAGTTGATTGCTGAAAGGGTCTATTACTTGCTTTACTAGATTCAGCCCCTCTATATCCTTTGAACTGCGAGGTACAGGTTTGCTATAGGGCTTTTGATATTGATTGGTTTTGCTCTTCCGTATTGGCCCTCCTCTAAACATACCACTTTTATTTCCAATGTCCTTGTTTCTATGAGTCCTGTCCATATCTTCTATCACTTTACATCTATCCATCAACTCTGGAAATGATTTAATGCCCAATGGAGTAACTGCCCTTCGAATCTCATATCGGAGCCCTTCTTCAAATTTCTTGCATTTCCATTCTTCATCTGAAGTGAGTTGTAAATATCTGGAATATTTTGCCAAGGATTCAAATCTGGCAGTATATTCTGAAATTGTCATACTTCCTTGATAAAGTTTATTGAATTCCACCTCCTTTGCGTTCCTTGCACTGGTGGGAAAATATTTCTCTAAAAACATGATTTTAAATAATTCCCAAGTAACTTTTTCTCCTTTATTTTCCAACATTTTCAAACTTGCCTTCCACCATACCTTCGCATCACCTTGTAGTTGGAAACTAGCATTGGATACTTTCCGTTCATCCGGACATTCCATAGCTACAAAAATATCATCTAAGGTCTGAATCCACTCTTCAACCTTCTCAGGATCATATTCTCCTTTAAAATATGGCGGATCATTTTTCTTGAAGTCGGCTAAAGTTGTTTTTTCTACGAGTGGCATGATGTCTGGGGCAAAGCTCGGCTGAGTCAATGCAGCAACCATTTCCCTTATGGCTTGTGCCACATCGACCATAGGATCACGTCGAGGTGGCATTTCGACCTACGATTTATTTCACTAAGTTAACGTCTAGTGATAGAAATTATTCCTATCTTATATTTCAATTTTTTCTATACAAACAACATTTTCCTACTCAACTTGTACTCACAAGCCCTAAAGATGCATAACCAGTAGCTCGATACCACTAATGTAACCCCCTTACTCGATTACATTTATTAATCTTAATTTATTATTTAAGTTAGTAATATTTTAAATATTCATAGAAGGTTAATAGAAAATATACCAAGTGAACAATTTATTTAAGTAAAGTTTTATATTAAATCAAGCAACAAGTTCTATAACAAAGTTTTCAAAATATTACAAGTCATAAAATTATATTTATATATTATACAATTCTCAACCTAAGCTCTAGATTTTTGCATCTGACATCTATCTCTTGAATTATGTATTCCTGCATCATACGTCACCAACATCTCGGAATTGAAATATTTATGGGGTTAGACATTTAATTTTATCCACAACAAATAAAGCAAATATTGATAAAATCAACCATATATAATTTAATTTAAAAATTAATTATGAGAAACAAATAAATAAATCATGGAATCATAATAGAGAATATCGTACAAATCATGAATAATCTACAATTTTATCATGCAATATGTTTATGATATGCACATGTGACTCCAAACGTAAAACTTTAAAATCATGCTTTTGACTCAAAATAAAAATTATTTTTGACTCGAGTGCTCCATGGAGACTCATTTGAGTGTTTAGTGGAACCAGAGCTTAACATCACCCTGTTCGGTGATTCGGCAATGTCCCATTAAACGCGAACAAGTAGACAGATAGTCGAGTGTCAGTGCACCGACAGGCTACCACGGCACGAGAATCAAATAAAGACTCGGTCACTTATGGAATTGCCCATGCCCAAACACTCCCTAGACCAGAGGTCCATCCCCATAGACCAGAGGTCCTGTCTTACCTATTCTACTCCCCATTTACTATCGGAGATTCCGGTAGCTCAATTCTTAATAATTCATTCTCTGTCTCATTTGGCCAGCCATTTTCATAGTCATATTCCACTACTAGATGCTCTTGATAGTAAATTGACTCACAGAAATATTTTTAAAATTATGGTTTGCACATCATTATTACTACCAACTGTCCTTGGTAGCTACTTAAGAGAAATTTCCAAATACTTTTCTTTAAAAAAACTTTTCTGTGACTTCCAGAAAACATTTCATGCACTATGTTTATGTCTCGTATGAAACAAAACAATCTATCATCAATTAAGTACTTAAAAACATCTCCTTCGTATATTCAAAATTTTAATTACAATTCATAGTTGTTTTAAGCAAGACAATTTTTATTAATAATTTATTTCATAGGGTTTAGTGTTTTGTCCATATCTTGAGTTCTAAACCTTATTTTAAGATGATTCCAATTGTGTTGGGAAAGATAAGATAATAATCTATAACTTTGATGAAGGCACTATCCTCAAATTCTAACGTTTATTGAGTCGTTTTCCTAGTAAATAAAGAGGGGGTAATATACTGTTTGACTTTATCTCGATTATACCCTTAACCTTTTTCAAAATTTCATTTATGTCCCTAATATGTGAAATGACTATTTTACCCTTGATCTTTTGCAAAAATTCCCACCTAGTCCTTCTTCTTTCTTCGCTCGCTCAAGCTAGTACACCGGTCGCTTGAGCGAGATGGAACCCGAGAGTCCCCTTTTGTTTGAAGGCTTCGTCGCTCAAGCGAGTACATCGGTCGCTTGAGCGAGGAATGACCCGAGAGTCCCCTTTGTTTGAAGATTTAGTTGCTCAAGCGAGTACATCGGTCGCTTGAGCGAGGCATGACCCAAGAGTCCCCTTTGTTTGAAGCTTTCGTCGCTCAAGCGAGTACACAGGTAGCTTGAGCGAGACATGACCCTTAGTCGCTCAAGCGATGTAATTTTCGCTTGAGCGATAAAGAACCCGAGAATCCCAAATTTTCCAGGTGTCCTCGCTCAAGCGATATAGTTTTTCGCTTGAGCGAATTTTGCAGATTTTCATCCAGTTCGCCATTTTCGAAATCCAGGTTTCAAATTTCTCAGTTTCTCAATCACTCAAATTAGTTCCAAATCAAAATTAAACCATAAACATGTTCAATTTAAGTTAAAAACAACAATTTTATTATATAATTCATCCTTAATTGAAAGAATTTCAACAATATTTCAAACTTTGCAATTGATGAATAGTAATCTCCAATTACAGACATTCGTATGAATAAAACTAAACGTCTAACCCATACCTGGCTCCTTCAAAATCTTATTATTCTCTTAATTTCTTATGCTCCCCTTTCCTCCTTTCTCTCGAATTCTTCTTCTCAGAATTCTGGTGCCTCTCTGTTGGATTTGTAAGTGACGGGAATTGTATGTTTTTGTGTAAGTAAGTTTTCAAATTTCTTCCTATTTATACACTTATCTTACCGACTTATAGTCCTTCTCGAATTTTCTTTAATTTTATTCTCCACCGCCTTATTTCACCGACTTAATTCAAAGGTTTTATTGACTTGATCTAAAACTACGGTCCCCGAATACCATTTCTCTCTTTTCGTGATTTTTTTTTTAATATTTATTTATTCATTTATTTAATTTTATTATTAAGAATTATTATTAAATTATTATTTGACACAATATTAACCTTGGATTTTATTTTATAATTTTCTTAAGACAAAATTACTATAAAAATCATGTTTTATAATAACTCTACATAATATTCGGTACATATTTATAACTTTCAAAATTTATTTATATAATTGATTGCAAAATTTAGGATATTACGGATGGCGTGCACGGCCTCTTCCTTCTTTTTGAAGGACTTCTTGAATGACGTGCTGGGAGGAGAGGGTCGTTCTATTTTGCCACTCCTCAGCCCTTGCTCCACTCTTTCTCCTACAGTGACTATGTCCGAGAAGAGATTGGAGGTGCTGGCTATCGCCTTGTCGTAGTATGCTCCGGTCAGTGAGTCTATGAACATAGCCACCGTTTCTTTGTCCGTCAAAGGAGGCTCTATCTGGGCTGCCATTTCCCTCCACCTTTGGGCATACGCTTTAAAGGGCTCGTCGTTCCTCTTGCTCAGAGTTCTAAGATCTGACCTGTCGGGTGTCAGATCGATGTTGTATCGGTAACGACGGAGGAAAGCGTCTGCCAGTTGTTTCCAGTTCTGGACCTGCCCTCTTTCCAACTGCATGTACCAGTTAAGCGCGGTGTCCGCCAAACTCTCCTGGAAGCAGTGGATCAGGAGTTTTTGTTGTCAGCATGGGCGGCCATCTTACGACAATACATCGTAAGATGGTTCTTTGGGCAGGTCATCCCGGCGTACTTGGGGAAGTCCGGGATCTTAAATTTGGGAGAGAAGTGGATGTTCTTTACAAGGCACATGTCAGCCACCTCCTTGACATCGAAGTTATGCCCTTCGACCGCCTTCAGCCTCTCCTCCAGGGCGGAGAGTTGTTGTTTGGACACTTCTGGAGTAAGGATGCGTGTAGTTTTAGCATCCTTCTCGCCATAGAAGTATTCTTCCTCCTCTTCCTCATGAGGAGGGACATGTTCAGCTTGGTCTTCGCCCTTACTTTGCCCCTGGCGTACGACCTCCATTAATTGGGCCACCTGCTCGCGGAGGGTATTAACCTCTACAGTAAGCTTGCGGTTTTGCTCTTCCAAATTCTCCATTGCCTTAGCCTTTTGCGCACGAGTACGAGTAGGGAGAGGACCAGCCACTTTCTAGAATGCCCGAAAGAATTTTCATTAATGCATGTTGAGTGCTAACATGGAGTATGCTTATGCATGAGAAATTTATTTAAATGATGCTGAATGTGCTCTCATTTTTATTTTCTCTCTTGGTTTTTCTTTACTCATGGTATGATGTAGTATGAATGAGTTGACTTTGTCAGAAGTTGTTTTATTTATTTTTTGGTATTTTTATATTTTGATTTTTATTTGATGTTTTATTTTTATAGCCTTTTATCTCTTCTGTCGGAACTGCGTGGCTACTTAGCTTACAAAGAACTTGAAATCAGGCTAGCTAAAAGGCAGACTGTCCGAGATAAAATATGGCTTTATGCGAAAGAATATTTAGCGTCCCTTATCTCTTCTGTCGGAACTGCGTGGCTACTTAGCTTACAAAGAACCTGAAACCAGGCTAGCTAAAAGGCAGATTGTCCGAGATAAGGGTGTTTATTTATAAAATATTTTTTGTGTTTTTTGTTCTGTTTTTTGTTTATGCTATGCAACATACAAATGCAACAATCATATGCACACACAATTTGATCATCCCTGAACAGGCGAGATTTCATTTTTATCACGAGGTAGGGTTTTCCTGCAGAAAAGTGCATTGGTCAAGGTAGGTTCTAACTGTTCTCACCAGGCTAAGGCCCCCAAGGTGCCCCCATTATAGGGTCCCCACTCTCCAGCCGTCCGACCATGCTCAACACTAAGGCCAGAGTCGGTCTTGTTGCCAAAAGAGGAAGGTTATCACCTTGAGTGGTGGTTTCCGATCACACTGGTGGGCACAAGGCCCTAACTACAGCGAACCGTACCTGCCACCCACTCCCTATGGTTATCTCACTTGCCCCTGGGTATAGAGGGAACTGTAGTGTGCAAGGGTTTGTGTGCAGTTTATATTTCAATCAATTGCGTAAGTATAAACAAGCAACAATTATTTGAAAGCCAAATAATAAAGCATGTTATAATACAAGACAGGGTAAAAGCGCTATTTTCTTGGTTTAATTATTTTTAAGCCAGCGCATCACTAAATGGGATCAACTCTCCGGACTTCCCCAGTGGAGTCGCCATCTGTCACCACCTCCCAAAGAGGGGCGGTCGGAGCGACGCGATGGTTTTTCGACCCTTTTGATTTTTCGCGTTTTTTATGGGTGGTTACAACGTCCTTAGGTTATCCGATAATCGGGCTAACCTAGAGACGAGGTTTTCGAAAAGTGTTCTTGGGTTGTCCGATAACCGGGCTAACCCAAGAACGGGTTTTGAAGGGTTCGTGGAGTCGCCACCGATGTTTTTACCGGAAACATCGGAAAAGGAGTTCAAAAAGGCGTTGGTTTTCGAAAACCAACTTTGGTCATTAGAACCAGAGTTGGGTAAGGGAGTTAGTTACGTGTAAAGGAAGTATTAGTTCCTTTACGACACCCCTTTCGGGTTCCCTATGATAGGCTGGCTACTTTGGATAAATAATTAAACTGGAAAATTGCGCTTTTACCCTTTTATTATGCAGTATTTAAATTTGTGACTACATGGCCCTAATGTCTATTGCATAATTTAAATGGAAGCGGTAAAATTAGAAAGAGAGAGGGTGCACCTCCAAAGCAAGATTTTTATATTTCTTCTTAAAGAATGGGTGCTTTTTGGCAACCCTTCGCTCTACAGCTCTCAGAAACTCCGGAAATGCCTCGGAGGGATTCTAAAGAAGATTTAAGACGCTCAATTTATGCCTAGAGACGCTCAGAAACTCCGAAAATGCTTCGGAGGGGTTCTAGAGAGAGAAAATCTAGAGAGAAGGAGGAGCTACTGTGTGTTGGTGTGTGGAAAAAGGGGAAATGGAGCCCCTATTTATAGGTTTTCGCGCCTGACAGTGGCGAGACCGCCGGTCTCGTCTGACAGGGTCGAGACCGCCGTCTGGACAATCCAGACCACCGTCTCAACCATGGCAGGGGGTCGAGACCGCCGTCTGGAAAACCCAGACCGCCGTCTCGACCTTTGCAGTGACGAGACCGCCGTCTGGACAAGCAAGACGGTGATCTCGTCCCTGGCGTGAGGCGAGACGGCAGTCTGGTCCTTCCAGACGGCGGTCTTGTCCCTTCAGGGCGAGAAACTTTATTTTTCGGGCCAAAAAACCCTCCTATCTTAGTACGGGGGCCTAATAGTCTCTCCTAGTGGCTTGTTAGGCTTCGGTCGTCCTCAAATAGGAAGCTTTCTGACTTTATTTGGAGGCCGGGCAAGATTTGGGGTCTACAGGTGTTTTACAGTTTGATGAATTTGTGGTTTAGTTGGAGTTAGTCATTTTCATATATTTTATGTTCTATGTTTAATTTCATGTATGTATACATTGATTTTTTGGACATATTTGGTTATCTATAGATATGCAATTTTTCATTCATACATTACACTTTGTACATTAAGGTTATTATATCGATCTCGATAAGTAAAAGTTTGGACCAGCTGAAAATAGACGTGTACAAATCACCTTCACATAATTTTCATGTTACACATTTCATGATGAATGCATGTCATTTGGTTATGTCAGGATTAGTAATCATTGTTGGTTTTAGTTGCGATGATGCAATTAAAAGCTGGTTTGGTTCTATATCCTTATATGATCAATGGACGGGACTTTTGGAGTATGCTAAAGGAATATAATGACAATTTTGAGCTCATAAAGTCCATCACATTTGTAAGGTTGTAAGGACATATATATTTGTGACCTATGGGAGATTGTTGGCAAATTTTGGGTCATGTATATATATGATACATAATTTAAATGTGTTAGGGTCATTATTTATTAAGCCAAATAATAAAGAGATCTGACTAAATTAAGGTTTTGGCTAAAGGCATATGTCATGAAAATAAAATTGTGTAGAGACCAATAGAGCAATTTCTAATTTGATGAGGGGTCAAATTGGAAATACTAAAACTTAAGTAATTAACCTAATTCTTGTTATTTAAAGGGTCATGGTCCCCTTCTGGGATCATATACACAGAACGTAAGTCTCAGTCCCATTCCTTTCTTTCTATCCCCATCAAGAGAGAAAATACAGAGGGAAATACAGGTGCTCTTCAGGTGAAAGACCATAAGATCAATAGTGCTCTACAAGGATATCATCATTATGGCTAATTAAGGTACACTTTCGCATTCAGTTTACAACATGTTTATGAGTATGGGATAATGTTTATGTTTGATAGTTAGAATCAAAATCAGGATTATAATTATTATTAATTTTTCAACAAACAACCACTAAATGGGACACATACAACAACCATTGTTTCATAAGAAGATATGGAATAGTTTAAAATCACCATCAAATGCCTTGGATTTTGAAGACTTATGTATCAATGGTAACTATATAACCGTCATTGAAAACCTATTTTAGTCGTTATTAAAGGTCCTATGTGTAGTGGGGTTTATCTCTAAAATCATTGGAATGGATTCAATTGTCACATTCAAGGTTACACATGCAAAGGTTGGTGTCCTAAATGAAATGTCCATATATCCAATATATAAAGATAGGAGTACAATTTGATCTTAAATTATGTACTAAGATTCTTTCTTCTTTATATTTTAGAATAGTCGATAATGAATGGAATATAACAAGTGTAATTTTATTGAATGGTTCTTATTTTAAATTTTTTGAAAATGATTGTGACCAATCCATCGCCATATCTTCTATAGGTAGCTTAAAAAAATGAAGTGCCCTTTGGGATTTATCAGTTTTATCATAGTTAGTGACCTGTAGATCCCAAATCTTGTCCGACCTCAAAATAAAGAGCAGAAGACTTCCGATTCGAAGATGGGCAAGGCCTAAAAGGTCCCTAGGATAGACTAATAGGCCCCATATTAGACTAGGAAGGTTTTTTTCTACGAAAAAAATAAGAAATTCCACCTGGAAGGCCGAGACCGCTGTCTCGCTTGGCGAGACCACCGTCTCGCCATCGGCAAAATTGCCAATGGCGAGACGGCTTCTTGCCACTCGCCAATGGTGAGACCGCCGTCTCGTTTGGCGAGACGACCTTGTCGCCATTATTCAAGGGTGATATCGTTGTCCCGTTTGGCGAGACGGCGGTATCGACCTTGTCAGGCGAGATGGCGGTCCCGACCTGACAGGGGCGAATTCCTATAAAAAGGGGGCGCGACCCCTCCTTTTCACAGCATTCTTCAACTTTCTCTTCTACAACTTTCTCAAATTATTCTCCTACGATCCCTTCGAAGCATTTCCGGAGTTTCTTAACATTCTTAGTGAGTGTTTTCTAGTGTTGCGAGAAAGAGCGATCAGCACTGTAGAGCGCAGAGGTTGCCAAAAAGCACCTTTACCAAGAATGTTAAATACAAAAGCTTGCTTTGAAGGTTCCTATACTTTGCCTCTTCTTTTATCTCTTTTCTTTTACATCTATCTGTGCATTAGCTGTTAGGGCCATGTAGTCAACATTTGGGTAAAAGCGTAATTTTAGAGTTTTTATTTATGAAATAAATGGTCCATCATAGGGAACCCGAAAGGGGCGTCGTAGGGAAGCTAATACCTTTCCTACACGTAACTAACTCCCTTACCCAACTCTGGTTAAAATGGCCAAAGTTGGTTTTTAAAACCAACACCTTCTTTTTCTTCCTTTTCCAATGTTTTCGGATAAAACATTGGTGGCGACTCCAGAACCCTTTTTCAAAAACCTCGCCTTTAGGTCCAGCCCAGTTATCGGACAACCTAAAGGCGTTGTAACATCACTTTAAAAACGCGAGTCGAAGTTCGAAACCATCGCGTCGCTCCGACCGCCTATTTTGATGGCGGTGACAGATGGCGACTCCACTGGGGAAGCCTAGAGAGTTGATCCCATTTAGTGATGGACCAGTTTAATAAATAAAAGACTTAAAAATTTCGCTTTTACCCTGCCTTGTTTTATAACATGTTTTAATTGCTTGGCTTTAATAATTGTTGTTTGTTTATTTTATGCAAATTGTTTGAAATACAAACTATACACAAAACTTTTTACAAAACAGTTCCCCTTATACCCGGGGGCAAGTGGGAAATCCATAGGGAGTGGGTGGGAGGTACGATTTGTCGTAGTGAGGGTCATGAGCCCACCGACATGGTCAAAAACCACCACTCAAGGTGATAACCTTCCTCTTTTGGCACAAAGACTAACTATGGCCTTTGTGCCATGCATGGTCGGAAGGTTGGAGAGTGGGGACCCTATAATGGGGGCACCTTAGGGGCCTGGCCTTGGTGAGGAAAATAGAACTACCCGGAATATGCACTCTTCTGCAGGAGACCCCTACCTCATAATTAAAACGTCGTCCTACTTGTTCGTGGATGAGTGAAATTTTGTTTGCATTTGTTTATTGCATTTGATTGCATAGCATAACCATACAATAGATAAAAATAGAAAAACCACAAAAAATATTTTCGCGATAAACACCCTTATTTCGGACAGTCTGCCTTTTAGCTAGCCTGGTTTCAAGTTTTTTGTAAGCTAAGTAGCCATGCAGTCCGACAGAAGAGATAAGGGACGTTAAAATTATTCTTTCACAATAAACAATTTTTATCTCGGACAATCTGCCTTTTAGCTAGCCTGGTTTCAGGTTCTTTGTACGCTAAGTAGTCACGCAGTCCGACAAAAGAGATAAAAGGTTATAAAATAAGCCAAATAAATCAAATAAATCAATCGAATAAAAAAATAACAAAATAATGAATTTGAATAAAAATAATTTTGGTAAAGTCTTATCATTCATATCGCATCATAAGTAGAAAAACCAAGAGGGGAAATAAATGCAACTATGCATACACATCATCTTAATAAATCTCTCAAAAATTGGTCTTAGGAGCGTTTTTTAGGAATATTGTTGGGCCAAATCCCCTGTGGGTATTTGTCTCCTATTCTTCACTCTTTCCTCTTCGTTTTGATATGTTGTACATCCAAATCCGATGTCTTGGTCAAAAGTTATCTTACTTTCAACATTTGTCATCTTTTTCATCATAAAAGGTCCTTTTTGTACTAGCACATGCATAAATACATTCATTCTAGGGGGCATTAATATCCCTAAGACAAAGGCGAAAGAGGCCCAAGTGCGCTTGTAATCTTCCATAAGGAAGAGACAAGTGTGTTAAGATATATGGTGACCTTTATGAGGAAGGAACCATTCTACCAAAGTGGGTATGGTGCTACGTGAAGCGCGAGCTTTAAGAATATACCAAAGCCATTTTCTTAAGGCATATCTATCCCACACTAATCATTCATTTCATTTCAAAATAAAAATAAACATTCTTAAATTCATATGCATTTCAGAAAGTAGCTGGTATTCTTCATACCCTCACCTGCATATAGACAAAAACAAAATTCTAAACAATATCATACATCATGTTAGAAAATAAAACATGATAATGTTTAGGAAAAAACAAACACTTGCATGCATACATCCACCAAACTTCATCCTCATAACATGCATCTAGTAATAGGCAGTTGAAGAAAGTGGACATTCCTCAATGTCGTGTAAAGAGGATAGAGCATTTACATGCCATGCACGGGAAGTCAAAAAAGAAAATATATAGAAATTCTAACCCGCTTATGGGTTCCTTTAGGCTTCTCCGCTTTTAAAAATACATACTTTGAAATATTGCATAGAGGAATGTACATTGTCTGGATGAAATAAATAAAATTGTTTTTTTTTTCATGATCTCTTCAACTGTCTATTGCATTCATAAATTGCATTCATTCTCACTTTAATAATAATAAAAAGATAATAAAAAGAAAGGATTAATTAATGTGCTTCCCATGAATCGGAATAAGATGAAGAGCAAACCTTTTGTCATCAAGTTTTCTCCAACGATTGATCCGCCTAAGGAGGATAATAAGCCTCAATTGTTGGATAACCATGTTAATAAGGAAAAGGGGGCAAGGATGTCGTTACCTTTGTTCATGCCTCAAATCGAATAAAACTATACCGTGGAGATACACAAAAGCATTGTCCATCAATAAGGATATCTTCAGCATAGCCGGCATTGGGGGCAGGATCAGAAGTGGAAGAATCTACTCTCCCAAGGATCTACCAGATGACGCTCCTAAGAATAAAGGAAAAAATAAAAAGATCGAAGAAAAACATAATCCAAATAGGAAATTGAGTAGACTTTGGACTCATGATGCTAAGTCAGTTCTTTCAATGCTCCACAAAAAAAAACAAACTCATGGTAGGCGACAAGCTGGTCACCGTTCGAGCTAAAGACGACGTTCGGATCAGCAAGCCGTTTGCCCTACCTTGAATGGATGTGGCTGAAGAGGATCTTTGAAATATCTTCTGCCGATATGAAAAGACTTCCCCAACAATATGAAGGTGACCCACATGATGAGGAAATATGGATACCGCCCAAACCAAGGGCTCATTAGAAACTCTCAAGGAATAAGGGAGCCACTAGACAATCCTTTGAAGCATGACTCTACAAAGGATCAAGCTGCACAAAGAAAAGGGAAGTCTACCCTCCGCACCTCGAATCAGATTTTCCCAAACGAAGGGGTCCAAGCATCGAGAACGACTTTAGTCATTAGGTGTTCTTCTTCCAATTTTAAGGGATGTAAATACAATGACTATTAGAGATTACTCCTCGGGGCTATCCCGACCCCCAAGCATTGTAGGGCACACATTTCCCTTTTAATTAATAAAGAATGTCATTCTTACTATCTGCTTCTCTTCTTGCTATTCATGTCTAAACCTCATAATAACCATGTTTAAGCAAACATTTTCAAAAGTGCGTCAAAATAATCAAACTACGTCATTGACCAAAATAAAATTCAAACCACTCGTCATCACTGATTGACTAGAAACACAAAATAAAGTTTTACCTCATCATAAATAAAATCGTGTTTCGCCAATGTTGTGCAAAGAGAAAATAAATCAAAAGAAGCTTATAGAAGCTAAAGGCCAAAAAGAAAAGGCAAGATACCTGGTAGGAAACCCATTAAGGGGGCTACGCAAAAGTTAGGGTAAACCCGCTAGGAGACCCGAACAACAATAAATGGTAGCCTAGGCAAAAATTAGGGTTACAAAATAAAGTCCGCTAGAATTCCCAAAACAAGAAAAGAGGAAACCTAGACAAAAATTAGGGCATAGCACAACATCCTAGGCTGAAAACCCAAAGGGCAGACTAGGGAAGTTAATCAATCATGATAGGCGCCATCGAATAATCATTTAAGACGCCACCTCATAAAAAAAATGTTTGTCTAAACTAGCCTAAACAATCTAACCAACCTTGGCTAGCCGTGCTTACAAAAACCATTTTCTGTCAAAATAAAACAATTCTAAAACACAAGCCTTTGAATAAATAACTTTCCTTCTTTTCTCTTGACCCTTACTACTATGACATTCTAGTAATTAGTAGGGAAATGTGGAGATAGTAATCAATAGGAGGATTGACACCCCCAAGAAAAGGGAGGGGTGCTCTAACATGGCAAGTCACTCTACAATCAACACAATCATTCTTCGGTCATGGAAAAATCAAGACGGCAAAATCGGTACAGTCTATCATGTCGACGAAAGCACGTCAGAAGCAAAAGAACATTTGATTGATCCTTGTGAAATATTAATTGAAATAGCATTGTAAGATGCATATCGCAAATATTGCATGCATATGATAGGGTCCTATCTCTCAAAAAAGAAGAGAAAGAAAAAATGAAAATAAAAAGAATAATGCCTGCTAGGAGATTCTTAGGCAAAAGTTAGGGTAGCCCTCTAGATCGAAAACCCACAAAGGGCGGTCTAGGCAAAAGTTAGGGCTAAACCAAAAAAATAACCAAAAGAGAGGGGCCCATTAGCATATTCATGAAAGTCCAGCAGGAGAATGCCAGTCACTTTTGTTAGAAATGTAGGCTGAGATCAAGAGGGGGGTGAATTGATCTTTGAAAGTTTTTTGAGATTTACAAATTATCTATTTCAAAGATTAAGAGTTCTGACCAAATCTTGAATCAAATACAGCAAACAATCAAAGTAAAGGCAGGGACAGAATTAAAGAGAGAAAGGTTTAGAAAGATACAACCAAGATTTATACTGGTTCACCCAATCCCAGGGCTACGTCTAGTTTCCAGCGAAATTCCAGTTGGGTTCCACTAAATTGAACGTTTTACAGATTACAACATCAATCCTACACTCAATCTATCACAAGAACCAAAATTCGAGTCCTTGCACCTAAACCTTCACCAAGAACCAATTTCCAGTTCTTGACCAACCCTGCAGCCAAATTCCAACCACAGAAACCAGTACTCGCACTTCCAGGCACCCACAATACAGAAAAGAAAAGTAAAGAAACAAAGAGAAGAAACTAGAACACCCAAACCAGGTTTATGCAGCTCTGCAGAATGAGTTTCTTCTCCAAAAGAATGCCAATATTGCCTCAAGAAAGAACTTCTAAGAACTTCACAAAACTAGCGCGATTCTCTCTTGAAAGTAGCATTTATGATTGCTTGATTGATTGCCAAAAGATGTATTTCAAAAGGTTCAAGCAATTCTGTTTTTATAGAAGATTTTCCAAATTGCTGGTTTACTTAATCTATTAAAATAATCTTTTAATCTATTAAAAGTCTTGTTTTAATCTGTTAAAACTTCTTTTAATCTGTTAAAATGTTCTTGATTATTTTCCAGATTTGTTTTAACTGATACGACAACGTTTATATCAATTAAAACTCTTTGTAAAAAATCTTTCAAATTGTTTTAATTGATTGTTTCGTCTTTCAATCGATTAAAATATTGCTAAACATTCTCATAAAATTTTCTAAGTGATTTTAACTGATAACAATCTGTTTTAATCGATTAAAACACTTTGGAAAAAGTTCACTTAGTTATTTTAATCGATTGAAACGCATTTTAATCGATTAGAATTCTGCCTAAAGATTTCATAAAACTTTCTAAGTTATTTTAACTGATAGCATGCTTGTTTTAATCGATTAAAACATTCTGGAAAAAACCTCTTAGTTGTTTTAATCGATTGTTTCGCATTTGTATCGATTAAAATACTGACAGAACAACTTTCAAAACACTTCAAGTTATTTTAATCGATTATTTCGAGTTTGTATCGATTAAAATATTGAACATTCAAGGACTTGATGTTGCACTTGATGGACATGAAGATTGTTGATTTTGATGATGATTCAAGAACTCAAGAACTTAGAGGGTTGAAGACTTGTTTTGTAGTGTAATAACTCTGTTTTAATTAGATTGAGTTTGTAATTTTAGTGTTTGAGATAGCCGGTACATAGTCTAAACCTTAGAAGCTTCAAAAAGCTCAAGTTTATCATCCAGGCTCGGCTTTAATCGATTAAATAGGGAAATAATCGATTAAAACAGTGAGAAAAATCATTTTCTGTAACAACTCACTGGTTTAATCGATTAAACCAAATTTTAATCGATTATCAGGCGGTTTAATCGATTAAACCTCCTTTTAATCGATTAAAACAGAGAGATTTGGGTTCTGTTGATTTTTGGCTCTGGTTTAATCGATTAACACTTCTTTTAATCGATTAAACCAATCAGATTTTGAGTTTTAATTTCAAATCAAACCTATTTTCGAAAAACCATATTCCCAAGAACCCTAGTTTCGAAATCCCTAATTCCTAAACCTTAATTTCTCTACTTAAACTCTTCTATGGCACTCAGAAAATTAGAACAACCTTTTCCATACAAAAGTTAAGTGTTGTGAGTGCCAGAGAACTGTTTGTTGCAAGGAAAGGGGGCTTTTGGAACCTGGTGTGGGCTAGAAGCGATAAGAATCACTAAGAGGAGTTCTTAGTGGATTGTGTGTTGTGCCGTCTCTAGGGAAAGTTGTTCATCATCTCTTGTGGATTTCAAGAGAGGTGTTTTCTTATCTTTATCTTTTCATTGTAATTTGTTGTAACAACTTTGATCATAGTGACATCGTTAATCCTCTGTTTGAGTGATTAGCAACTGGACGTAGGGTCTTTTGATCCGAACCAGTATAAATCTCTTGTGTAAGACTCTATCCCTTTCTCTATTTACATTTACACAGTTTTTAATCGGTAAAATTTGGGGAAAATTTTGAAAACCTAATTTTTATTAAGAAACCAATTCACCCCCCTCTTGGTTTTTGTCCGACCACGCGAACATTCCACTGCGTGATTCTAACAAGTGGTATCAGAGCTTGCTTTGATAGTCATTCAAATATTTCGAAAATGGCCGGACAAAATCAAACTTTTGCCGAAGGTGCGTCTATCAACAGACCCCCACTTTTTACGGGTCAAAATTATCCTTTTTGGAAGGTACGAATGCAAATCTTTTTAGAGTCTGTTGATAGAGGCGTTTGGGACGCTATTTTAAACGGTCCTTTTATTCCTAAAGTTTTTGAAAATGGAGTAGAAGTACCAAAACAATTTTCTAGATGGTCGGATGAAGAAAATAGGAAAGCCCAATATGATGTTAGGGCTAGAAATATAATTTCATCTGCTTTAACCTTTGATGAGTTTTACATAATATCCATTTGTAAGAGTGCTCAAGAGATGTGGGAAAAACTAAGAGTAACTTATGAAGGAACCGATGATAGTGACTCGATTTCAGAATCAAGTGACTCAGAAATAGAAGCTAACATTTGCTTGTTGGCAAAAGACAATATATCTTCCGACTTTGAGGTTAGTGATTCCGACTCATCCTCAAGTGATGATGAAAATAATTATGATGAACTGCAAAATGCATATAATGAATTGTTTAATGCTTTTAAGGACTTGAAAAATGAATACAAATCTGTGAAAAAGAGTTTGAATAGATCCGAAAAGGAGGTGGAGTCCTTAAAAACGAAAATTATATGTTTAGAGGAAAAGGAGCCATTAAAAACGAAAATCACATGTTTAGAAGAAAAGGAATCCATAGAAACGAAAATTGTATGTATAGATGAGAATGATGATAAGAATATAGTATGTGCATCATGTAAAGAGTATGAACATGATATTGATTTACTTAGACATTTGCTTGATAAAGCTAAAAAGGAATTAAGTGATAGTTATAAGAATAAGGATAGTGTTCAAATTAAAGAAAATTGTCATGTTCCTTTGAAAAAGCCTAAAATTAAAAATAGAAGAGTATGGGTTGAAAAAGGAACTAAAACTTCAATAGTTAGAAATGTATCATATTCTAAAATTATATCTAATGCATGCTTTTATTGTATGAAACATGGTCATACTTCAAATAGATGTAAGATTAAGCATTTTGGTGTTCCTAAAGGAAAATATATTTGGGTTCCTATAGTTAAATGAATTATTTGTCTCTTGTATTTATTCAAAGAAAATTGATCATTTAGTATGTTTTGAATAGGATGCTCATTAGGCCAATTATAAAATCAACTCCCTATGAATTGTTAAATGGTAGAAAGCCTAATGTTGCTCATTTGAAAATATTTGGATGTAAGTGTTTTGTGCTAAATAATGGAAAGGACAATCTAGGAAAATTTGATTCAAAAGCCGATGAGGGCATTTTTCTAGGTTATTCATTAACTAGCAAAGCTTATAGGGTGTTTAATAGAAGAACATTGAATATTGAAGAATCCATTCATGTTACTTTTGATGAAATTGTAGACCTTGGGGGAAATCCTCTTGAGTCAAATAAAGAACTTGCAGGTGATGATGAGTATATAAGGGAGGCTCTTGATGAATTGTATTTAGAAGAAAATGAGCTTTCTCAAACGCCTGAATTAGCAAAAGAATGGCAATCACCTAGAGGACTCTCAATGGACAATATCATTGGTGATATCTCAAAAGGGGTAAGAACTAGAAACATGACTAATTTTTGTATGTCTGTAGCTTTTGTGTCACAGATTGAACCCAAGAATGTTGAGGAAGCACTTAAAGATGAACAATGGTGCATAGCCATGCAAGAAGAACTTAACCAATTTGAAAGAAATCAAGTCTGGGAATTAATCCCAAGGGAAGAATCACATCAAGTTATTGGAACCAAATGGGTGTTTAGAAATAAGCTTGATGAAGATGGGAACATAACAAAGAATAAAGCCAGACTTGTTGCAAAAGGCTATTGTCAGGAGGAAGGTATAGATTATGATGAAACTTATGCTCCTGTTGCCAGGTTAGAGGCTATACGCCTACTTCTTGCCTATGCATCTTTGATGAAATTTAAATTATATCAAATGGATGTTAAAAGTGCATTTTTGAATGGTTTTATTAAAGAAGAAGTTTATGTGGAGCAACCCCCTGGTTTTGAGGATTTTAGTTTTCCTAATCATGTTTTTAAATTAAAGAAAGCATTATATGGGTTGAAACAAGCTCCTAGATCTTGGTATGAGAGGCTAAGTAGTTTCCTAACTTCAAATGATTTTACTAGAGGAAAAATTGATTCTACACTGTTTATAAAGAAAGTAAAAGAACATATCTTATTGGTCCAGGTATATGTTGATGATATTATTTTTGGATCAAGCTGATAATTCGTTATGTGTAGAATTTGCTAAGATAATGCGGGGAGAGTTTGAAATGTCTATGATGGGAGAATTGACATTCTTCCTTGGACTACAAATCAAGCAACTTAAAGATGGGATTTTCATCTCTCAAACCAAATACTGCAAAGAGATCCTTAAAAATTTTGGAATGGACACCTCAAAGGAAGCTAACACACCCATGGGAACTTCATGCTATCTAGACAAGGATGAATCGGGTTTGGAAGTTAATCAAACTATGTATAGAGGTATGATAGGATCACTGTTTTACTTAGCTGCAAGTAGACTCGATATTATGCATTTTGTTTGTGTGTGTGCTAGATTTCGAGGCTTGTCCTAAAGAATCTCATCTAATTGCAGTGAAACATATTTTAAAATACTTAAAAGGAACTACTTGGTTTTGGTTCGTGGTATCCGTCGATGCTTGTATGAGTTTAATAGGATATTCGATGCTTGATTATGGTGGATGTAAAATTGATAGGAAAAGTACTAGTGGGACATGTCATTTGTTAGGTTCATCCTTAATATCTTGGCATTCTAAGAAACAGGCATGTGTTGCTTTATCTACCACTTGAAGTTGAATATATTGCGAGTTGGTAGTTGTTGTGCTCAAATTACGTGGATGAAACAACGAGTTAGAAGATTATAGTATCTTTTTAAATGACATTCCGTTGATGTGTGATAATACGAGTGCAATAAATCTTACTAAGAATCCGAGTAATGCACTCTAGGACTAA
This sequence comes from Sphenostylis stenocarpa, assembly GCA_963425845.1. Taxonomy (NCBI): domain Eukaryota; kingdom Viridiplantae; phylum Streptophyta; class Magnoliopsida; order Fabales; family Fabaceae; genus Sphenostylis; species Sphenostylis stenocarpa. The sequence goes on from OY731403.1 coordinate 103,781,321, forward strand.
ACATATAGAAATAAGACATCACTTTTTGAGAGATCATATCGGCAAAGGAAGCTGTAAAATAGAGTATGTAGATACCAAACGTCAATTAGCGAGATATTTTTACTAAGCCTCTACCCAAGGATAGATTCTATGATCTTAGAAGAGACTTAGGGATATTAGAAATAGCTTAAATTCTGCCTAATTTGACTGTTTTTGGATTATTGTAATGTTATAATTCGTGGTATAGGATGTTCATAGGTTATCATGTGTTAAAACACTCAAAACAGGGCATTCCTCTCGGAATAATCGATTAATTGGAGGTATAATCGATTATTTGCATCCAAAACACTTGAAAGCAGGGTATTCCTCTACGGAATAATCGATTAATTCGTTAATTAATCGATTAAAACCTTATGATAATCGATTATCAGCTCGAAATAATCGATTAAATGCGACTGGAACTGGTTTAATCGATTATTCTGAGTTTTAATCGATTAAACCTGACAAGTATGGGTTCTAGCCGTTGCCAACGGCTCTTTTGGCCTCTATTCACTTCCATATAATCGTTAGACATGCTTGGCTATATATATAGGGATCTCTATTTCACTTTTACTCACTTCTATCTCTTGAAATCAAGCTATCTTGCCTTATTCTTGCAATCTTGCTTACTTCTAACTTACCTTGCCCTCCTAAATCTTCTTGTTATTCTCTTAATCCTTCAAATGACCTCATCTTCTCGTGCTAAGATCCCTACTAGAAGAAGATTTGCACCCTCATCTCGACCCCGTCCTAATTCTGTAGAAGGATGAATTTCTGATACAGATGGGCAACAAGAATTTCTGACCTACTGGAAGGAAAGGGCTATTATTTCTCCCAAGTTTCTTATAGGTGAGCAATTCATCAATAGGGGATTCAATTTTCCCAACCTTCTTCAAATTCAAGGAGTTCTTCCCTTCATCCAAATGCAAGGTACGTATTATCCTGACCTTGTTAGGGTATTTTACTCTAGGTTTAAATTTAGAGATCAAATTGCTACTTCTAGAGTAAAAGGTGTCACCATTATTCTTGACGATGATATTTGGGAAAACGTCGCTCACTTTCCAATTAGAGAAGATGCTATTAACATTTATGGTGAGCTAGATGATTTTGACAGGTTCTTTGCTTACCGTTCTTTTCTGCGAAATCCCTCCATGGAGATTAGGCGTCTCCTTCTTGTTGGACCTTTAATGAAGGAGGAACGCATGATTCTACATCTAATTGTTTGGATCCTATGTCCTCAAGCTATAAATCATGCCCAATTTTCTTCCATTGATCTTCGTATTATTCATGCCATAATGAATAATGAGCCGTTAGATTGGGGCGTTCTTGTCACAATGACCATGTTAAAAGCAAAACGTCATCCCACATTCAAAATTCCATATGCTTTACTTGTCTCTCGTATTCTTGAATATAAAAGAGTGAATGTTGAAGGTGAACAAGCAGTTAGAACAAATAACTTGAACTGCATGCTGGACAGCACATTGATTCAACTCCAAATGGTGCGTGTTAATGATATTTATGTTCACAAAGATGACGTTCCTAATCAAGGTGATGCTAATGAAGATTCGATGAAGATATGCCTCCAGTCTGCTGAGTTTCCCTCGACCAAATCCAAAGTGTTGGAACTTCCTCTACTCATCATGAAACTCGACAATCCATGGAAGACATGTTATCGACATGAATCGGAGGATGCAATCATTCTTCACTCTTTACGGAGTACGGCATGAGGAAATAATTCGCCGTATATTTGATGTAGATGATAAAATGTGTCGTTTAGAAAATAGATTTGATGCACACTTTAATGATGATGATAGTGCAGAATTTTAAATGTTGTTGATTGTTTTCTTTTTGTTATTTTCTCTTGTTATTGTAATGAATGATTGTTTTCTGCAATAAAATATGATGTTTCTTTGATGCTTTGATTGAGGGGGAGTTATCTCCAACTTATGCATATTTTGAGGGGGAGCCCTTATGATTGTTATTTGCGAGTTATTTTTTATTATAATCAAAATAGGGGAGAAATATTTAAAGCCTCTCATGAATTGCATTTAAATATTATCTGGTATGGTTAATGTGTTTGTTAGTATGACAGATAAAACAAGTTATTACAAGGCTTTAAAAGATAATTTTGATCATCATCAAAAAGGGGAGATTGTTGAACATTCAAGGACTTGATGTTGCACTTGATGGACATGAAGATTGTTGATTTTGATGATGATTCAAGAACTCAAGAACTTAGAGAGTTGAAGACTTGTTTTGTAGTGTAATAACTCTGTTTTAATTAGATTGAGTTTGTAATTTTAGTGTTTGAGATAGCCGGTACATAGTCTGAACCTTAGAAGCTTCAAAAAGCTCAAGTTTATCATCCAGGCTCGGCTTTAATCGATTAAATAGGGAAATAATCGATTAAAACAGTGAGAAAAATCATTTTCTGTAACAACTCACTGGTTTAATCGATTAAACCAAATTTTAATCGATTATCAGGCGGTTTAATCGATTAAACCTCCTTTTAATCGATTAAAACAGAGAGATTTGGGTTCTGTTGATTTTTGGCTTTGGTTTAATCGATTAACACTTCTTTTAATCGATTAAACCAGTCAAATTTTGAGTTTTAATTTCAAATCAAACCTATTTTCGAAAACCCTATTCCCAAGAACCCTAGTTTCGAAATCCCTAATTTCTCTACTTAAACTCTTCTATGGCACTCAGAAAATTAGAACAACCTTTTCCATACAAAAGTTAAGTGATGTGAGTGCCAGAGAACTGTTTGTTGCAAGGAAAGGGGGCTTTTGGAACCTGGTGTGGGCTAGAAGCGATAAGAATCACTAAGTGGAGTTCTTAGTGGATTGTGTGCTGTGCCGTCTCTAGGGAAAGTTGTTCATCATCTCTTGTGGATTTCAAGAGAGGTGTTTTCCTATCTTTATCTTTTCATTGTAATTTGTTGTAACAACTTTGATCATAGTGACAGCGTTAATCCTCTGTTTGAGTGATTAGCAACTGGACGTAGGGTCTTTTGATCCGAACCAGTATAAATCTCCTGTGTAAGACTCTATCCCTTTCTCTATTTACATTTACACAGTTTTTAATCGGTAAAATTTGGGGAAAATTTTGAAAACCTAATTTTTATTAAGAAACCAATTCACCCCCCTCTTGGTTTTTGTCCGACCACGCGAACATTCCGCTGCGCGATTCTAACATAAAATTCTGCCAGAACACTTTTCAAAATAGTCTAAGTCATTTTAACCAATTATATCAATTCTATATCAGTTAAAATACTGGCAGAAGTTTTTCAAAAATCCTTCTAATGAAAAAAATCGATTATTTTGAAAACATATCAGTTAAAAACCTATTACAAAAGTGTTAAGAACATTTTAGATGATAAAGCTCATATATTATTAGTTAAAATAGTTACTTCAAAAACCTTTTAACAGAATACTTTGTTTTTAACCGTTTAAACACGTTTTAGAGGCATTTGCAAAATATTTTAAATGAAGAAAACCTCATGCAGCAGAGAGATAAAAATGATTATACCCTTTTATCTTAGTGATCTTTGACTGCAACAAAGTAGCCTTTGACTTCATTTTTGACTTCATCAAATCAACAAGATCTTTGCTAAAGTAATTCCATAAGATCTTCATCACTTTCAACTTTTCTAGATGCATCGATCAAAAATAATATATTGCATTTAGGGCATCCACACACAAGTAGTCGCACAAAACGACTTTGTCAAGATCAAAAACAAAAAAATAAATAATAAAATTAAAAATAAAAATTACTTCAGATAAACAGTGAAAAGCATTCATGCAATAAGGAGGCTAGCTCCATGTTTGTGATTGAAAAACAGGAAGCGCTAAAAACAGGTCTCCAAATAATGCTCTCCCTCAAGAAAGTGTTGAAACATACAAGAACATGAATGTTGAAGTTACATGGACATGAAGCTTGTTGATTTTGTTGATGATTCAAGAACAATGGACTTAGAGAGTTGAAGACTTGTATTCTTGTGTAATAACTCTGTTTTGATGATTTTGGGTCTGTAATATTAGAGTCTAAGATAGCCAGCACATAGTCTACTCTTTAGAAGCTTCAAAAACTCATTTTTATCAAAAACACACTGGTTTAATCGATTAACAGCTGAAATAATCGATTAACAGGGTTGTTAATCAATTAACAGCCCAAATAATCGATTAAGACAGTGCGTTATGGGTTCCTGTTGATTTTGGCTCTGTAATGATCAATTAACACTTGAGATAATCGATTATTTCAGTCAGATATGCATTTTGAACTTCAAATTAAACCTATTTTCGAAAACCCTAGTCCCAATACACCAAGTTTCGAAAATCCCCAATTCCCATACCCTAATTCATCTACTTAAGGTTCTCTAAAGCTCTCTAAAAAAAGAACAACCTTTTTCAAACAAAAGTTGAGAGCTGTGATTGCCAGAGAACTGTTTGTTGAAGGAAAAAGGGGCTTTTGGAACCTAGTGTGGGCTAGAAGCGATAAGAATCACTAAGTGGAGTTCTTGGTGGATTGTGTGTTGTGCCGTCTCTAGGGAACATTGTTCTTCATCTCTTGTGTGACTCAAGAGAGGTGTTTTCGTTACCCTATCTTTTCATTTATAATTTGCTTGTATAACTTTGATTATAGTGACAGCGTTAATCCTCTGTTTGAGTGATTAACAACTGGACGTAGGGTCTTTTGATCCGAACCAGTATAAATCTTCTGTGTAAGACTCTATCATTATCCTATTTACGTTTACACAGCTTTTTAATCGGTAAAATTTGGGGAAAATTTTTAAAATCTAATTTTTGTTAAGAAACCAATTCACCCCCCCCTCTTGGTTTTTGTCCGTTCACGCAAACATTCCGTTGCGCGATTCTAACAAGTGGTATCAGAGCTTGCTTTGATAGTCATTCAAATTTTTCGAAAATGGCCGGACAAAATTAAACGTTTGCCGAAGGTGCTTCTATCAACAGACCCCCACTTTTTGTGGGTCAAAATTATCCTTTCTAGAAAGTTAGAATGCAAATCTTTTTAGAGTTTGTTGATAGAGGTGCTTGGGACGCTATTTTAAACGGTCCCTATATTCCTAAAATTTCTGAAAACGGAGTAGACGTTCCTAAACCATTTTCTAGATGGACGGCGGAGGAAAATAGAAAAGCTCAATTTGACGTTAAGGCTAGAAATATTATTTCATCTGTGTTAACCCTTTATGAGTTTTACAGGATCTCCGTTTGTAAAATGGCTCAAGAGATGTGGGAAATGTTGAGAGTGACCCACGAAGGTACCAACGACATTAAAAGAGCACGGAAAAATTCTTTAATCCAAGAATATGAGATGTTCTGAATGCAAAAAGGAGAAACAATATTTGACGTTCAAAAGCGTTTCACACACATTGTGAACCATCTCACTGGATTAGGTAAAAATTTTGATGTTGATGAATTAAATGTTAAAATCTTGAAATCTTTGGATAGGAAATGGCAACCTAAGGTGACGGCCATCTCGGAGTCACAAAACCTTGCCACAATGTCTATGGCGGCGCTCTTTGGAAAGTTGGGAGAGCATGAGCTTGAACTAGGAAGGCTAAATGATGAAGAAGGTCAACAACAAAAGAGGAACTTAGCCTTCAAAACTGAAATTTCCAAAGGTAAGAGTAAAAAGGAAGAAGAAGACTCGGAGAATGATGAAGAAGAATTGAGTCTCATGATTAAGAATTTTACCAAATTCATGAAAGCCAAAGGAAGACATAAATTCAAAGGTAAAGGAAAGGTAAGAGAAAATACTTCCGTAAATATCAAATGCTATGGTTGTGGTGAAACAGGACATATGAAGATCGAATGTCCAAACAAGAAAAATGAAGATAACAAAGGCAAAAATTTCTTCAAGAAGAAAGCCTACATCGCTTGGGACAATAGTGATTCGAGTTCGGAGTCAAGTGACTCAGAAATTGAAGCCAATATTTGCTTAATGGCAAATGACAATATCTTCCGATTTTGAGGTAAGTGATTCTGACTCATCTTCAAGTGATGATGAAAATAATTTTGATGAACTGTAAAATGCATATAATGAATTGTTTAGTGCCTTTAAGGACTTGAAAAATGAATACAAAGCTGTGAAAAAGAGTTTAAGTAGATCCGAAAAGGAGGTGGAGTCCTTAAAAACGAAAATTGCATGTTTAGAGGAAAAGGAAACCTTAAAAACGAAAATTGTATGTATATATGAGAATGATGATAAGAATATAGCATATGCATCTTGTAAAGAGTATGAATATGACATTGATATACTTAATCATTTGCTTGATAAAGCCGAGAAGGAATTAAGTAATAATAATAAGGATAAAGTTGTTATAGCTCAAAATAGAGTAAACCATCAAATTCCTTTGAAAAAGCCTAAAATGAAAAATAGAAGAGTATGGGTTGAAAAAGGAACTAGAGCATCTATTGTTAGAAATGCATCATATTCAAAAGCTACATCTAAAGCATGTTTTTATTGTATGAAACATGGTCATACTTCAAATAGATGTAAAATCAAACATTTTGGTGCTCCTAAAGGAAAATATATTTGGGTTCCTTTCGTTAAATGAATTGTTTGTCTCTAACCCCAAGGACCCAAAAGTTATGGGGACCTAAGTTTACTGTGTTCTTGTTTTGTAGGAAACTTCCAAATCAAAGAAGTCTATGTGGTATCTTGATAGTGGATGCTCTAAACATATGACCGGAGACAAAACGAAATTTGTGAGTTTCAAAGCTAAAGAACAAGGATGTGTAACTTATGGGGACAACAACAAAGGAAAGATTCTTGGAATTGGAAATATTGGTGGTGCAAACACTTTGGAGATTAAGGATGTGCTTCTTGTTGATGGGCTAAAGCATAATCTCCTTAGCATAAGTCAACTTTGTGACAAAGGATTCAAGGTAATCTTTGAAAGTACGTTTTGTACCATACATTTGATAGATTCTGAAAATGTAGCATTGAAAGGCATTAGGCATAATAATATATATTCGATTTATTTGGATTGTATACATGATACTAGTATAACATGCTTAGTTGCTAAGGAAGAGAACCCATGGTTATGGCATAAGAGACCGGCTCATATAAATTTGCATCATTTAAACAAATTGATTTCAAAAGACTTAGTTATTGGTTTGCCTAAGTTAAAGTTTGAAAAAGATAGATTATGTGATGGATGTAAAAAAGGTAAACAAGTAAAATCATCATTTAAATCAAAGAATGTTATTTCCACATCAAAACCTTTAGAATTATTACATTTAGATTTATTTGGTCCTTCTAGGATAAAAAGTTTTGGTGGAAATTATTATGCTCTTGTGATTGTTGATGACTTTTCTACATATACTTGGACATTTTTCTTAACATTGAAAAGTGAAGCTTTTAAGGTCTTTAGGAAGTTTGCAAAGCAAATTCAAAATGAAAAAGATTTAAGAATTAAAGTTTTAAGAAGTGACCATGGTGGTGAGTTTCAAAATGAAAGGTTTGAAAATTATTGTGAGGAAAATGGAATATTGCATAATTTTTCTGCACCTAGGACTCCCCAACAAAATGGTGTAGTTGAAAGGAAAAATAGGTCACTAGAGGAACTTGCTAGAACAATGTTAAATGAATCAAATGTTCCTAAATACTTTTGGGCTGATGCTGTAAGTACTACATGTTATGTTTTGAATAGAATGCTCATTAGGCCAATTATAAAATCAACTCCCTATGAATTTTTAAATGGTAGAAAACCTAATGTTGCTCATTTGAAAATATTTGGATGTAAATGCTTTGTATTAAATAATGGAAAGGACAACTTAGGAAAATTTGACTCAAAAGCCGATGATGGCATTTTCTTAGGTTATTCACTAACTAGCAAAGTATATAGAGTGTTTAATAGAAGAACTTTAAATGTTGAAGAATCTATACATGTTACTTTTGATGAAATTGTAGACTTTGGGGGGAATCCTCTTGAGTCAAATAAAGAACTTGCAGGTGATGAAGAGTACATAAGAGAGGCTCTTGATGAATTGTATTTGGAAGAAAATGAGTCTTCTCAAACACCTGAATTAGCAAAAGAATGGCAATCACCAAGGGGACTCTCAATGGACAATATTTATTGTCAGGAAGAAGGTATTGATTATGATGAAACTTATGCTCCTGTTGCCAGGTTAGAGGCTATACGCCTACTTCTTACTTATGCATCATTGATGAAATTTAAATTATATCAAATGGATGTTAAAAGTTCATTTTTGAATGGGTTTATTAAAGAAGAAGTATATGTGGAACAACCCCCTGGATTTGAAGATTTTAGTTATCCTAATCATATTTTTAAATTAAAGAAAGCATTATATGGTTTGAAACAAGCTCCTAGGTCTTGGTATGAAAGGCTAAGTAGTTTTCTAACTTCAAATAATTTTTCTAGAGGAAAAATTGATTCTACTTTGTTTATAAAGAAAGTAAAATAACATATCTTATTGGTTCAAGTATATGTTGATGATATCAGTTTTGGATCAACTGATAATTCTTTGTGTGTAGAATTTGCTAAGATAATGTAAGGAGAATTTGAAATGTCTATGATGGGAGAATTAACGTTCTTCCTTGGACTTCAAATCAAGCAACTTAAAGATGACATCTTTGTCTCTCAAAACAAATACTGCAAAGAGATTCTCAAGAAGTTTGGAATGGACACTTCAAAGGAAGCTAACACACCCATGGGAACTTCATGTTATTTAGACAAGGATGAATATGGTTTGGAAATTAATCAATCCATGTATAGAGGTATGATAGGATCACTATTGTACTTGACTGCAAGTATACCTGATATTATGCATTATGTTTGTGTGTGTGCTAGATTTCAAGAATGTCCAAAAGAATCTCACCTAAGTGCAGTTAAACATATTTTAAAATATTTAAAAGGAACTACTAGTTTTGGTTTATGGTATCCATCTGTAGCTTCTACTAGCTTAATAGGTTATTTTGACGCTGATTATGGTGGATGCAAAATAGATAGAAAGAGTACTAGTGGAACTTGTCATTTATTAGGATCATCATTAGTATCTTGGCATTCTAAGAAACAGGCATGTGTTGCTTTATCCACCACTGAAGCTGAATATATTGTAGCTGGTAATTGTTGTGCTCAAATTTTGTGGATGAAACAACAACTAGAAGATTATAGTATATTTCTAAATGATATTCCTTTGATGTGTGATAAAACAAGTGCAATCAATCTTACTAAGAATCCAGTAATGCACTCTAGGACTAAACATATAGAAATTAGACATCATTTTTTGAGAGCTCATATAAGTAAAGGAAACTGTAAAATTGAGTACGTTGATACAAAGCATCAATTAGTGGATCTTTTTACTAAGCCTCTTCCCAAGGATAGATTCTATGATCTTAGAAGAGACTTAGGGATATTAGAAATAGCTTAAATTCTGCTTAATTAAACAGTTTTTGGATGGTTGTAATGTTATAATCAGTTATGTAGGGTGTTAATAGATTATCATGTGCCTAAACCTCAAAAATTTGATGAACTCTCTGGAATAATCGATTATTTGAAGTTATAATCGATTATTTGCACCTAAGATGTCCAAAATATGAAATTTCTCACTGGATTAATCGATTATTTCATCAAATAATCGATTAACTACAGCTTTAATCAATTAACAGCTTGATTTAATCGATTAAATGGGTATGTTACTGGTTTAATCGATTATTTCAAGCTTTAATCGATTAAAACTGATGGTTTTAGTTTTCTAGTCGTTGCCAACGGCTCTTTTGGCCCCTATGCACTCCCAAATGACCATTTATGACCGTTGGAGATGTTTTTTATAAATAGGAAACCTCCATTTCACTTCTCCACACCTCACACTCTTGAATCCAAGCTTTCTAGCATCATTCAATCATTCTTGCCTTCTTCTAACATCACTTGTCTTCCTAAACTCTCTTGTTATTTATCTAATTCTACAATGGCCTCATCTTCTCATGCTAAAATTCCCACCAGAAGACGATTTGCACCTGCCTCTCATCCCTGTCCTAATTCTGTCGAAGGATGGATCTCCGATGTTGAAGGTCGACAGGAATTTCTTACTTTTTGGAAGGAATGAGGTATTATTACTCCCAAATTCCTTATTGGTGATCAATTCATCAATAGGGGATTTAATTTTCCTAATCTTCTTGAAATTCAAGGAGTTCTCCCTTTTATCCAAATGCAAGGTACATACTATCCTAACTTAGTTAGGGTATTTTACTCTCGCTTTAAATTTAGAGATCAAGTAGCTACCTCTCGTGTTAAGGGAATATCCATTATTCTTGATGATGATATATGGGAAAACGTTGCACATTTTCCTATAGGAGATGATGCTATTAACGTTTTTGCTGAGTTAGATGACTTTGACAGGATCATGGCTTACCGTTCTTTTCTTCGTAATCCTTCCATGGAGATTGGGCGTCTTCTTCTAGCTAGACCATTGAAGAAGGAGGAATGCCTGCTCTTGCATTTACTCGTCTGGATCTTATGTCCCCAGGAAACCAACCATGCCCAATGCTCTTCAATAGATCTTCGCATTATTCATGCAATAATGAATAATGAGCCAATAGATTGGGGTAGCCTTGTCACCATGACTATGCTAAAGGCCAAACGTCATCCCACCTTTAAAATTCCATATGCTCTCCTTATCTCTCACATTCTTGAATACAAAGGAGTGAATGTCGAAGGGGAACAAACTGTACGAACGACAAACTTAAACCGAATGTTGGACAGCACATTAACCCAACTTCAAATGGTGCGTGTCAATAATACTTATGTTAACAAGGATGACGTTCCAAACATAGATGCAGATGATGAAGATTCCAACGAAGATATGCCTCCTGCTGCTTAGTTTCCCTCTTATCAGATTCAAAGTGCTTGAACATCTTCTGCTCATCCTGAAACCTGTCAATATGTGGAAGACATGTTATCTGATATGAACCAGAGGATGCAGGCTTTCTTTACTCTCTCTGGAGTATGGCATGAGGAAATCATTCGCCGTATCTCTGACGTAGATGATAAAGTGTGTAACTTAGAGAATAAATTTGATGCTCACTTTCATAGCGATAGTGAAGAATTTTAATATTGTTTTCATTTCTTGTGTTGTAAATTACTTTCACTTATGAAATAAAATTTGTATTTTTTTATTGCTTTGTTTGAGGGGGAGTTATTTCCAAGTTATGCATATTTTGAGGGGGAGCTCTTAATTTTTTATCATAATCAAAATAGGGGGAGAAATATTTAAAGTCTCTTATTATTAAATTTAAATATTATCTGGTATGTTTAATGTTTTTGTTAGTGTGACAAATAAAACATGTTATTACAAGGCTTTAAAAGAAAAAATTTTATCATCATCAAAAAGGGGAGATTGTTGAAACATACAAGAACATGAATGTTGAAGTTACATGGACATGAAGCTTGTTGATTTTGATGATGATTCAATAACAATGGACTTAGAGAGTTGAAGACTTGTATTCTTGTGTAATAACTCTATTTTGATGATTTTGAGTCTGTAATATTAGAGTCTAAGATAGCCGACACATAGTCTACTCTTTAGAAGCTTCAAAAACTCATTTTTATCAAAAACACACTTGGTTTAATCGATTAATAGGCTAAATAATCGATTATTACAGAGAGAAAAACCATTTTCTGTATCAACTCTCTGGAATAATCGATTAACAGCTGAAATAATCGATTAACAGGGTTGTTAATCGATTAACAACCCAAATAATCGATTAAGACAGTGCGTTACGGGTTCCTGTTGATTTTGGCTCTGTAATAATCAATTAACACTTGAGATAATCGATTATTTCAGTCAGATATGCATTTTGAACTTCAAATTAAGCCTATTTTCGAAAACCCTAGTCCCAATACACCAAGTTTCGAAAATCCCCAATTCCCAAACCCTAATTCATCTACTTAAGGTTCTCTAAAGCTCTCTGAAAAAAGAACAACCTTTTTCAAACAAAAGTTGAGAGTTGTGATTGCCAGAGAACTGTTTGTTGGAGGAAAAAGGGGCTTTTGGAACCTAGTGTGGGATAGAAGCGATAAGAATCACTATGTGGAGTTCTTGGTGGATTGTGTGTTGTGTCGTCTCTACGGAAAGTTGTTCTTCATCTCTTGTGTGACTCAAGAGAGGTGTTTTCGTTACCCTATCTTTTCATTTGTAATATGCTTGTATAACTTTGATTATAGTGACAGCGTTAATCCTCTGTTTGAGTGATTAACAATTGAACGTAGAGTCTTTTGATCCGAACCAGTATAAATTTTTTGTGTAATACTCTATCCTTATCCTATTTACATTTACACACCTTTTTAATCGGTAAAATTTGGGGAAAATTTTTAAAACCTAATTTTTGTTAAGAAACCAATTCACCCCCCCTCTTGGTTTTTGTCCGTTCATGCAAACATTCTGCTGCGTGATTCTAACAGAAAGCAGAGCAAGTTACCACCAATAATTAAGCGACTCAGAGCAAAATAAGAGCTTCTAGAAGTTAAAGCTCCAACCGCCATCCTTCTACCCAGAAAAGAAGGCACGAAGAAAGTAATAAGTTTTCAAACATTGCTCTCCCTTAAGAAAGAAGAGCGAGTTGTCGTCATCAAATAACTCAGAAGAAGTAAGAGCTTCTAGAAGCCAAAGCTCCAATAAAAGGAAGGCACAACCATTGATGAGTCATTATATTCCCGTATTTTCTTCCCTTTCTGAACTTATTTTAATTAGTGTTTTGGGCTTAACTTTCTATTATTAGTGAATTTTTATTAATTGGGCTTCATTGGGCCAATAATTAAATTTTAATTAATTTAAATCTATTTGATCTAATTTTTTCTCATTATTAATTTTAGGACAGTTAAAGCAATTTTGGGCCTAGAAGATTGGGCTAGATGCCATTTTACAGTTTAAAGCAATTTTGAGCTTGGAAAATTGGGTCAAATGTCATATTTTATTCTATACGGGTACTAACATTGGTTTACTGTTTTATTTATCATTTTTTCTACAGATCTCCAAAAATCATTATTTTCAAAACATTATAAACTAGACACATTCAGCTTTCCATAGGATCCAAAATCATTCAATTCGGAGATAAATTGGATTTTACATAAATTATCCAACACGGGTCAAGCGCACCAGGCCGGCCCAATGGACATGCTTCAGTAATTTAAGTCTCCTAAATTCATTAGACCTCCAAAAATAGTAGAAATGGTTGCGTTTTAAAGCTAACTCAAAAGGCTTTCAAAGGATACCGAAATCGCTTAATTTGAATAAGTATTGAAAATACTGCACGTGTTTGAAGTTCACGGACCTGCACTAAAGTCAACTTATGATGTGTTTCATGGACCAGTTGAGCCCAAACCTCAATAAAGATTAGGGTTAGGGTTATTTATATAAGAGAGGCACATCACACATCAGAAGACACACATCACACAAGGACTACGCAGCCACCACACTTCCACCTTTCATCTTCTGCAATTTATATTCAAGTTTGTTTACTCTTCTGTCATTATTTTTAAATTCTTGTTTCGATTTTAATTATGTTTCTTCTATTGCGTTTTCAACTTTCCATGGATAACTAAATCTTTGTATTGATTTTCTGAGAAGAATGCAAGTAGATCTTTGAGGTTTTGTTCTTTAATTTCATTTTGTTTGTTCTCTTAACTCTTCATCTTCTAATCTCAGTGTTGAATTATAATCTATTTATGCTTAATAAACCGAAACTAATATCACAATTTGCTTAATTTTGTGTTAGAGATGAGATTATGTGATGTATGCAATGCTTAATTGTATAAGGATAATTTGGGGTTAATCTTCGCTTAGTTGGTTAATTTCATGTTGGAATAAGGGTTAAGGAAATTTTGGGATTAATCTTTGCTTAGTTGGTTAATTTCATATTGGAACAAGGGTTAAAGCTAATTTGAGATTAATCTTCGCTTAGTTGATTAATTTCGAATTAGAATATAATTTGGGATTTATCTTCGCTTAGTTGGTTAATTTCGAATTAATTTCGTAATCTAGGATAAGTGACACTTGCATTAGAATCAGGAAATCAATTGCATTTTAATCTGTTTTTAATCCGCATTTTTATAATCTGTTTTTGTTCTGTTTCATCTAATATTTTAATTTTGAAAAACTCCCCTTTTAATTTTTTGTTACTAAAAGTTGATAAGCTTTGATAGAAATTCGTGGTCTTTGGGAGACGACCTAGGAAAGCTTCCTAGTACTATATTTATCTGTTTTAATTATTTGATCGAGTACGACATCGATCAAATTTGGCACAGTTGTTGGGGACCAAGATTTTTGTCTAGGTTTTCAATTTTTATTTTTTGTTTTCGTTTTTTTATTTGAATATTTTATTTAATTTTTAGTTATTTAAATATTTTATTTGATTTTTAGTTATTTAATATTTGATTTTCGAGTTATTTGAATATTTTATTTGATTTGCAGTTATTTAAATATTTTATTTGATTTTCGAGTTATTTAAATATTTTATTTGATTTTAAGTTATTTAATATTTGATTTTCAGTTATTTGAATATTTTATTTGATTTGCTATTATTTGGATATTTTATTTGATTTTTAGTTATTTAAATATTTTATTTAATTTTTAGTTATTTGAATATTTTATTTGATTTGTTGTTATTTGGATATTTTATTTGATTTTCAGTTATTCGAATATTTTATTTGATTTTCTATTATTTGGATATTTTATTTGATTGTCGGTTATTTAATATTTTATTTGGTTTCTTGTTATTTGGATATTTTATTTGATTTTTAGTTAATTGAATATTTTATTTGATTTTCTATTTAATTTAACATTCTTACTTCTCTTAATACTATTTTGATAGCCCACTGTTGTTCTAAAACTCTTTTGGATTAAAAATAAAAATAAAAATAAAAATAAATAAATAAATAAATATATATATAAATAAATAAATAAATATATAAATAAATAAATAAATAAATATAAATAATAATTAAAAAAAAACAATTTCATCTCTAATTTGTTTTTCTAGCTTTATTTAAAAAAAATTTATAATTTTCATTCTCATAGGAAACTCTGCATATAGCTTGGTAGTGTGAGAGTGCATGTCTAGGAGGGTTACGGCTAGGAAAGACTTGGTACTTAAGTGTGTCCATTAGTGACCCACCTCTCTTTCCTGGGAACCTACCTGGTGTACTTATTCACGGCCTACCGTTGTCATTCTAGTAAATAATTGATTTCTTTTTAGAATTTTTTAACTCTTGGGAAATACATGAATTGTTGAATATAGTGCATGACTAGGAGCAATCCTGACCTTTTACAACCTTTTGATCCCGAGATAGACAGAACCTTTCATAGATTAGTTAGACATCCAAGGAATTCATCTCTTGAGTCTGAACCATTAGATAGTCATAGTGAGAGTGTTGCACGTAATATACCTTCTTCTGATAATTTCCAAGCTAATAACATGGGTGATCAACCTATTGGACCTCGTGAGAGGACTCTCGAGGAGATGGTCGCACTTGATTTCACTTATGCAAATTTATGTATCCAATACCCCGAAGAGGATGTACCATTTGTGCTTAAAATTGGACTAATCCATTTGTTGCCCAAGTTTCATGGTCGTGCGGGTGAGGATCCATACAAGCATCTCAAGGAGTTCCATATAGTCCGCTCCACCATGAAGCCACAAAATGTTCCTGAAGATCACATATACACGAAGGCTTTTCCTTTCTCTTTGGAGGATCTTGCCAAAGGCTGGTTGTACTACTTAGCTCCTGGTCCCATAACGAGCTAGAATGATCCGAAGAGAGTCTTTCTAGAGAAATTTTTCCCTGCTTCCGGGACCACTTGCCATCGGGAAGGATATATCGGGTATCGTGCAACGAGATGGGAGAGAGCTTATACGAGTATTGGGAGAGGTTCAAGAGACTTTGTGCAAGTTTCCCTCACCACCAAATATCGGAACAGCCTACTGCTGCAGGTACTTTTATGAGGGGATGAACACAATGGATAGGAGTATGATAGATGCGGCTAGTGGAGGAGCTTTAGGAGACATGACACCTACTGGCTGCTAGAGGTTTAATTGAGAAGATGGCATCCAATTCCCAACAATTTAACATGAGGAGTGATGCCATAGTCCTTAGAGGTGTACATGATGTGGGTTCATCCGATTTAGTGGAGAAGAAGCTAGAAAGTAAGATTGATGCCCTCACCACCCTAGTCTCCCAACTTGCTCGCAAATCGGAGACCTGCACCACCTACAAGGGTTTGTGGCATTTGTACTTCAATTAAGCATCCCAGCGATTGCTGCCAATTATTGCATGAGTCTACGGGTTCGGAGCTCCACAAGCTTATGCGACAAACATTTTCAATAATAGGGCTCCGAACCAACAACATAATTCTGACCTCTCAAGCAATAGATACAATCCAAGGTGGAGGAATCACCCAAATCCGAGATGGTCCAATCGGCAGCACCAACGGCGAAGCAACATCCTTTGCCACCACCACCATTTCGAATTCTGCTGGTCCAAGCGGACCTTATATGCCTCCACCAATGCAACAACAATATCGAGGCGGTAAAATGAAGCACCAGCTCCTCAACCTTCTTCACCTTCATTAGAGGAATTGGTCAAACAAATGGTCGAGATGAACATACGGTACCAACGGAAAAATGATGTCTCCATTCGGAGTTTAACCAACCAGATTGGTCAACTAGCTACTTGCTATGAATCAATTGCAAAATCAAAATTCGGACAAGCTCCCTGCACGTGACTATGGTTAATCCTAAGAATGTGAGTGCCATCACATTGAGGTCGGAAAAACAGATTGACATAACCACCTGCAGTACCTCCACCCTCATCCGTAGTCGCCTTAGTTCACGCACTCGAGCAACCGGTTGGTAGCCGAAAATTGCATATAGATGGACCTTCTTCCAGCCCGAGTTCGACTCTGCAACAACCTCATATCCCTCTTCCATTCCCTCCCAAAGCAATTCCAAGCAAAAAGATGGAAGAGGTTGATAAAGAGATTCTAGAGACTTCGGGAAAGTTGAGGTGAACATACCTCGCTTGATGCCATCAAGCAAATTCTCGGATATGCTAAATTCTCGAAGGAGTTGTGCACCCACAAGAGGAAGATGAAGGGCGGTGAGACAATCGGCATGGGTAGAAATGTGTCCGCTTTGATAGGTAAATTTTTTCCTTACATTCCCGAGAAATGTAAGGACCCAGTGCATGGTACATTCCGCATATCTTGTATTATTGGCAATAATAAATTTGAGAATGCATGCTTGATTTGGGTGCTTCAATTAATGTTATGCCTTTGTCCATTTTTAATTCTTTATCTCTTGGACCTCTACAACCTACGGGTGTGGTGATACAACTGGCAAATAGGAGTGTAGCCCACCCTACAGGTTTCATTGAGGATGTCTTAGTTCGGGTTGGTGAACTCATTTTTCCTGCTGATTTCTATGTGCTTGATATGGAGGAGGGATTCTCCCATGGATCTGCACCCATCATTTTAGGAAGACCATTTTAAAAGACTGCAAGAACCAAGATTGATGTGCATGCAGGGACCTTATCCATGGAATTTGATGACATTGTGGTGTACTTTAATATTCTAAATGCCATGAAACACTCATCTGAAGAGATAGATCCAGGAACCACCATGATGAGGAAGACTTTGTTTGTTTTAGCGGAACAAAGTTGCTACTTGATGACCTCAACACCTGTACCATCTGAGGAGATAGATCTGGGACCCACCATGATTAGGGAGTTCTTCTTTCCCCTTCAACTCTTTTATCTTGCTTGTCCTATTTGTTTAATGGATATGATTGTGTTTACATTGAGGACAATGTCTAATTTAAGTGTGGGGTGGGAGATGTAGGATTGTAGGTTTATATTCTATGTTTTGTGTATAGTTTTGCATATTTTTCTTTGATTTCTAGGTTTTGTATAGGTAGTAGGCACTTTCTTCACTCTTGGGATAGGAGTTGCTTTATGCTTTTTGGATTGAAATCCCTGTTTTTCTCTGCTTGTCAAGTTGGTTACGATGTTTGAGAGGTTGAATTGAAGGCGACAATCTTACCCTTTGTGAGGAATTGAGCCACTACCTATTCTTTCTTGAGTGTTATGCCTCTTGATTGCTTGCGCAGTAGCCTTGGCTTGACTTTGATTGATACTTCTTGATTCACATGCATGTTTTGAGATGATTAAGGCATTTTTGTTCTGATTAGCCTCTAGCCAAATGAGCCTACCTTGAATTAATTCCTTTGATAGCCCCTTTGAGCCTATGTTTCCCTTTATTTCTTTTGAAGCTCATGAAAAACCTTAAGTGAAAAACTATGATTACCTTAACCTTAGGAATTTTTGGAGCTTTGGAATTGTTTTGGGAATAAGTTATTGAATAAGTGTGGGGGTGCATTTTGTATTTCATTGGATGATGTACTGGCTAGTTGGTTATCTCTGCTGTACAGTTTTTGTGGTTTCCTTTCGGTGTATTTCATGTAGTTAAAAAAAAAAAGATATATATAAAAAAAAAAGAAAAAAAAGAAAGAGAAAATAAATAAAAAAATAATAAAAAAAAGAAAGGAAAGTTGTTGTTGAGGTAAAGGCAGTAGTGGAGGTTTGATATTAGAGGTTTTTGGGCATGCATCTTGTGCTTATTTTTGACTTATTCCCCATTGCTCCTCTAGTTCCTCTGGTTCAGAGCTACTTATCCCATATGATATCCTTTACCTTGTCCCTACCTCCATTACAACCTGAAAAGACCTTTTGATCTTTTTATGCATGTGCGTTGGGTGTTGAGTTTAGAGGCTTGCCAAGTCTATTTGTTGTTTGCTTTTCTTGAGTATTTTGAGAGTATACAGTAGCCTAGACACATGAGAGATACAGTGCATCTTGTGAGATTTTGTCACTTTGATTCACCTTTTGACCTGATTGACCTCTTGCCAGGTTTTGAAATGCTTGGATGATTTCCATGAGTATCTGGTTCCTCTGACTCTTTGTGTGTTGGATGTTGTCTACTCCTTTCGTTTCCTAGGTTTCATTGATGAATATGTATATCTGTTTATGTTTTTGTTTGTCTTTATTTTTGTTTTTGTCCTTTGCATAATTTTCTTTAATGTTTTTGAATTTATTTCCTTGTTTTGCTTCTTGATTTTGCCCAGGAGTGCAAAAGGCTAAGTGTGGGGTTATTTGATGAGTCATTATACTCCGAAGACAAAACAAAAATAATCCTCACGGCTCAGCATTACTACCACATGAGTCATCGAGCACACTCACCCAAAGTCTCCTCCACACTCCTTAATGGAGAATAAAGGCTTCAAGAGCCCATCATCATCAACAGTCAAAAGAGTCCAATCTCCATACCATCAAGGGCTCAACAAAAAGAGAAAAAAATAAGAAGAAAACCCTTGTATCCCCAGCGGATATAAAAAAGAAAGGGCCGCAACAGAGAAGGCCGAATAAAAATCCTCAAGTGAATTTCCCCAGAAAAGTCTACAATAAAAGAATGAATCAGAAATTCTCATCCCTCAGTAGAATAAGAGCTTCACAAGTTTAGCTCGCATCAACATTAATCAAGGAGCCAGGACTCCATCCCAGAAAAGAAAAATTGGATCCCCAAGAAGTCGATAATCCCCTAATGAATCACCAAAGAAAACTTTATCCGCTGCGGATCCCCAAAAAGAAGAAAAAGCCTACGTGCATAAAAGAAACTAAAAAGTAAAAAGGCACACGCATTATCCCCATAAAAAAGCCATATTTAAAAATCGCGATAAAAAAGAGATAAATCGTGGAAAAAAGCAAAGTTAAAATCCTAACTTTTAGGTAAACAAAATGTCCATTCCCCAATGAAATAAGAGCATCGCAAAACCAGCTCACACCAGTACCTAACAAGGAGTCAAAACTCCAGGGGGAAAACCAAAATCAAATCCCCGGGAAGGCAATCAATCCCCAGTGGATCATCAAAAAGAAAAATCATCCTCAGTGAGCCTACAAAGGCAAATTTCAGACTCACATCCCCATCATTCGCCTATGCGTAGGCAAGATCTGGCAAATAAAGAGCCAACATCCCCAGAATGGGATATCAGCCTATTCAGAGGCAAAACAGTGCAAGCACGAAACCTTCACCTCTAGTTGAAACATCAGCCTACTTAGAGGCACCATCAACAAATTCTCAAATGGATATCCGCCTACTAAAGAGGCACCATCAATATCAACAAAATCACCAGTGGATTCCCGCCTATGAAAAAGGCGTTCACCAAAAATCCCCGACAACCAACAAAGTTGGATGACCACTACAAAAGATAAAAAACAAAGAATCCCCAACAATCAACAAGCTAGATGGCTATTGGAAAAAGCCAAAAATCAAATAATCCCCGGCACACCGGAGGACTACACCAGCCAGATGGGGGGTTCATACCCATTAACTGGCGCATGAGCTAGAGCAGTAAGCCGCCACCACCACCAGTCCTACGAAGTGGACTGCACCAGCCAGATGGGGGGTTCATACCCATCAACCTGCGCATGAGCCAGAGCAGTAAGTCACAGTCAGTCCTACGAAGTGGATTACACCAGCCAGATGAGGGGTTTATACTCATCCAGTCCTACAATGATGGACTGCACCAGCCAGATGAGGGGTTTATACTCTTCCAGTCCTGCAATGGTGGACTGCAAACTCTACCAACCGGATGGGGGTTCATACTCATCAATCGAGGGGTCGGCTACCGTAAGAAGGAGCATCCTGAGGTTCTACCACTTGTCAGTTGAGGGGTCGTCTACTGCAAGAAGGAGCATCCCAAAGCTACAAGCAATCGGATGGGGGTTCATACTCATCAACCAAAGGGTCGGCTACCGCAAGAAGGAGCATCCTGAGGTTCTACCACATTTCAACCAAAGGGGTCAGCTACCGCATGAAGGAGCATCCTGGAGGCGCACACACACATTTTTCATCTAGAGGGTCGGCTATTGCAAGATGGAGCATCCGAAGGACAGCCGGGAAAGAAGGTTAACTCCTTCACCCTCCAGCCAATCTTTTGGCATATTAAGCCAACACATTCCTAAAAACACATTCCCAAATACCCATTCTGGAATGTATTTCTAGAAAAGCCAATCGGGAAATACATTCTAGATTGGATGTCTAGAATACGTTTTTAGAAAAACCAATCCGAAAATATATTCCAAAATCATGTTCTAGAAAGTGGGTTCCATAATACTTTTTGGAATTGATTTTTTGGAAATGCGTTTCATATTGGTGGATCCATAATACACTTCTAGAATGTGCAATCTGGAAGTGTATTCCGAACCCACTAATTCAGAATACACTTCCGAAAAATCAATTCCAAAAATGTATTATGGAACCCACTTTCTAGAAAAAAAATTTCGAAATTGTATTCTCAATTCCTAGAACGTGTTTTCAGCCAAAAATCTTGTGCAAATATTGTACATGGTAAAAATTTGATACAAGTTAAGAACATTTTGGAGATTCTTACCCGTTTCTTACTATTCTTGGAATAATAAAAGAAGAAAGAATGAAAATGTTTTAGTATGGTTTAAAAATCAGACATTCAAAGGTTTAAAAATAAAAAACAAGTACTTACGAAGGTGAAGATTAGTGTAAGATAAAATAGGATTTAATTTAATTATGAAGGTGGAGGAAGAAAG
Organism: Sphenostylis stenocarpa; assembly: GCA_963425845.1. Lineage (NCBI taxonomy): Eukaryota > Viridiplantae > Streptophyta > Magnoliopsida > Fabales > Fabaceae > Sphenostylis > Sphenostylis stenocarpa. Next base: position 103,802,997 of record OY731403.1, read on the forward strand.
TGTCGTGTTGTATATCCGTAAGTTAGGAAGTTATACCCTTAACTAGGAAAATTATTAAAACCAAACTCCCAACTAGTAGTGTCAAAAGCTTGATAGGTCGATACGAACAATCCAAGAAATGGGTTAAGTTAGATTTTAAAATTTGTGGCCTAAATTAAATCAGGTTAATTTGAAAGAAATATTAATTTAGACAATTATATTACTGAAAAATAAAAGATGACGATGTAAAAAAAGTCGTTAACTCTTATTATAATTTCTCTTTTTATAATTACAATTATATTTCTCTTTTTATAATTTATATATTAAATAATCATATCTAAAAAAGTTTAATTTAACTAATTATTTTCTTTAGTAGAAGCTGAAAAGTGATTTGAACAATAATTTGTAAAAGAAAAGAGTTAAATAGGAGAATCTATATTCATCTCATTAATTCAAAAGACGACAATCAAAACTTATCTAAAAGTGTTTTTCCTTAACTTGTTCTATTAGGTATGAGGTTGTGGGACGTGATCACCTTTTGGGTGTAGGATGCTTGTTTAATCTTTGTATTTGTCTCATTTTTTATTATCTAGGCAGTGAGGGATCTTCTTGGGAGCTGAGGGGGCCGTGGCCCCCTCCAAAGTTTTGTAACTCCCATGTAATTTATGATTTTGGTCCCTCAAACATAATGAACATTTAATATATTTACTTGTATATTTACAATTTTATCCTCTCAACCCCTCTTAGTTTTGTAACTCTCATATAATTTATGATTTTGTTCCCCTCAAACTTAATGATCATTTAATATATTTAAGTATATATCTAGAATTTTATTTTTTCACTCTTTTATCTTCTTTCTTCCTTTTATATTTATTTATTATTTATTAATAATATATTATTTGGTCCCCTAAGATCAATGGTCAAGATCCGCCACTGTATCTAGGTGCACTAGTTTTTAAAAACTTTCATGAGACGTCGAAGGCATCTTTAGGATAATCTCATAGTTCTAAACTTCAATTTTAAATTTTTTTTTTTAACTTTTTTGATAAATTATTTTATACAAACATATTTTATTTTAATTTTAATCAAATCAAAATTTATTTTTTCTTTCACCCGTAGAATCAATTACGCTAGACCGAATTAGACCGTCCTACTCCGAACGTGGACAGTAATTGAATTGGTTGTCAATGAAAAGCTTCCTTAAATATTAGAAATTGACAACAAAACCTGTATTGCTCATTGCTCTGAATAGTCTGTTCCATAGGCATAGAGTACAGGGTTCTCGATCTTGGGCAGGATAGGTTTAGAACACTAGGATTTAATTCTAAAACATAAAAACTCGGGAACTATAGTTACTTTAAACTTATCTCGTTCAACTTTTATCAGATTAGGCTTAGATTTGATAGGTATTATGTACTTAGACGACAAACAGAATTTATTTCACAAATTTACAAGGATAAATGTAACTGGGTGGATACATTGTTCGTGAATTATCATAAAATTGTTAAACTCACCACCTTTTCTATATTGACTTCTCTGACCTGACGAGTAAAAATGGTACATCTATTTTACACACATCATTTGAACAATTGTTGTGTTTGCCTAAAATTGGTCCAAAACGTATTAATTGTATATACAAAACAATTGATCTGGTATCATCCTATCTTCCTGACATAAGATTGACAAGATTTTGATTTTCATAGAAGGAGCCAACATCCCAATCGTCTGTTGTTGAAGAAAGTGTCATCAGAGCAACCACGATAGACCTCATACTTGGACGGAGTTGGGGATTGTCTTGGGTACATGCTTTGGCTAGTTGTGCCATCTGTAAGGCGAAAGAGTGACCATACATTGGTTGACTAATATTGAAATCATGAAACCAAACGTTCAAAGGGTTTACTCTAACAAACTTCTTACCTTGCGGACAGAATCAATTGGGTAGTTATCCCCAAGCCTTGGATCAACTAATTTGCGGAGATCTTCCGTGGGATCCGGTTGGCCAAGCACTCCATCAAACTGGATTACATAATAAAATTAAGAAATTTAATATTAAAATTTAGATTGATGAAGAGCCATGATGATGGTTGTCTTTAAAATATTATCAATGATTAAAATAATAAAAAAAACTTGAGTAGGGAAATCAAGACTGACCAAAGCTACGAGGCCCTTTGAGTCGACAACAGAATCGGTTGTCTTGACAATTGCTTCCTTAGCCGAAATAAGTTCATAAAGAACAACTCCAAAAGCATACACGTCTACTTTGGGAGAAACATCCCCGTATTGAGCATACCTTCAGACAAAGCCATGATAATCAAAGGGTTGAGATAGTGAAGGGTTGTGAATCACTGTGTATTAAGGGCCATTATTCTTTTGTAACCACTAAATAGGGTCATTGACATTATGAACATTTAGGGTGTTACGTGAAGAGAAATGTAAGCTAAGGGTTACTCTACCATAAATAGAGTAGAATCCATGTAGCTAGTATGCCAAAATAAAATAGATCCCTATATTTCCTGAAAGTCCCCTCTCCAATTTTTTACAAGCATAAGTAAACAAAAGAGCATGCAATTGCTAGAACCTAAAACGCAACCCCAATAGACTAAATACTATATGATATGCACCAAAAATCAAATTCTAGACTTAAGTTTAATTTTTAGCTTATTAAAAGAAAAGTGCTCTCGGTCATATTAATTCTTGTGTTTTGGATCAAAATGCATTCATCAATCTCAAGACAGAGGGACAGCTATAAACATATTGACATCATTTAACCTTACCAAAAATATTTTGAACTGAGTTCTGAGCCTTATCAGTGATATTTTCCAGAGCAAAACACATCAAGATTTGTGGCAAAATCAGCCACAGGAGATCATGTTTTTCTATATTTTGGAAATGTAAATAAAATAGTTGCCAACTACAATTGTAGCATTCATTTTATCATTGAAAAAACTGGCATGAGAACTCGGAAAGTAAATTTTCAATTAAACAGCAACACTTTAATATTAAAAAGGAACATCATCATACTCCGGTGGCATGTATCCAAATGTTCCAACAAGACGACCAGTGGGAAGTGATGAACTTCCAACTTCTGTGAGTTTGGTCAGTCCAAAATCAGCAACCTGCATGTATGAGCATTTTATGAGCGTCTATAATGATGCAAATAATAAAATTAAAAAATATCTCAAAATATACTCAACCTTGCCCCGGAAGTTTTTGTCTATTAATATATTTGCTGACTTTATGTCACGATGAATATATACAGGTACTGTATGCTCGTGAATATATTCAAGGCCTCTGGCAGAATCCAAAGCAATCTGCACACGAGTAGCCCATGGTAGTGGTTCTCTACTACCTGGCACCATTAGCAATTCCCTGTCAACTCAGGACAATTTCAACACATCATAGGTAAATAAGAAACTAAACTAAGGGTTATGGAACCTGAACCACGCAGATGTTGACTTAGGTTTCCATTTTCAATGTATTCATAGACAAGGAAAAGAGAGCCCTCAATGCTATATCCGATCAACCGCACCTGCATGGCGATTAAGAGTTTAAGCTATTCCCTAACATATGTACGAATTATGCATAGTAAAGCATGTCCATTGCCTTTGTGTATATTAGAAACAAAAAACATATAAGTGGAATAATCATGCATGTAACAGAAGTTTTCCCAGTAATATGTGAATAGCTAATAGCTTAAAAAACATTTGATCCCTACGTCTTAACCAACATTTTTTATGGTCTCTATATACCAAATAATTTATGTTTTAGTACACTAGCTATTGTTTCAACAATTAGTCCTTATGCCTTCGTTTTGTGGAGGTTTCACACTGCTAGAAAATCAAGGACGAGGACTAAAAGATAAAACATAAAAAATTGCTTATATAGATACTAAAACATAGAGGTTAGGTATAGGGAACTGAAAAGTTGGCACCAGTATAAGACCAAATGATTAATCAAACCAAAACTCATTTGTCAATAAAGTTAATTGTTAAGCCTTGTATATTGGTTTCAACATCCAAAGCGTACAATCTTTAATTGATATTTTAGATTCCAAGCCCAATCCAATGAGACCATATAAACAAAATATAGATTCACCGTTCTGTTTTATCTGTAATGTTCTTATAGGGAAAAGAACACTGAATGTGGTACACTTAGAATATCCTTAAATGACATGTTAGTTAGTTGTAATAGTTACATAGTTTATTATAAAGTAAGAGATTTGAGGGCATAAATAAGAATAGAAGAAAAAGACAAAGAAGAATGTTTGGTTTGACAATGGAATTTGAGATGTGAAAAGAGTATGCACCAAATTGAATTTATAACTAAAATTGGATAGTAACATGATAGAGAGATGCTGACAAATAGAACACTTGCAAGATCAGGCGAAAGCTTGAATATAAATAGGGAAGGGAGAGGGAGAAAGTCAAGAAGTAGTGGCAAGATAATCTGGATTCCAGAGAGAACTACTGTTAAAAGCATTATTAAACACAAAACCTCCTTATATTATTATTATTATTACATACCATCACAAGAAACAAATAATAAGGGTAAGAAAAACATTGAAAATGCAAGCAAGTTGAACAAGCATTGGAATCAAAATCAGTTCCCAAGATGCACACAAAAAATAAAATAGAAACAAAAAGATAATAGAAAGCATTCACCACTAAAAGTTCTCAAATAGTAATAAGTTCCTAATGCTAATCTAATATCAAGATGACAAAATTCAAACCCAAAGTTCATAATCCAAGCTAATGTTAGATTCTATTAGTAAGAAAGTGGTGTCTAACTCAACGCTACAAAGCTGACTTGTAAGTGAGTTTTTCTTTGTAAGTGAGTTTTTCTCTTTAATTATATAAGTTGGTCATATCTCTAGTCAATGTCAAATCTCCACTACACCTTCTCATGTCAAGGAATAAATATCTCAAGAACATGGAATAGAATATTAAGGGATAATTTGACAACAACCCGATTACGGGTGGAGCAATAGGTCAACAAATCTCACTAGGATAGACTCTAATACTATATTAGAAATGGAGAGGTGTCTAACTCAACCCTAACAGATTTCATGATTAAAATTGTTAAATATTGTTAAGATATTGTTAACCACAATATAAAATAATATCTTTTGTTTATTCTGTTTACTTTCGGATACTCTTTTAGTTGTATCTCTCTCTATTATAAATAGATTATCCTATGTGTGATTTATACACAAGGAAGATTAATCTCAAACCCTATTTCCTTTATATTCAACATGGTATCTAGAGCTTAAGGTTATTTTAAAATTTTTTTTCCTTTGTCCACTGTTGGAGCTGCCACCGCCGCCGCTACCGGTTAAACTGATCTTCCACATCAGAAAAGAGTTATTTTTGTTACTGGATATTATTTGGTAGTGTTAAAGTGCATGTCTAGGAAGGTTCTGACAAGGAAAGACTTGGTATTTAAGCGTGTCCATTAGTGACTCACCTCTCTTTCCTGGGAACTTACCTAGTGTACTAGTTCACGCTGCTATCGCCACCTTCGCCACTGCCGTCGGTGTTTCATTTTTGACCGAAAACATACAGTTTTGCTCGTCTTGGTCAGGTGACCATCGTACCATTGAGATCATCACTTTCGAAGTTGGTCGTCTGTTGTCTTCTGCGCCGTTTAATCTCGATAGACTTGTTTTGGTCTTCTCCTTTTGGATCTGTGTTTCGTAGGTTGATTAGATTACTTTGGACTTTTTTTAGGATTTGTTCTCCCGCCCTTCATAACTTCTTCCACTCCTTCTACTACTTCCAATTCTGTTAATGATTCTTCTGCGTTAGCATCTCACCATGATGACTGGACTCACCCTCGCAAACAGGGAAAATGGCGTCTTAAATGTGAACATTGTGGCAAGCTAGGTCACAAGATTAACAAGTGTTATGCATTATATGGTCGTCCTCCTCGATCTGCAGCAGTTGTTTAGACTAATCTTTCCCCACCTTTGTCTGCTAGGGATCCTTTTTCTATTGCATCTGACATACCTACTATGTTCAACAAATTTCTCAAATGGTATAAGGATCAACAGTCTTCTAGTTCCACTACATCTGTCGCACACACAGGTACATATTTTGCTGGTCTGACCCAATCCTCTTCTCCTGGTCCTTGGATTTTTTATTCAGGAGCCACTAATCATATCATTGGTAACAAATCTTTGTTCTTCTCTTTATCCTTTCCTAATCTTTTACCTTCTGTTACACTGGCTGATGGCTCTAGAGTATCATCTCATGATGTTGGAACTGTTAAACTTTTTCCTTCTTTAACCATTGATAATGTTTTTTATGTCCCTGGGTCTCCTTTTAACCTATTGTCTATCAATCGTCTAACTCGTTCTCTTGATTGTGTTGTTTCTTTTACCAACAATTTTGTGTGTTTACAGGACCGGAGTTCGAAACAGGTGATTGGCACATGATGTGAGTCTCATGATCTTTATCATCTCCATCCCTCTACACATGTTGGTGCAATTATGGAGTCTCCCTTTTTTCTTCATGCTCAGTTAGGTCATCCAAGTCTTGCCAAGTTACAGAAGTTTGTCCTTGCCTTGTCCAACTTGTCTAGTTTGGCGTGTGAGTTGTGTCAATTAGGTAAGCATAGTCGTACTTCCTTTCCTCGTAGAGTAACACGTGGTGCTTCGTCCCCTTTTGTCGTGGTTCACTTTGACATTTGGGGACTTAGCCGCGTTAAGTCTACTTTAGGTTTTCAATACTTTGTTACTTTCATTAATGATTATTTCAGATGCACTTGATTATTTTTTATGAAAAATCGTTCTGAATTATTTCATAAAACTTTTTTTAATGAAATTCAAACTCAGTTCGGTGTTTTTATTAGAGTTCTGTGTAGTGATAATGGTCGTAAATATCTTTCTCATTTTTTTAAACAATTCATGTCTTCTCACGGTATTTTACATCAAACTTATTGTGCTTATACACCTCAACAAAATGGTGTAGCTGAACGTAAAAATAGGCATCTTATTGAAACAACTCACACTATTTTTATTAATGGAGAGGTTCCTCAACATTTTTTGGGTGATGCTCTTCTTACTGCATGTTATCTCGTTAATCGCATGGCTTCTTCGGTTTTAGATAATAAAATACCTAATTTCATTTTATTCCCTCATGAACCACTTCATCCCTTACCTCTAAGAGTTTTCGGGTCTACATGTTTTGTTCATAATTTCAGTTCTGGTCTTGACAAAATTTTTCTAGATCACAAAAATGTGTTTTCTTAGGGTTTACAAGATCACAAAAAGAATATAAATATTTTTCTCCTTCTCTTAATCATTATTGTGTCTATAAATGTCACCTTTGATGAGTTCTTTCTTCATTTTAAAAGTCAATCTTCACTTTTGTCTCCATCCAATCCTGTCAACACTCCTAGTACATTTAATATTCCTGTTGTTTGTGACCCTCTAACTATGTCTTCTTTACCATTAGTTCCTGCTCTGCAGTCAGCTTCTTCTCCATCGCCTCTTTAAGTTTATAGTTGTCAAAATCAATCACAACCATCACCATGTGACTCCACCCAAGTGTCAACTACTTTGTCTCCTCCGGATCTGACACCTGAGTCTGACCTTCTCATTGCCCTCCGAAAAGGTATCCGTTCTACACATAATCCCTCTTCCATTATATTGCTTTGAGTTATCATCGACTGTCATTACCTTTTTATACATGTCTTTCGTCTATTTCTTCTTTGACCATTCCAAAAACTTTTCGTGAAGTTTTAGCTCATCCTGGCTGGCGTCAAGCCATGTTAGATGAACTAAGTATTCTTCATAATAGTGGAACTTGGGAATTGGTCTCGTTACCGTATGAGAAATCTGTTGTTGGTTGCAGGTGGGTGTTGTTGAACATTCAAGGACTTGATGTTAGATTTGATGGACATGAAGCTTGTTGATTTTGATGATGATTCAAGAACACAAGACAAAGAGTTGAAGACTTGTTTTGTAGTGTAATAACTCTGTTTTGATTAGATTGAGTCTGTAATATTAGAGTTTGAGATAGCAGGTATATAGTCTGCACATTAGAAGCTTCTAAAAGCTCAAATTTATCAGGTCATTTATCAAATTTATCAGCTTCTAAAAGCTTCTGTATCTGCTCACTAGTTTAATCGATTAACATCCTTGTTAATCGATTAACTGGCTTGTTAATCGATTAACAGGTCATTTAATCGATTAAAACAGAGTTTTGGGGTTCTGTTGATTTTGGCTCTGTAATAATCGATTAACACTGCATTTAATCGATTATTTCAGTCAAATTTTGATTTTTAACTTCAAATCAACCCTATTTTCGAAAACCCTATGTCCAAGAACCCTAGTTTCGAAAATCTCAATTCCAAAACCCTAATTTCTCTACTTAAGCATCTCTATGGCACTCAGAAAACAGGAACAACATTTTTCATACAAAAGTTAAGTGTTGTAAGTGTCAAAGAACTGTTTGTTGCAAGAAAAAGGGGCTTTTGGAACCTGGTGTGGGCTAGAAGCAATAAGAATCACTAAGTGGAGTTCTTAGTGGATTGTGTGCTGTGCCGTCTCTGGGGAAAGTTGTTCTTCATCTCTTGTGGATTTCAAGAGAGGTGTTTTCTTTACTTTGTATTTTCAATTGTTATCTGTTTGTAACAACTTTGATTATAGTGATAGCGTTAATCCTCTGTTTGAGTGATTAGCAACTGAACGTAGAGTCTTTTGATCCGAACCAGTATAAATCTCCTGTGTAAGATTCTATCTCTTCTCTATTTACATTTACACAGTTTTTTATCAGTAAAATTTGGGGAAAATTTTGTAAACCTAATTTTTGTTAAGAAACCAATTCACCCCCTTCTTGGTTTTTGTCCGACCACGCGAATATTCCGCTGCGCGATTCTAACAAGTGGTATCAGAGCTTGCTTTGATAGTCATTCAAATTTTTCGAAAATGGCTGGACAAAATCAAACTTTTGCCGAAGGTGCGTCTATCAATAGACCCCCACTTTTTGCGGGTCAAAATTATCCTTTTTGGAAAGTAAGAATGCAATTGATAGAGGCGTTTGGGACGCTATTTTAAACGGTCCATTTGTTCCTAAAGTTACTGAGAACGGTTTCTGACGTTCCCAAACCTTTTTCTAGATGGACTGCAGCGGAAAACAAAAAAGCACAATTTGACGTTAGGGCAAGAAATATAATTTCATCTGCTTTAACGTTTGACGAGTTTTACAGGATTTCTGTTTGTAAAAGTGATCAGGAAATGTGGGAAATGCTAAGAATGACCCACGAAGGTACTGACGACGTCAAAAGAGCAAGGAAAAATTCTCTAATCCAAGAATACGAGATGTTCCGGATGCAACAAGGCGAAACGATATTTGACGTTCAAAAGCGTTTCACTCATATTGTGAATCATCTTACCAGATTAGGTAAAATTTTTGACGTTGATGAATTGAATGTTAAAATTTTAAAATCTTTGGATAGGAAATGACAACCTAAGATGACGGCCATCTCGGAGTCTCAAAATCTTTCCACTATGTCAATGGCGGCGCTCTTTGGAAAGCTTAGAGAGCATGAACTTGAACTTGGAAGGCTAAATGAAGAAGAAGGACAATACCAAAAGAAGAACCTAGCCTTCAAAACCGAAATTTCCAAAGGTAAAAATAAAAAGGAAGAAGAAGACTCAGAAAATGAAGAAGAAGAGTTGAGTCTTATGATAAAGAAGTTCACAAAATTCATGAAAGCTAAAGGAAGACATCCATTCAAAGGTAAAGGAAAGGTACGAGAAAGTACTTCCGTAAATATAAAATGTTATGGTTGTGGTGAAGCAGGACATGTAAAGACTGAATGTCCAAATAAGAAGAATGAAGAAAACAAAGGAAAAAAGTTCTTCAAGAAGAAAGCTTATATTGCTTGGGACAACAGTGATTTAAGTTCGGAATCAAGTGACTCGGAAGTAGAAGCAAATATTTGCTTAATGGCAAATGACAACATATCTTCCGATTTTGAGGTAAGTGATTCCGACCCATCTTCTAGTGATGATAATGACCATGATGAACTGCAAAATGCATATAATGAATTATTTAGTGCCTTTAAGAATTTGAAAAATGAATATAAAGTTATGAAGAAGAATTTAAGTAGATCCAAAAAGGAAATTGACTCTTTAAAAACGAAAATCACATGTTTAAAAGAAAAGGAATTATTAGAAACGAAAATTGTATGTTTAGATGAGGATAATGATAAGACATTAGAATGTGCAACTTGTAAAGAGCATGAATATGACAGATATTCTTAACCATTTGCTAGACAAAGCCGAAAAAGAAATAAATGATCTTAAGAAGCATGAAATGGTGTTTGCTCAAAATAATGTAAATCAAAAAGTTCCTTTAAAAAAGTCTAAAAAGAAAAATAAAAGAGTATGGGTAGAAAAAGGAACTAGAGCATGTTTTGTTAGTAATGCATCTCATTCTAAAGTTACCTCAAAAGCATGTTTTTATTGCATGAAACAAGGTCACACTTCAAATAAATGTAAAATTAAACATTTTGATGTTCTTAAAGGTAAATACATTTGGGTTCCTATTGTTAAATAATTTATTTGTCTCTAACCCCAAGGACCCAAAAGTTATGGGGACCTAAGTTACTATGGTCTTGTTTTGTAGGAAACTTTCAAATCTAAGAAGTCTATGTGGTATCTTGATAGTGGATGTTCAAAGCATATGACCGGTGATAAATCAAAATTTGTGAGTTTCAAAGCTAAAGAACACGGATATGTAACTTATGGGGACAACAACAAAGGGAAGATTCTTGGAATTGGAAACATAGGTGGTGCAAACACTTTGGAGATTAAGGATATGCTTCTTGTTGATGGATTAAAGCATAATCTCCTTAGCATAAGTCAACTATGTGACAAAGGATTTAAGGTAATTTTTGAAAGTAAATTTTGCACCATACATTTGATAGATTCCGAAAATGTAGAATTAAAAGACATTAGGCATAACAACATATACTTGATTGACTTGGATTGTTTACATGATTCTAGTATAACATGTTTAGTTGCTAAGGAAGAGAACCCTTGGTTATGGCATAAGAGAGCAGCTCATATTAATATGCATCATTTGAATAAATTGATTTCAAAAGACTTAGTTATTGGTTTGCCTAAGTTAAAATTTGAAAAAGATAGATTGTGTGATGCATGTCAAAAAGGTAAACAAGTAAAATCATCATTTAAATCAAAGAATGTTATTTCCACTTCAAAACCCCTAGAATTATTACATTTAGACTTATTTGGACCTTCTAGGATAAAAAGCTTTGGCGAAAATTATTATGGTCTTGTGATTGTTGATGATTACTCTAGATATACTTGGACATTTTTCCTTACAATGAAAAGTGAAGCCTTTAAGGTCTTTAGAAAATTTGCAAAACAAATTCAAAATGAAAAAGACTTAAGAATTAAAGTTTTAAGAAGTGACCATGGTGGTGAGTTTCAAAATGAAAAGTATGAAAATTATTGTGAAGAAAATGGAATATTACATAACTTTTCTGCTCCTAGGACTCCCCAACAAAATGGTGTAGTTGAAAGGAAAAATAGGTCAGTAGAGAAACTTGCTAGAACTATGTTAAATGAATCTAATGTTCCTAAATATTTTTAGGCTGATGCGGTTAGTACTGCATGTTATGTTTTGAATAGAATGCTCATTAGGTCAATTATAAAATCAACTCCCTATGAATTGTTTAATGGTAGAAAACCTAATGTTGCTCATTTGAAAATTTTTGGATGTAAGTGCTTTGTGTTAAATAATGGAAAGGATAACTTAAGAAAATTTGATTCTAAAGCCGATGAGGGCATTTTCTTAGGTTATTCATTAACTAGTAAGACTTACAGGATGTTTAATAGAAGAACCTTAAATATTGAAGAATCTATTCATGTTACATTTGATGAAATTGTAGACCTTGGGAGAAATCCTCTTGAGTCAAATAAAGAACTTGCAGGTGATGATGAGTATATAAGAGAGGCTCTTGATGAATTGTATTTGGAAGAAAATGAGTCTTCTCAAACACCTGAGTTAGCAAAAGAATGGCAATCACCTAGAGGACTCTCAATGGACAATATCATTGGTGATATTTCAAAAGGGGTAAGAACAAGAAATATGACTAATTTCTGTATGTATGTAGCTTTTGTGTCACAAATAGAACCCAAAAATGTTGAGAAAGCACTTAAAGATGAACAATGGTGCATAGCAATGCAAGAAGAACTTAACCAATTTGAAAGGAATCAAGTCTGGGAATTAATCCCAAGAGAAGAATCACATCAAGTTATTGGAACCAAATGGGTGTTTAGAAATAAACTTGATGAAGATGGAAACATAACAAAGAATAAAGTCAGACTTGTTGCCAAAGACTATTGTGAGGAGGAAGGTATAGATTATGATGAAACTTATACTCCTGTTGTCAGGTTAGAGACTATACGCCTACTTCTTGCTTATGCATCTTTGATGAAATTTAAATTATATCAAATGGATGTTAAGAGTGCATTTTTGAATGGTTTTATTAAAGAAGTTTATGTGGAGCAACCCCCTAGATTTGAAGATTTTAGTTATCCTAATCATGTTTTTAAATTAAAGAAAGCTTTATATGGGTTGAAACAAGCTCCTAGGTCTTGGTATGAAAGGCTAAGTAGTTTCCTAACTTCAAATGATTTTTCTAAAGGAAAAATTGATTCTACTTTATTTATAAAGAAAGGTAAAGAACATATCTTATTGGTCCAGGTATATGTTGATGACATTATTTTTGGATCAACTGATAATTCGTTATGTGTAGAATTTGCTAAGATAATGCAGGGAGAGTTTGAAATGTTTATGATGGGAGAATTGGCATTCTTCCTTGGACTACAAATCAAACAACTTAAAGATGGCATTTTCATCTCTCAAACCAAATACTGCAAAGAGATCCTTAAAAAGTTTGGAATGGACACCTCAAAGGAAGCTAACACACCCATGGGAACTTCATGCTATCTAGACAAGGATGAATCAGGTTTGGAAGTTAATCAATCTATGTATAGAGGTATGATAGGTTCACTGTTGTACTTAACTGCAAGTAGACCTGATATTATGCATTTTGTCTGTGTGTATGCTAGATTTCAGGCTTGTCCAAAAGAATCTCACCTAATTGCAGTAAAACATATTTTAAAATATTTAGAAGGAACTACTGGTTTTGGTTTATGGTATCCATCTGATGCTTGTACTAGTTTAATAGGATATTCTGATGCTGATTATGGTGGATGCAAAATTGATAGGAAAAGTACTAGTGGGACATGTCATTTGTTAGGTTCATCCTTAACATCTTGGTATTCTAAGAAACAAGCTTGTGTTGCTTTATCTACCACTGAAGCTGAATATATTGCAGCTGGTAATTGTTGTGCTCAAATTTTGTGGAAGAAACAGTTAGAAGATTATAGTATATTTCTGAATGACATACCTTTAATGTGTGATAATACGAGTGCAATTAATCTTACTAAGAATCCAGTAATGCACTCTAGGACTAAGCATATAGAGATTACACATCATTTCTTAAGAGATCATATCAGCAAAGGAAACTGTAAAATAGAGTACGTTGATACAAAGCATCAATTAGCAGATATATTTACTAAGCCTCTACCCAAAGATAGATTCTATGAACTTAGAAGAGACTTAGGGATATTAGAAATAGCTTAAAACTCTGCTTAATTAGACAGTTTTTGGATGATTGTAAGGATATAATTCATTATACAGGATGTTAATAGCTTATCATGTGTAAAAACCTCAAAAATTTGATGTACTCTCTGGAATAATCGATTAATTGGAGTTATAATCGATTATTTACATCCAAAACACCCAAAACATGACATTCCTCTCTGGATTAATCGATTAATTCGCCCATTAATCGATTAAACACAGCATTAATCGATTAACTGCACAATTTAATCGATTAAATGGTTCTAATACTGGTTTAATCGATTAATTTGAATTTTAATCGATTAAACCTGGCTAGTTTGGCTTCCTAGCCGTTGCCAACGGATCTTTTGCACCCTATACACTTTCATATGTCCGTTGGAGTTGCTTGGCTATAAATAGGGACCTCCATTTCACTTCTACTCACTCCTATCTCTTGAATTCAAGCTTTCTTGCCTAATTCTATCAATCTTGCCCTATTCTAGCAATCTTGTCTTCTTCTATCTACACTTAGCTTCTTAAATCTTCTTGTTACTCTTCTAATCCTTCAATGACCTCATCTTCTCGTGCAAAAATCCCCACTAGAAGAAGATCCGCACCCTCATCTCATCCCCGTCCTAATTCTGTAGAAGGATGGATCTCTGATGTAGATGACAGACAAGAATTTATGTCCTATTGGAAGGAACGTGCTATTATTTCTCCTAAGTTCCTTATTGGTGAACAGTTCATCAGTAGGGGATTCAACTTTCCAAATCTTCTTGAAATTCAAGGAGTTCTCCCTTTCATCCAAATGCAAGGTATGTATTATCCTGACTTAGTTGGTATTTTACTCTAAGTTCAAATTTAGAGATCAAATTGCTACCTCTAGAGTAAAGGGAGTCACAATTATTCTTGATGATGATATTTGGAAAAATGTTGCCCATTTTCCTATTAGAGAAGATGCTATTAACATGTATGGTGAGTTAGATGATTTTGACAGGTTCTTAGCTTACCGATCTTTTCTGCGAAATCCCTCCATGGAGATTGGGCGTCTCCTTCTTGTTGAACCTTTGAAGAAGGAGGAACGCATGATTTTACATCTACTTGTCTGGATTCTATGTCCTCGGGCTACAAATCATGTTCAATGTTCTTCAATTGATCTTCGTATTATTCATTCCATAATGAATAATGAGCCTTTAGACTGGGGCGTTCTTGTCACCATGACTATGTTAAAAACCAAACGTCATCCCACCTTCAAAATTTCATATGCTCTCCTTGTCTCTCGCATCCTTGAATACAAAGGAGTAAATGTCGAAGGTGAACAAGCTGTAAGGACAAATAACTTGAATCGCATGTTAGACAACACATTAATCCAACTACAAATGGTGCGCGTCAACGATATTTATGTTCATAAGGATGATATTTCAAATGAAGGTGACGATAATGAAGATTCTGATGAAGATATGCCTCCTGCTGCTGAGCTTCCCTCTGATCAAATCCAAAGTGTTGGAACTTCCTCCACTCATCATGAAACCCGACAATCCATGGAAGACATGTTATCTAACATGAATCAGAGAATCCAGTCATTCTTCACTCTTTCTGGAGTTCGGCATGAGGAAATAATTCGTCATATATCTGATGTAGATGATAAAGTGTGTCGTTTAGAAAATCGATTTGATGCACACTTTCATAGTGATGATAGTGAAGAATTTTAAATTTGTAATTTTTCTCTTATATTGTACTGAATGCTTATCTCTGAAATAAAATGTGGTGTTCTGTTTTTGCTTTGAATGAGGAGGAGTTTTTCTCTAAAGTTATGCATATTTTGAGGGGGAGTTCTTATGTTTGCCATAGAAGAATTATTTTTGCTTATAATCAAAATAGGGGAAGAAATATTTAAAGCCTAAAATTATTGTTTTTAAATATTATCTGGTATGTTTAATGTGTTTGTTAGTACGACAGATAAAACAGGTTATTACAAGGCTTTAAAAGATAATTTTGATCATCATAAAAAAGGGGGAGATTGTTGAACATTCAAGGACTTGATGTTAGATTTGATGGACATGAAGCTTGTTGATTTTGATGATGATTCAAGAACACAATACTTAAAGAGTTGAAGACTTGTTTTGTAGTGTAATAACTCTGTTTTGATTAGATTGAGTATGTAATATTAGAGTTTGAGATAGCCGGTACATAGTCTGCACATTAGAAGCTTCTAAAAACTCAAATTTATCAAAGAGGCTCGGCTTTAATTGATTAATTGGTGAAATAATCGATTAAAACAGTGAGAAAAACCATTTTCTGTATCTGCTCACTGGTTTAATCGATTAACACCCCTGTTAATCGATTAACTGGCCTGTTAATCGATTAACAGGTCATTTAATCGATTAAAACAGAGAGTTTTGGGGTTCTGTTGATTTTGGCTCTGTAATAATCGATTAACTCTCCATTTAATCGATTATTTCAGTCAGATTTTGATTTTTAACTTCAAATCAACCCTATTTTCGAAAACCCTATTTCCAAGAACCCTAGTTTCGAAAATCCCAATTCCAAAACCCTAATTTCTCTACTTAAGCATCTCTATGGCACTCAGAAAACAAGAACCTTTTTCATACAAAAGTTAAGTGTTGTAAGTGCCAGAGAACTGTTTGTTGCAAGAAAAAGGGGCTTTTGGAATCTGGTGTGGGCTAGAAGCGATAAGAATCACTAAGTGGAGTTCTTAGTGGATTGTGTTGAAAGTGATCCTAGCAAAGATCTCATTGATTTGATGAAGTCAAAGATAAAGTCAAGGGTCAACTCTGCAGCAGTCAAACAAGTCACTCGGAACAAAGGAGTCTGAAGACTTAGTGTGTCTAAACGAAAGCTTAGGTAAAACCACTTTACCTTTTCCATCGCATAAAGCTTCTTCACTCAATTTGCAAAATGCCTCAAAAATAGTTTTAAACAAATAAAAAACAAAAGCATTTTGGCAAAGAATTTTCTTAAACAAGTTATTAAGCTGATACAGGTTTGAAAGAATCAATTTAAAACACTTAGAATGTTTTAAAAAGTGTTTTTACAATATATTAATCGATACAAACTTCTTTTAATCGATTAAAACTCTTTATGACCGATTAGAATTCGAATGTAATAGGTCAGAATGCAATATAAACGATCAGATCTTAAATATGAGCGATTAGAATTATTTTAATCGATTAAAACACGTTTCAATCGATTAAAATCACTTTGGATGTCAGTATGATCGATCAGAATGAGATTATGACCGATCGAAGTTGGTTATGATCGATCAGAATTGAATTATGACCGATCAGACTTATTTCAATCGATTAAAACGCATTTCAATCGATTAGAATAACTTAGAAAATCTTTTCAATCGATTAAAGCGAACTTTCAATCGATTAAAATGACTTGAAAATATATGTGCAGTTTTTCAATCGATTGAAACGACTTTATATCGACTAAAATAACTTGGAAAGTTTTATAAGAAGGTTTTTAAACATATCAATCGATTAATACGCGATTCAATCGATTGTTTTATACTTAGAAAATGTTTGTAAAAGCGTTTTAAGCGATAAAAACGTGGTCGTATCAACTAAAACATTTTCAGTTAAAGATCATGAACGCATTAATGGGTTGAAAGGACTTTTAACAGATTGTAGCGGCTATTTCAACAGATTAAAACAAACTTTCAACAGATTAATTAATGCGATAGATTTGAAAATACTCTTTTATAAACAGATTTGCTTGAAACTTTGAGATATAGATCACATATCGGTTTTGACACAATTCAAGCAATCAATACAAGCAACTATTAGCATTTTTCAAGAAAGATACACAACTGTTTTTGTGAACTTCTTTTGAAATCTTTCTTGAGGCACTTTGCATTTCTTTGAAGAAGAAACTGACTGTGGATTGGTGTAATCCGGTTTGAGCTTTCTTTGTTTCTTCTTTTAAATTTCTATTCATTCATTTGTACTTGTTTTGTACCCGGAATTTGGGTACAAGTTTTACTGCAGTTGTTGTAGAAAGTTGCCAAGAAGCTGGAATTTGGTTCTTGGTGGAAAGGTTAAAGCAAGAGCTGGAATTTGGTTCTTGTGTGTGGTGCACGGAATTTGGGCACTTTGGTTTCTCTGCAGTTGGAATTTGGTTGCGAGAGGTTTCCAAGAGCTGGAATTTGGTTCTTGGTGGAGAGTTAGAATAGGTGTAAGAGGGTGAGTCGTAAAACATCTATTCTAGTGGAACCCAATTGGAATTTGGTCGGAGTGCGGACGTAGCCCTGGTATTGGGTGAACCAGGTATAAAATTACCAGGTGAAATCTTTCCTAACCTTTCTCTCTTTAATTTCTGCTGCTGCACTTAAACCTGTTTGATTGCTTTGTGATGTGTGAATTGATAAGTAATCTTAATTTTCGAATTAGATAATCTGTGTATTGCGAAAAACTTTCAAAAATCAATTCACCCCCCTCTTGATTTAAAACTACTTTTCTAACAATTGGCATCGGAGCAAGGTGCTTGAAAGTTATTCAAGTCTCTTGATCCATGGTGAGAAACAGTTACAGTTTTCGAGGGGGCATCTATTAACGGACCTCCACTATTACGTGGAGCAGATTATCCTTTACGGAAAATTAGGATGAAAATCTTCATTGAATCCATTGACGAAATGCTTGGGATGTTATTACTAATGGTCCTTTAATTACGAGATAAAGGATGGTCAAGCTTGAATGAAGAAGAAAAGAAGAAAGTTCAAAGTGACTCGTAATGCAAAAAATATAATTACTTACGCTCTTAACATGGATGAATTTTTCGGGGTGTCCCGAGTGCAATTACGCCAAGGAGATGTGGGATGTTCTTGAGGTCACTCATGAAGGGACTGCAGATGTTAAAAGAGCCGAGAAAACACACTTTGATAAGAGAGTATGAAGTCTGTTTAAAATGCGAGAATGGTGAAAGCATCGCGAGATGTGCGGAAACGCTTCACGCACATCATCAACCATTTAATGGGCCTAGGTAAGACCTTTGATAAGGAAGAATTAAATATTAAAGTGTTGAAATGTCTTGACGAGGTCCTGGCAGCCAAAAGTCACTGCAATATCGAGAATCAAAAGATCTGTCCACCATGACAACGACCTCACTTGTTTGGAAAACTCGAGAGAACATGAAATGGAAATCACAAGATTCAATGAGCAAGAAGTCTCCGAGAAGAAGAGCAGAAGCATTGCACTTAAAGTTGAAGAAAATCAAGAATCGAAGAAGATAATGAGAACCTTGGACTGCTTGTTAGGAAATTCAACAAATTCCTCAAGAAAAAGATCCAAGACAAGGAAAGACACAAAAGGTATGAGAAAAGAAGCTGATTCTTCTAACTTTAAATGTTATGGTTGTGGCAAACAGGGCCATGTTAAAATGGAATGTCCAGAGAGAAATAAACAAAGTGAAAAGAAAGAGAAAAAATCAAAAAGAAGAGCCTACATTGCCTGGGATGATAATGATACGTCATCAACGAGATAACTACGAAAATGAAGAAGCCAATCTTTGTTTAATGGCGAGTCAAAATCCACAAACCAGACCAGGTAAGTTCTAGTTCCTCTTCAAATATAGTTAACTATGATGCATTACAAGAAGCATTTAATGAAATGCATGAAGAGGCTAAGAAACTTCAAAAAGAAAATGATAGGCTAAAAGGATTAAATAAGCTGGCTAGTTAACAAAGTTGATTCTCCGGAAAAGCAGATTCGTGAAAATGAAACTGATAAAGAATTCTTGAAACTGATTCATGCTAACTCGATTGTGAATGCAATAAACCATGCAATAAGCTGTCCGAATTGCAAAAGAAAATTGAATTCTTATCTCAAACTGTTTCAAAGTTCACTCGGGGGCAAGCTAATCTAGATGTATTACTTGGATCTCAAAAATTAATTTTTGACAAATCTGGAATAGGATTTAAATCTAGATCCGATAAAACAAAAACAAATAGGAATTCATACTCTGTAATTAAATGCTTTTCTTGTATGAAAAAAGGGCACTCGTTAAAAATTGCGAGAATCAAAAAGTATGCCATTCCTAAAGGGAGAATGAAATGGGTTCCAAAGATTAATTCTTTTCAAATAACATGATCAGGACCCAATAATTATAAAGGGTACCAGAAAAATACTCAATTGTTTTGCAGGAACAAGTCTGGGAATCCCTTGAAGATCAGAAGCTGCGAAACCAGGTTACGTGTATTTAAATTAATTGTTTTAATTGATATAAACCATTATTAATCGATTGAAATAACTTACCAGTACCATTTTAATCGATTGAAATGTCGAAATAATCGATTAAATTGTTCTCAGAATGTTGGTTTAGTCGTTTTAATCGATTAGAATAAATTTATATCAACTAAAAACACTTAGGATCAAAATTAATCGATTTATTTACGTTTTTAATCGATTTAAATTACGGTGTCATGTTATTGATTTCATTACGTATTAAACTAATCGATCCTTTTATAAAACAAATCGATTAATTCACTGTAGATGTTTTCAACTCTAATGACAAGAATCAAATTAATAGATAATGAGTTGATTAATCAATTGATTAGGATCTGTAAACAAGACTTATAACATCTAATTGAAGTTTGACAGGAAATTCAAAACAAAAACTCGGTGTCTATTATCTGCAATAAATCTTTAAAGATTTCTTTGACCAAATCAACATTATTCCCAAGAACAAATTAAGCTGATTCACCCACTGTCCCGTAAATTGTGTCGCACATGCTTGAACAGATCTTTAATTAGAAACTAAGACTAGTGGAATAAATGTGCGAAAGTTATTGCCGATTGAAATACTTGCAAACTTTACATGTAGGAAAGTTATCCATAGATGAAAATGTTATTTTAACAATCGATTAATTCTCTGTAGATGTTTACATTTCTCTTAATACTTTACATGGAATGCTTTGCGTAGTAATACATTGAAAATCAAAGGAATTATCAAAGAATGGATCGTAACTTTTCTTATAGACACTAGTTACAAACGAGGTCAAATCTGTTAGGATCTGAAAACATAGTTTATCAAAATTTTTTTAGTGATAATTGTTTACGGTAATAAGTTATTCATTACTAGGAAATCCAATAAATACATGTTTTCATTAAATTTCTTGATATTACATTGCAATATATTTGAAATAATTTTGAGCATGCATTGGTTCAAAACTCTTGGTGAAATTCATTGGGCTGTGCAACTTTGAATATTTGCTTTAATCATCAATGTCACGAGGTGACACTATAAGGGAACCAATCCGGAACGACAATTCAAAAATTGAATAGCGTGAGTACAGGGAATGTATGTTTTATGGTCGATACAGGGATAAATTTTATATTGTTTTAGAATTACGGATTGATTGTCATCACCTGTCCTCATTACTAATCATTGCCCACTCTACCAGAATAACATTCCTCAAAAGATAATGATGACTCGGTTCACTATAAGTGAGAATAACACCCATCATACTACATTAATAAGAATGCGGTTATTTGCTTGGATAATGACAACTGCGAGGGTTCAAAATGGGTTGGCTATTATGAAAGAAAATTCCTATCTCGATACATCATTAACTCGTGATTCATGCAATTTATGGTATCATGCATTACTGTGTGGGATTTGGTCGATACATGATTATGCCTCGATGTGTAGTAGAAATTCCGAGTGTGGTGTCAACCATGGACTGTAATGCGATCAATAATAACGATGAACTGCTAAAAGATTTCTTTTCGGGAAAAGTTTACATTGCTTGATACGGGAGTGACAGCGAGTTGTTGACTCAAATAGTTGATAGAGCAAAATTAGTTCCAGCAAAAAGGAAAGCCTATTATCTTTTGATATTGGTGGGGATCAAATGAATGATCACCAAGTCTGGTGGATAAGCGGTTCAATCAGGGAAATTGGGATGACTAGTTCCCCTCATCATCTTTATCTTACTGCTTATTTCTATCTTTATATTGTTTGCATGGATCGTGATATTAGCTGGTGTTATACCAGGAACATTTGCCTTAACCTTTGGTTAAATATGGTTTAGGATCTAATCTAGATCAGATCGGCGTAAATAGAATTTAAATAGATCCCTGAGAGCTTTAGCTAAATAAGACTTTATTACGATAGATCTATTAGCTAAGATAGTCTGTTAGTATTGTTAAAACATCCTTCTAAATGATCAGTTTTACAAAATATGCATTAAACATTACTTCATTTTCAAAAGCTGATTGTTTTAATCAATACAACATCTTGTTAATCGATTAAATGAACTTATACAACATGTTTTAATCGATTGAAAATCGAAATAATCGATTATTTTTACTAAAGTTTCATGTTTTCAAAATCTTAAATGTTTTAATCGATTAAACTTTTCTTTCAATCGATTAAAATCATTTACCAAGAACATTTTAACCGATTATACTCTGTTTTTAATCGATTTTTATTACGGGAAGAAAGATTAAAGGCTTTAGTTAATGGTCATTCTCGTAACATGCTACTAAAGCGTGATTCCCTTATCTTTACACGTGTTAATTGTATTCATTACAAGCGTGTTAATGGAGATAAGTTTGAATCAACTTTAATTGATTCTTTTCATGAGTGAAATATTGATTCACTTTGTATTTTCAAAAATTTGAGCATATTTTTTCGAAACCTTACATTTTATTCTTTTCTCTTCTATTCCCTATTTTTGATGAAGTCAAAAGGGGAGAAATAGTTGCATCACTTTAAGATAAATTTAAGTGCAACATTTTAGGGGGAGAAATAAGTTTTAGGGGAGAAACAAAACTTTATTACATTCTTATATTTCTCACCTAAGCTGCATTATCAAGTGACTTATTTTGCGAGAGATTGGTTTTTCAAAATGGTGTTTGTCTTCATCAAATAGGGGAGACTGAAAGTGATCCTAGCAAAGATCTCATTGATTTGATGAAGTCAAAGATAAAGTCAAGGGTCAACTCTGCAGCGATCAAACAAGTCACTCGAGAACAAAGGAGTCGAAGACTTAGTGTGTCTAAACGAAAGCTTAGGTAAAACCACTTTACCTTTTCCACTGCATAAAGCTTCTTCACTCAATTTGCAAAATGCCTCAAAAATAGTTTTAAACAAATAAAAAACAAAAGCATTTTGGCAAAGAATTTTCTTAAACAAGTTATTAAGCGATACAGGTTTGAAAGAATCAATTTAAAACACTTAGAATGTTTTAAAAAGTGTTTTTACAATATATTAATCGATACAAACTTCTTTTAATCGATTAAAACTCTTTATGACCGATTAGAATTCGAATGTAATAGGTCAGAATGCAATATAATCGATCAGATCTTAAATATGAGCGATTAGAATTATTTTAATCGATTAAAACACGTTTCAATCGATTAAAATCACTTTGGATGTCAGTATGATCGATCAGAATGAGATTATGACCGATCGAGTTGGTTATGATCGATCAAATTGAATTATGACCGATCAGACTTATTTCAATCGATTAAACGCATTTCAATCGATTAGAATAACTTAGAAAATCTTTTCAATCGATTAAAGCGAACTTTCAATCGATTAAAATGACTTGAAAATATATGTGCAGTTTTTCAATCGATTGAAAGCGACTTTATATCAGCTAAAATAACTTGGAAAGTTTTATAAGAAGGTTTTTAAACATATCAATCGATTAATACGCGATTCAATCGATTGTTTTATACTTAGAAAATGTTTGTAAAGCGTTTTAAGCGATAAAAACGTGGTCAGTATCAACTAAAACATTTTCGTTAAAGATCATGAACGCATTAATGGGTTGAAAGGACTTTTAACAGATTGTAACGGCTATTTCAACAGATTAAAACAAACTTTCAACAGATTAATTAATGCAGTGATTTGAAAATACTCTTTTATAAACAGATTTGCTTGAAACTTTGAGATATAGATCACATATCGGTTTTGACACAATTCAAGCAATCAATACAAGCAACTATTAGCATTTTTCAAGAAAGATACACAAGCTGTTTTTGTGAACTTCTTTTGAAATCTTTCTTGAGGCACTTTGCATTTCTTTGAAGAAGAAACTGATCGTGGATTGGTGTAATCCGGTTTGAGCTTTCTTTGTTTCTTCTTTTAAATTTCTATTCATTCATTTGTACTTGTTTTGTACCTGGAATTTGGGTACAAGTTTTACTGCAATTGTTGTAGAAAGTTGCCAAGAACTGGAATTTGGTTCTTGGTGGAAAGGTTAAAGCAAGAGCTGGAATTTGGTTCTTGTGTGTGGTGCCTGGAATTTGGGCACTTGGTTTCTCTCGTGCTGGAATTTGGTTGCGAGAGGTTTCCAAGAGCTGGAATTTGGTTCTTGGTGGAGAGTTAGAATAGGTGTAAGAGGGTGAGTCGTAAAACATCTATTCTAGTGGAACCCAGTTGGAATTTGGCTAGAGTCCGGACGTAGCCCTGGTATTGGGTGAACCAAGTATAAAATTACCGGTGAAATCTTTCCTAACCTTTCTCTCTTTAATTTCTGCTGCTGCACTTAAACTGTTTGATTGCTTTGTGATTTGTGAATTGATAAGTAATCTTAATTTTCGAATTAGATAATCTGTGTATTGCGAAAAACTTTCAAAAATCAATTCACCCCCCCTCTTGATTTAAAACTACTTTTCTAACATGTGTGTTGTGCCGTCTCTGGGGAAAGTTGTTCTTCATCTCTTGTGGATTTCAAGAGAGGTGTTTTTTTTACTTTGTATTTTCAATTGTTATCTGTTTGTAACAACTTTGATTATAGTGACAGCGTTAATCCTCTGTTTGAGTGATTAACAACTGGACGTAGGGTCTTTTGATCCGAACCAGTATAAATCTCCTGTGTAAGATTCTATCTTTTCTTTATTTACATTTACACAATTTTTAATCGGTAAAATTTGGGGAAAATTTTGAAACCTAATTTTTGTTAAGAAACCAATTCACCCCCCCTCTTGGTTTTTGTCCGACCACGCGAACATTCTGCTGCGCGATTCTAACAGGTGTTTGCTATCAAAGTTGGACCTGATGGTACTATCGATCACCTCAAAGTTCGTCTTGTGGTCAAAGGTTATACTCAAATTTTTGGGTTGGATTATGGAGATACCTTTTCCCCCGTGGCAAAGATGACTTATGTTCGTTTATTTATCACCATGGCCGCTCTTCAAAAATGGCCTCTTTATCAACTGGATGTTAAAAATGTTTTCCTCAATGGTGATTTGCAAGAAGAAATCTATATGGAGCAATCTCCTGGGTTTGTTGCTCTGGGGGAGTCTTCTGGGATGGTATGTCGTCTTCGCAAATCCCTATATGGCCTAAAACAGTCTCCTAGGGCCTGGTTTGGAAACTTTAGCAAGGTTGTTCAACAATTTGGTATGACTCGGTGTGAAACAGATTATTCTATTTTTTATCGACACTCGAATGCTGGATGTGTTTACTTAATAGTATATGTTGATGACATCGTTCTTACAGGTAGTGACAACCATGACATCTCTCATTTGAAACATCTTTGTCACCATTTTCAGACCAAAGATCTTGGCAAACTTAGATATTTCTTGGGTATTGAGGTGACACAGTCCAATGATTGTATTGTTATATCTCTGAGGAAGTATGCCATAAATATTTTGGAGGAAACTGGATTGATGAGTTCAAAGTCTGTTGATACACCCATGGATCCCAATACTAAACTTCTACAAATTCAGGGGGATCCTATATCTGATCCTGAGCATTATAGAAGATTGGTTGGGAAATTGAATTATCTTACAATTACTCGTCATGACATTTCCTTTGCAGTCAGTGTGGTAAGCCAATTTATTAATTCACCATGCAAAAATCATTGGAATGTAGTCATTCGTATCTTAAAGTATATTAAAGGATCTCCTGGAAAATGATTATTATATTGTTCTAATAACCATACAAGAGTTGTTTGCTACTCAGATGCTGATTGGGCAGGATCTCCTTTGGATAGAAGATCTACATCTGGATACTGTGTCTCCACTAGTGGTAACTTGATCTCATGGAAAAGTAAGAAACAAAGAGTTGTGGCACGATCCAGTACAGAAGCAAAATATAGAGTTATAGCCTCAGCTGTCTGTGAACTTGTTTTGATCAAGCAATTGCTTAGAGAGTTACAATTTGAAGATGTCACTCAAATGACATTTGTGTGTGACAATCAGACTGCTCTTCATATTAGTTCTAATCCTGTCTTTCATGAGAGGACCAAACACATTGAGATTGACTTTCATTTCATTCGAGAAAAGATTATGTCTGGAGACATCAAGACTGAGTTTGTTAACTGAAGTGATCAGTTAGCAAATATTTTCACTAAGTCTTTACGAGGGCCTAGAATTGATTATATTTGTAACAAGCTTGGCACAATACGATTTGTATGCTCCAGCTTGAGGGGGAGTGTTAGATATTGTTTGATATTGTTAAGATATTGTTAAGATATTATTAGATATTATTAACCACAATATCAAACAATATCTTTTGTTTATTCTGTTTACTTTCGGTTACTCTTTTAGTTGTACCTCTCTCTATTATAAATAGATTACCCTATGTATGATTTATACACAAGGGAGATTAATCTCCAACCCTATTTCCTCTGTATTCAACAAAAATCATTAACAATCCTCTCAAAATAACTCTCCACCTATTGATATGTAATTTAAAGAATTTCAGAGTGAAGTATCATAAGCAACAAGATTGGCCAACAAAAGTAACAGGATTACAAAACTGCGTCATAGCAATAACAGGTGATGCAAATTGTTAGGATGCTCAGAATTGAAGAAACTCTTGATTATTCAAAGGTAGAGATAGTTACATCTTCAGAGAGGATAGGGTTGGTTGACCAGGTGAGCTTTTCACTAGGGATATGGTAGTGAGAGTCACAACAGAGTTAGTGCCGACACTGGGGAAGCATGGTCAATGCAAGAACAATCCCCAATGCGACTACACAAGCGAGAACTCCACAAGCCCAGACTATGCGATTGGGAACTACTCAAGTATGGCACAATCAAACAGCGTAGACGGAAACCGATGGCACAGGTGCGAATTGGTGGCATGGGCCAGACTTCCCAGAGGCAGTGACATTCATGATACTATTCACAAGAAAGAACAGTGACTACACGAGAAACAAAAAAGGAACTAGAGATCGTACCTAAGCATATACCATGTAGGATTACAGTCGTTGAGTGTTATGGGTATACACACTATTCTATTTACAATTATATGTACAAGATAACTAAGGTAACAAAATAAAATAAAATCTACATATCTAATAAATATATCTTATATCCCTACTTACATCAAACCTAATCAAATCATATCATAATTCAATAAGCATACTGTAGTAAATGCTTAAATTTTTAACGGATTAGTACCAAGTTTAAATGATGAACACGTGTCAAGACATTCAATTCAGCAAGAAATTCTTTTGATGCTTGCATGTCCATCTTCTTGATTGCAGCTTTCTGCATGGAAAAAAATTATTGGCTTATATAATGAGTATATTGATTCTAAAAGAAACAATAAGAATGGTTCTTAAGAACAAACAGACTCTCTGTTCTATCATGTAGCATTGTAAAGCATTATATAAAGAAACAATACAGCTTTGGTCAGCGACTGAAATGCATCATGCTGTAATTCAGAACAAAGGAAATACATATTAAATACTATGCAATCATTTCAAATTTCAAGCAAGGAAGTTTAAACTATTTTAGTCAAACAGAGAAAATAGTAGGATAACTATTGATCAAATAGTTTAGTTGCTCAAGTCTCCTCATAATTAATTATAAACAATTCAAAGAACCTGTCCATCCGTCCTCACAAGAAAGGATGTCAACAAGAAAACAATGCATCGCAAAATACCAAATACAAAAAATGACATTAACTAATTCTCAAAATTTGAGTTTAAGCCAACTCAATCCAAAAAGTTAGCTCATACGGTCAGGGTTACCCCCTACTTATATAGCATATTCAAGCACTATCTCCAGTCAATGGAGGACTTTGACTTTTCCTAATAATACATCCCCTTGTGTCCATTACTAGAGGGCTTGGTGCATGGATAATATGGTTAGGTGGCCAAATAAAGGATTTATGATAGAGCATACATTATAATCTTCAGTCCCAAATTGGCAAGAAAAATATCCTGATCCGAATTGTGATCAATCATTAATTATAACACTTTTCAGCCCCTCTTCTTTTCATTCAATGTTTCAGTTATATTGTATAATACCGTACCATATTAGATAATATGTCTATAAAGTTATTCTTCAATCTTCTATTTCAATTTGTCTTCATTCAACTACAATCAGTTAAGAAATACAAAACATTGATAAATCAATAATGACAAACACCAAAAAGAAATATAAAGTGAACTGTAGAAAAGCTTCCAATAATAGGAAGTTATAAATGTGATTACCAACCTCCCCCCTCAGCTCCGCATAATAGACAGACCCAAAACCACCTTGACCAATTTTATTAGCCAAACTGAAGTTATCTGTGGCAGTTGCCAGTTCCTCATATGTGAACGCCAAGTTGTCCACTGTTATGCCTGTGATGGCAGCAGGACCACCAGGCCCTGAAGGTTCATTCACACTGCTCTGAGAAGTTTCATCTGAAAAATGAAGCACCAAATAATTTAAGTTGATATTTCAGAAAATGCAAGAACTAGAGGCACTGAATGATGGACAGGGCTCCAACAAGGGCAAAAACGCAGGATTAGCAGAGATCTTGTGCTAGATGATTGGAACAAAGAAGACATTACAAGTACCAGCTATTAAGAAGAATGTGATCGACTCCAAGATGGGGTCACCCATGTTAGGAGAATTAGAGAAAATATGGTAGGAAAAGTAATTTAAAAGGAAGATAGTCAAACCAAAAAAGATAGAGTAAGTTTAATGAAAAGGAGAATCATTAAACAAGATTTATCTAAATGTAGTTTCTGAAAAAATGGAATTTTGGAAAATAATGGCATCATTGATCTGCGTAGTTGAGATGCATACAAATGGGATAATCAAGGTTGCTTCTCATATCTTGTGCAGTTCAAGAGCAAGACGGTCAAGGTATCCGTTTTGAAACTCAAAAGGAACCATTTAGAACTTGTCATTTAAACAGATTCACATAAATCATGTAGAACAAGAGCACACAATTCATTTATACAGATGCACATAAGCTCATCAAATGGAAGAAACAGTCCATATTATTTACTATTCTATGACATCTCCAGATATTTCAGATTCTTTTGTACTAGAAGAGTCAAAATCACTGATGGCAACATACAGTTCCATGTGAGGTGGTCAAACAAGTAACCTTTTCTACTAGGATTTTATTAGAACTGAGATATGTAATCTGCAGACAAAGGGAAAAGTAGGTTATTTCAGTTAGATCTTAATATATAGGAGTATGCGAGAGCGGTTAACTTGGGTTGAGGGAGGTGTTGCAAGGAGTATAAGTACAAAGATCAATACCCTTCCCATCTTGAGCAAAGAGTGCACTAGAATCTCGTGGAATAAGTTCCTCCTTCTGTATCTTCTTCTTCCGGAAATATCTAACATATATAAAAACACCTAATAACAGAATAACTGCCACAATTCCAATAGCTATTCCTGCAATAGCCCCACCTGCAAGACCTGCTTAAATAGAAGCAAAAATGAGCCAAATTACATCATTATCCTTCTGGTTTTAGTATGTGCTGGTCATATTTTTAATAAGAAAACCAAACAAAAACACCGCATATCCAATATTTTGAGAGGAAAGTCAAACCTCCTGAACTGCAGAAGAAAATGAAAAGATAGTCATTTACTATGTTGAATTTGTTGGAGATTGAAAAGTAATACAATCAAGAACAGATTGCAAACAAAGTAGTACTACCTGGATGGCAAAAACACATAGCTACCATTTTGATCTGTCAAAGAAATCAAGAGAAAGAAGTTAGTGGTATATTGAAAATTTTCATTCAATGGAAAATATTCAAACATTGAGCTATAAATATGAAGCTTGTTAGGCATGCAAATGCTTGAGTGAATTTTAACTACCTAATCCACTCATATGCAACATCCAGTATAAATAGTTACTATTTCAGTAATAGATTCTTCATTCAAGTTATCAGACAAAATCAGTTAAAACCCATAATTAAATAGCAAGTTAGAACACTTTTAATTTTATTTCATCGTCCAACTTCAAAGGATAAACAAAAAGAAATAATAAAACATTTCCTCAAGTGTAAACACGTAGCACATCATTATCAGACCTATCAACAGGTCAGTCAATCTGTGGGGAGCTACATATATAATAAAACATCCCAACTAGAACACAAACAAGTTTCATATTCAAAGCCTCAGAGAAACACCAAGTCAAAACTAAGTTACTGTTGCAAAGTCACGGTCATTTCTAGCCTGCCTAGTTGCAGCTTCTTTTAGGGTTGCCTTAATTGCAACCTCAAGGGAAGTGATTTTTTTCCATATCTTGTAAAGAAATGATTTAAATATGTTTTATAAAACATAGTATTCATCTAAAAAGTTAATTTTGTGGAGCTATGTTAAGCCCTAAATTCAATGTCTAAATGGAATTAGTGTCTATCCTAAATCAATCGTTGGGTACACCTACATTTGCCACCACGCTTTAGGATACAAGCCTTGGATATGAGAGGAAGTGTTGAAAAGTTTCCTAAATTGGATTCACCCTTAGCTCATCATAGTTGCCTCCTCTTTTTAGGGGTTTCTGTATTGCAATCTCAAGGATGATGGTTTATTCACATATAAATTAGAGATATGGTTTAAATAGGTTTTATAAAACTTGGGAAGTTTTTAAAATCTGATTTTGTGGGGTTGAATTAGACTTATTAGACCAATTTCTAATAGTTACCAACACGCCATTAACAAAAATGGATGACTAATTCAGTAACTAAGCAAGGTTTTATATGCCTATCCCCAAAAGTAGTGTAGCCGCAACATCAAGATTTAGGAAGTCTTTGTAACCAGTATTTCATCAGCAATTCAAGTTGCATTAATCAGAAAATTTCAACAATTTCAGTATATCAACTACAACTCAAACCTTGAAAGTGCACAGAAGCCATAAATTCATATCAGAACACCAAAACAAATCAGAATAAAAACACATTTGTCAGTGATAGAAAGCAAGTAAGGAAACAAGTCATCACGCAAGTCCTCCTGCAAGTCCCATATTTGATCTATCATGCACACAAGCCCCCACCATCAGAGCAAACTCAACCTTTGCTAAGGTATCCAAATTAAGCACAAACACACAAAAGCTCAATATTCCAAACCCTCCAAACTAGAACCAAAGTCATCAATACCCTTGACACAAACACAGCTAATTAAATAAACAAGTAAAGAACCCCACCAAAATCATCAGATTAAACACCATATACACAAAGCACCCAAACTAACAAACAAACAAGCACCACACAAAATATCAAAATCAAGCTAGTTTCAAAACCCAGGGAAACGTTCTAAAATACAGCCCACTGCCACAACATCAAGGTTTTAGGGGTCTCTATAACCAGATTTGCATCCACATCAGCTCCATTCATCCACAAATTTCACAATATCAAGTATCACAACAAACTGGGACAACTTAAAAACTGGTAAGGTTTCATGAATTTCTGTGGCCACAATTGCAGCCACATTGAACAAGCTTTTCCACAAAATTCCTGTCTTTTAAGGTTTTTATGAAAATAATAATAAATGACTATAACTTTTATTGATATTAATAGAATAGCTGAGGCTTCTATTTTACTCTTTCTCATTTCTAAACCACATTCACAACAAATGTATAAAAGCAAATTAATTAACAATTTGATGATAGTTGACGCAAATTCTAAAAAGATCAAGAAAATGAAGTCTTAACAACTATTCGAACTAAGAACTTCATGTGAGTAATCTCTACAACTATTAGAACATTCTAGAAACTAATGAAGTAAATGATAGTTCTAGAAATAGACAATACCACTTGTGTTGTGGGTGCTCAAAACTCAATACAAACTCCTCTATGTTTGCCTTACAAAATTTCCAACCACACCTTCTTTCTAAGATCCTCATTAATCAACAACCAGCTCAATTATTTCTATTCTCCTAAACTACTAACACAATTGAATAAAGAGTAAAGATATAATTCGCAGGAAGAGAAATGAATGTTATATTGAATTTTGAAAACAAAGTATGGATTCAAATATAAGAAAAAAAAAATGATAAACTTAAATTTCAGCAAATTTTGAAAACAAAGTAAGGTACCCCTCAACATGTGCATAATCTCCAATAAATATGAGTAAGGGTAGTTTAGAAGATATATTTCTTTATTTTATGAAATAAAGAACATTAAATGAATTTGGACCCTCCGACTCTGTCTTTATCCAACCCTCTTCACTCTTACAACTTGGTTAGGGGTTATATAACCTTCCGGCCGACTTCGGATTTTGTCCAACCCCGGCAAAACCAAACCATCTTCACAAAACAACCGTAATCTCAAATGTTTTGGGAGAATTCAATCTAACCCTAGGAAAGACTTATTCCAGAACATAATTTAACTAACATTTTTAGTGTAAAATAAATTAGGTAATTTTTTTTAAAACCATTTCATTTAAACAAATTATCCTCTGATTCTTATATCTGTAGAGAACTATCTGACTATTACTTACATCTGTGGGAAACTTGGTTGGCCTTCCATTTACAATATCGAAACCAGAGAGCTCTAGTTTAACCAGTCCAGTACGAGTGGTACGAACCAGATGTTGGTAATTTTGCTTATATTTGAGTAAAAACTAGAATAAACAAAAGTCTTCCACTTAAAAAGGATAAAAAGAACAAGCAAAACAAGCCGACCTTTTCCTGGAATATAAACGAGTCCACTCCCCTGGTTGAAATTCACGTCAGGATTGTACCTCTGCAGCAACCCCGAGTCCAGGCTCATATTAGCAGCCACCGTCCCGAGAGTCTCCCCGGTCCTAAGAGGGTACGTTATGAACAACCCATAGTCGGCAACATCACTGTTCCCACAAGAGCAATTCACCGTAACGTTGAGCGTCCCCGTGTCGGGAATGTTATCGGGTTCGTAGCTGTTGAACCTCCTGAGCCAGGCAACGTCGGTCAGGTTGGAGTACCAGGTCCTTGCAACAGTCTCGTAAGTGTCCCGTGACTGAACGTCGTATTTGAAGGTGTGGGCGAGAAACTGGCCGTCAATACAATCGCAGGGGAAGGGGACGTTGACCCTTATGAAGGCCTGGACGCTGTCCTTGTTGGGCACGGTGTCCTTGTTGTAGAGGACAATGTCGTCGGGAGAGGTGAGAAGGGAAGAGGACATGATCTGGGAGATGTAAGTGAGGTTGGAACCCTGCCACATGTAGTAGGAGCCCAGTGCCAGAGGGCAACCCTGCTGGCAGGCCGATTCTGCTGTGAAGGGAAGAGAAAACAGCAGAAGGGGAAGCAGGAGAAAATCCAATCTGGGTTCCATTGGAAAGAAAACTGAATTAGAAAACAAATTATGGACTCTGAGGTTTGGGTTTTGTGAGTGTTTGAAAGTTGCTTTGTTGATTGTGGGATTGATGGATTTGAGTTGAGTTGACCAGGTGAATGGTGATATGGTAGGGAAAGACAGGAAAATTCTAATTTAGTGGGCTTGCTTCTGGGTGTGTTTGAAGACAGAGGTATTATTCATTACATAGATTGAATATTGATTTATGGCAGAGTTGCCGTGTGTATTCTGAACTTATGGAAAGACAACCAGACAAACTTTTAACAGTAATTTTCCGCTGTCAGAAGGACGATTATCTGGAGTACAGCAAGACTACTTTTGCAACTTTTAACCACGTACTCACCAAAATTTCTTTTGCCCGTGTGCAATGCATGAAATTCATATCAATTTACTATAAAATTTAAATAAATAATAATTATTAATATATATTAATTGATATGAATATTATATATTGTTATATTCAGAACATATTTATTTTATTATAATATGAAAAAAGGTAGATCAAAGAAACATATAAATTTTTTAAATATTTATTTAGAAATAATTAAAACTTATCTTTCAATAATAAAATACAATATTTTTTATATATTTAATGAATAATTGAATAAAAAACATATTTCATGTGTAACTTTGCACTGTAAAACTAATAAAACAATATTAATTTATCTGTTATTTATTAAAATTTCAAAGTTTGTATAAAAAGTTTAACAAATAATTTATATATAATTAAATTTAAACTTATTACTTAAAAGAAAATTAAATTTTGATTAAATTAGTTGAACATGATAAGAAGAACAAAATTTGATTTAAAAATAATTAAAAACTTTAAAAGATACAATAAATATAAGTTTTTAAGTAATTATTTTAATCATATAAGCTATTTATGTTGGTAATTGAGTCTAAATATTTTTTGACCGACTAAAAATATTCATTAAATTATTTTAGATATTAATTTTATATAAAAAAATAATAATATTTATTATGTAATTAAAAATATTAATTAGATAAAAGAAACTTTTTTTAAATAGTAAAAACTTTATCTCATAAACTAAAAAACAAAATCATTTACTTTTATTAAAAAAACTAATCAAACCACAATATTTTTTTAATTTTAGACACAAATTTTATATAAAAAATATTGTTCATGTAATTCAAAATATATATATATATATATATATATATATATATATCAAAATAATCTTAAATTTATAAAATACAACAAAATTAATAAAAATACATTATCTTTCACAAAAATTGGTTTAATCTTGTGTACTAATATTTTTTTTATTTTAATAGAAAATTTATATAATTTATTTATGCAAAATAACACAAATCATAATGTCCTAACTTCTTAATCTTATGTTTTTTTTTTAACAACTTCAAGTAACATTTGAATTTGTTCAATTCAAAAAAAAAAAAATCACATTCATGTTTAAGAGTGATGTTACATCATTGCTTAAACACAATATCAATGACCAAATCTCCTGTTAGACATTTCAAATCAATAAATACATTCAAAAATTTAGTTAACACATATTGAGAGAAAAAAATAGAAGAGATGACACCTTATATTTACTATAAAATTAATATTGAAATGAAGATTAAAGTATTATATAGAAGACATTAAAAAACCTTTAGAATAATAATGGACTAACTAAAACTTAGTTAAATTCTGAATTAAACAAATGAAGACCTTAAATGTGCCATTGGTGTATGACATGAGATGTATTTAAATAGTATCACAAATTCTATTTTAATTGTCAAGACAAAATAATTCTATTGATGATTTGATAAAAAAGAATATGATTTAGAATGCTTTAGGAAACGGTACATATGAATAAACTAATAATACATTATATTTTATTTTATACAATGGGACTATGATACATTTTTTAATTTAGTAGACTTCTAAAAGTAGATCGAAGGAATTCATTTCCAAGGTTTTTTTTTTTTTAAATGTAACTGTCCAAATTCTCAAATTCACGATATTTATTATATAATAAATATATTTTTTATATTAATATATATTATGATAATAATGCATCATTAATCAACTTGATTATTCGGTTATAATTAACATTAAATATGTATAATTTATTATTTACAAATCACCTAATTTTTATTGAGCGGTTTTCTTATTATTATTATTCTTTTTGTTCTTATACTGATATAAGCAGTGCCTGGTGAACCTTTTTCTTTTTTTAATTTAGCGGAGATTGACTTAATAGATTATAAAGTGACAATCATCCAAATCGACTTATTTGAACTTATTTATTATTATAATTTTTTTTAAGAACATTTGACATTTATTATAGGACAAGTAAAATTTTTAATACTCACATAACTTAGGGTTTTTGATTTTTTTTTAAATCATCTCATCAATTTTCTAAAAATAAAGGAATAATAGTTTTGGTCAGAAAATGAATCATTTGAAATCTCTAAGGAGGAAATGAAAATAACTCTATCTCTTATTTAATCTTATTTTTGTTTTTAATACTATTTCAAAAGTATGTTATGAAAGTAGAAATAAGATATTTAAAATTGATAAAGGAGGTCTTCCCTGTCAAACAAAGTGAAATGGTAATGTGTTATTACAATTATAAATTATTCTAGTAAGATTGATAATATTATATATATATATATATATATATATATATATATATATATATATATGGATTGTTAATATTGTAGCAATAAACAATATGGTATTTGATTCTATAAAGGTCATCCAAATTAAATTATCTACATACAAATATATTTCTAACAAATCCGAATTATTGGAAAAAAAATATATGAATTTTATTTGATTCTATTTCAGATACTTTTCCCGTAAATTTTAATATTTTATGCATTTGTCAAATAAAATTATTTTATCTCGTGCATTGTTTTTTTTCTTTGCAAAACTATTATCTTTTTAAAGACACCATAACAAAATTATTAGATACTATGAGAGAACTTATATTATACAAAATAATTTGTAAGTCATATAAAGTTTAAATGTGAATAACTTAAAAGGAGGAGAATAAACAATATGAAAGTTGATTTTGATATCATGCCTCATTTGAGTATTTAAAAAATATACATTTCTTAGTTTATTTATACGATATATGCACAAATGAGAAAGTCCAATTTCTTTGATCATAATGATAATAGTCTAAATTTTTTTGAATTATTGTAAATAGGGTTACACAACTATAACCTTAATATACTTTAAAATACAATACTTTGAAATATTTTGTTTTTACTATTATTTTACTATAATCCAAATTTTGTTATGATATCGAGTCTTATTTGTTTCACCTCTTGTAACAAATATATTCTTAGTGGAGGTCACATCATCTATCTCAATAGTCCTCATCGAAAGAAAGTATAAGGTAAAAGTCCTACCACACCTATCTCAATAAGTATCTTATTGGTCACTTTGCCTAATTTCATAAAGTCCATAAAGACATGTTTGCAAATCATTCATTATTAAAGGATTTTTTTTTTATTCAATTACTCATACAAATTTTGTGATTTCATAACAAGATGTATTTCTTACCGCTCATATTATTATGATGTGTCATAATGTTATATAAAACATTTTATCGTAAATATTTTCTTAAAATCATCATGCAAATATCTTATTTTAGATAAAATTTTTAAAATACTTACACAATATTATTATTATTATTATTGTGCATTATATGCAATGAAACACATAAATATAAGATATCTTGATTTTTCAATTTTCTCAAGAGAAATATTTCTTACTATTATTATACTTACACATAAAATGTGAATTTAAATGACAATGTGAGATGTATGAATATACAATAATATATTTTTCTCGAGATAAATGTCATTGATTGTTTATTATTATTTTATTAGGCATGCAAATCGAGATTGCACGATTTTAAATTCAAAAATATCATTAATTATTAAGATAAAATATTCAATTTTTGTTATACAATATTATCAATGATTGTATTATTAAATTTCTTAACAATATTATATATCAAATATATTAGGCATCACAAATTATTCCCAATTTGTCATCATGCGATATTAATATTACAAATTCAAATATATTTGTTATTTTACATATAATTTATTACCAAAATTAAGTGATGTTATGATTTTAATAATAGACTAAACCTTATGATTTTAATATTTATATAATTTTAATATTACCTTATATGGTCAAATAGGATATAAATATTTGTTACAAAATATTTGACTCTCTATAGAAGTGTAGGAGAAGTCCACTCAATATAAAGAAAATGAAAACTCGTCCCAAATTTGGACGGTTAATATATTTAACTCCTTACAAAATGGGACATATAAGCTACAAGAATTATTCAAGAAAATTATCTTCAACCATTGAAATGTGTCAGTAATCACATTAAAGAGGTAAATTCATACATTGTCAAAAATATTCTCCTAGCACAAAGCTAATGTGAAAAGGTGTAGTTATTGTAACTCACCAAAACATTTATTGATACACTTAACCCAAAGATAAACATGATAGATGTAATGAAACTAGTCAAATATTATTTTAGCCCTAAGCTAAACATGACAAAGTTAATGAAACTCGTCAAATATTATTTTAGTCTCTAGCTAAACATGACAGAGTTAATGAAATTGGTCAAATATTATTTTAGCCCCAAGCTAAACATGGCAAAGGTAATGAAACTCGCTAAATATTATTTTAGCCCCAAGTTAAACATGATAGAGGTAATGAAACTCGCCAAATATTATTTTAGCCATGAGCTAAACATGGTCAAGGTAATGTAACTCACCAAATATTATTTTAGTCCCGAGCTAAACAAGGCAAAGGTAATGAAATTAACCAATTATTATTTTAACATGTAAGACATAGTTACCGCAACACGTTATCACTAAACGTAGTTATCACAAGTACGTCATTATTGAACGTAACTATCACAACACGTCAATATAAATTAAAATCAAATTAGGTTTTATCCAAGTTATATTAATATAAATTATATATTTAAATAATATGTTCATTTGAAATATATTCATCCAAGTTATACAATTATCTCGAGCATGTCATTACGTTATAACAATTATTTGAGAACGTCCTTTCAACATGTCATTTGTCATAACAATTACTTGAGAATGTCATATGAGCATGTCATTATGCCATAATTTTATGTTACTATCAAAAAGTCATATATCTATATAAATTTGACTGCCCATGTATACTTTAAAAATATGTTCTACTTCTTTTAGTTTGTTAATAACTCTAAATTAAGCATGTTTTGGGCATAACTCTAAATTGAGCACACCTCGCCCATAGAATCAAGCACACATTAGTCATTGTTCTAAATTAAACTCACATTAACTTTAATGATACTTTAAAAATGGCTAGTATGAATTGCTCATTTGTCAAAAAAAACTTGTAGTCGTTGAATCAACTTGGTCACACCTATAATAGAGATCAAAGTAATTAAATCACTAAAAAGTCTTATAAAATTCCATAGATGAGACTTACTTAGTCAGCTCATTCATTTACACTAAAGTTAGACTTTGAACTTGGGTAACTTATGTACATGTTCAGATTCCCAAATTTATGACATTTATTACATAATGAAAATACTGTTGGAAATATTACTTTATTATATTTTATTTAAATTAGGTATTAAGAGATTTTATTATCTTTTAAGAGAGAAGATAAAAAGATATTAGGTTATTATTTTGATTTAGGCAGTTATGATTGAGATATTATTAATATTTGATATTTTGTAATATTTTTACTCTATATATACATAGAGTACATGAATAAAAATATACCCACATGATATATCATAAATACACATACACAAAACCCTAAAAATTCCCATTAGTGGCATCAGAGCTTTTGTTTGATACAATGGAACGAGAAAGAAACTTTTCACAAGTCACTATTCCAATTTTTTATGGCAAAAGTTATGACTTATGGGCATGAGAATGAAATCCTATCTTAAAGGATTGGATGTATGGGAAGTTATGGAAGAAGATTATATTGTTGATCCGCTACCTGAAAATCCCACCATAGCTCAGATGAAATTTCACAGAGAAAGAAAAACAAGGAAGACAAAAGTTAAATAATGTTTGTTTGTTGGTGTTTCACAAATGATCCTCACCAGAATCATGACGCTAAAGTCACCCAAAGAAATTTGGGATTATTTGAAAGATCAATATGAAGGGGACGAGAAAATTCAAGGTATGAAAGTTCTAAACTTGATAAGGGAATTTAAGATACAAAAGATGCAAGAGTCTGAGACAATTAACGAATACTCAAACAAATTGTTGGGTATTGTTAACAAAATAAAATTGTTAGGCAAGAAATTTCCTGATTCCAGAATAATTGAGAAAATTTTGGTAATTGTGCCAGACAGATATGAAGCATCTATTACTTCATTAGAAAACACAAAGGATTTGTCTAATATTACTTTGGCAGAAGTGTTACATGCTTTACAAGTGCAAGAGAAAAGAAGATTGATGAGAGGAGATCATGCTACTAGGGAAGGTTCTTTACTATATCATGATTGAGGTTCTCTCCAAGCCAAGAACAACAAAGGTACAAAATCATGAGTCTTTTCTGTTTGTCCTTATTGCAAGAAAAATAATCACACACCCAACAAGTGTTGGTGGAGGATTGATGTGAAATGTCACAAATGTGGTCAATTGGGACATATAGAAAAGATATGCAAATCACAACCAGAGAAAGTCATTCAAGTTATAGAGGATGAAGTAGAAGGGGTACTTCTCCTTGCATCAACATTCTCAACAATCAACAAATTCACAGGTTGGCTTATAGACAGTGGTTGTACAAACCACATGACTCATGATCAAGAACTTTTCAAAGAGCTCAAAGAATCACATATTTCTAAAGTGAGAATTGGAAATGGAGAACACATGGATGTGAAAGGTACATGAACAATTGTAGTTAAAAGTCATTCGGGTATCAAATTAATTTTTAATGTTTTATATGTTCCTGATATTAATCATAATTTGTTAAGAGTTTCTCAATTATTGGAGAAAATTTATAAGGTGTTTTTTAAACACAAACTTTGTGTGATTAAACATACAAATAACTTGAAAATATTCAAAGTTCACATGAAAGGAAAATTTTTTACTTTAGATCTGATGAAAGAAGAGTTGATTACAAATGAGGATATAAAAGAAAAGTCAAAGAAAAAACATGAAGAATATTTCTTGAAGGAACTTGATGTTAAGGAGGAAAATAAAAATGTAGATGAAGAAACCGCTTCCAACTTTCATCAAAGATTCAACGGTACTACCATGAAGTTTGAAAGAAACAAAGGAGATGAAGTTGATAAAGGAAGAAATACTTTGATGAAGAAAGTGAAGTTGAATGAAGATGTAATCTCATACAAGAAGGAAGATGACAAGAAGTACAAATAAAAAAGGAGGAAAAATTCTAAACAAAATCAAAGGAAGAATATCAAATTCAAATAAATAAATATTAAAGTAGAGAGGAATGTTGGGAATATTACTTTATTATCTTTTATTTAAATTAGGTATTAAGAGATTTTATTATCTTTTAAGAGAGAAGATAAGAAGATATTAGGTTATTATTTTGATTTAGGCAGTTATGATTGAGATATTATTAATATTTGATATTTTGAAATATTTTTACTTTATATATACATAGAGTACATGAATAAAAATATACCCACATGATATATCGAAATATACATACACAAAACCCTAAAAATTCTCATTAAATATTCCTTATATCAATGCATGTTATGGCAATAATGCACAATAATCTACTTGATTACTCAATTATAATCAGCATTAAACAGATTACTATTTAAAATATCCAGTAAAAGGCCTATAAATATGACTACTCTATTATTTACAAATCATCTAGTTCTCATTGAGAGACTTTTCTATTATTGTTATTCTCCTTTTTCTTATATTGACTTAAGCATCAAAGTGTCTTTGCAGTTGAACCTTCATCTTTTTCCAACATTCAGCTAAGCTCGACCCAATAGATTCCAAATTGACAGTAATCCATGAAAGTAATGAGGGGGAGATTGATGGCAATGTGAAACATGTCCCTACATTCTCAAGAGATGATTTTGATGATGATTGAAGTCAACAACATTCAAGACTCAAGCAAGCCCAAGATGTAGCCTGAAGACTAGTTAGAGTCTTAGAATACTGGATATAGAGGTACAAGTTGATGAAGTGGGTGATTGTCTTTTTAATTAGTTTACTCTAGGGAGGTGTTCATCCTTAATGGGTTTCTAAGGAGGTGATTGTCTTTTTAATTAGTTTACTCTTTACTGGTTCCTCTGCTGAGTTGATTGTAATTTGTAAACTGAATTTTAAAGATAGTGAATTGGGGTCAGTCTTGTGTTAGAGGTGACTGGGAACTGGATGTAGGAGCTATACCCAAACCAGTATAAATTACTATGTGCTCTTCTCTCTTCAATTTATGACTCTTGGCTTTTATTTTCCCTATATCTGTGCGCTTGTATTTTTTCCTTTATCTTTTTGATTATATCATTTCCGCTTTATCTGAATTCAATATGATAATTAAAATTGAATTAACAAATTATTAGACATCTAAAATAAATTTTTAATTTGACATCTATTTTAATTTGTGCATCTATTCACCCCCCCTCTAGATGCCATTTGTCTAACAAGTGATATCAGAGCTTGGTTAGATAAGATATTTATAAAGGATCTGTCAAGATGTCTATGCAGAATCAGGTTTACAAGGAAGGAGCCTCAATAAACAGACCACCATTATTTGAAGGAGAAGACTATCAGTTTTGGAAGGCGAGAATGGAAATATTTTTACAAACACTAGATTACAGTGTTTGGGATGCTGTACTCAACGGTCCCTACATTCCGATGAGAACAACGGAGTTTGGAGCTATTCCAAAGACTTTTGACCGATGGACGCCGAATGAAAACAAGCGTGCCCAATATGATGTAAGATCCCGAAACACTATTATTTCTGCCTTAACTCGTAATGAATTTTTCAGGGTCTCACAATGCAAGACGACAAAAGAAATATGGAACACTCTTGAAGTGACACATGAATGAACAAATGAAGTAAAGCAAACACGTAAGAACACACTCATCTAGGAGTATGAATTTTTCAAATGCAGCAGAATGAAAACATACGTATTTCTAGACACGCTTCACACATATAGTAAATAACTTGAAAGCATTAGTGTCACCGCCGTCAAAACGAGGGCGGTCGGAGCGATGTGATGGTTCCGACTTTCTGTTTTTCGCGTTTTTATTGGTGTGGTTACAACGCCTTTAGGTTGTCCGATAATCGGGCTGAACCTAGGGGCGAGGTTTTCGAAAAGGCGTTCTTGGATTGTCCGATAACCGGGCTAAACCAAGAACTAGTTTTTGAAGGATTCTTCTGGAGTCACCACCGACGTTTTTACCGGAAACATCGGGAAAGGAGTTAAAAGGCGTTGGTTTTCGAAAAACCAACTTTGGTCTATAGAACCAGAGTTGGGTAAGGGAGTTAGTTACGTGTAAGGGAAGTGTTAGTTCCCTTACGACGCCCCTTTTGGGTTTCCTGTGATGGGCTAGCTACTTTGGATAAATAAATAAACTGGTGAAAAATACGCTTTTACCCTTTATTTTGCAGAATTTAAAATTATGACTACATGACCCTAGTTTCTATTGCTTAATTTAAAATTAATGCGGTAAAAATAGAGAGAGAGAGAGAGAGTGAAAACCTCAGAAGCAAGCTTTTCTAGTAATCTTTTGTAATTAGGGTGCTTTTTGGCAGCCCTTCCCTCTTTTACAGCGCCGGAATCACTCAAAATGCTATAAAACACTCTAGAAAACTCTCAGAAACTCCGAAAATGCTTCGGAGGGGTTCTAGAAAGAGAATTTGAAGAAAAATCTAGAGATAGGATGGAAGAACTGTGAGAAATGAGGGGAATGGTGCTCCTATTTATAGGGATTTGCGTCTGTCAGGTCGAGACAGCCGTCTCGCCAAACGAGACGGTGGTCTCGCCATTCGCGCAAGGCGAGACGGCGGTCTCGACCTTAAAAGGCGAAAATCCTTATTTTTGGGCAAAAAATCCCTCCTATCCTAGTATGGGGCCTAGTAGTCTCTCCTAGTGGCTTCTTAGGCTTCATCCATCTTCGAATAGAAGGTCTTCTGATCTTTATTATGAGGCCGGACAAGATTAGGGGTCTACAGCTGCCCCCCCTTTACTGACTAGTCGGCTGTTGGCCTGTTGTGCCAAGAAGAATGACTGGAAGGTAAAGGAGTTGACCCTCTTGCCCGGTTACCCTTCAGATGTTTCGTCTTGCGGCGGTTGATCTTCTGGGGAAAGTTTGTGTTGTGCACCTCCAGGATACTCCTTCTGACGGTAGCCGATCCCTTTGGTTGGCACGTGGTAGAACCTCAGGATACTCCTTCTGACGGTAGCCGATCCTTCGGTTGATGGGTATAAACTCCCCATCAGGCTAGTAGTTGTAGTCCGCTGTGTGTTGGACTGGATTGGTATGAACCCCCCATCAGGCTGGTAGTTGCAGTCCACTGTGTAGGACTGGTGGTAGTGGCAGCTTATTGCTCAGGTGGCTCATGCGCCATATGTTGAGATGTGTTTTC
The DNA here is from genome assembly GCA_963425845.1 of Sphenostylis stenocarpa. Lineage (NCBI taxonomy): Eukaryota > Viridiplantae > Streptophyta > Magnoliopsida > Fabales > Fabaceae > Sphenostylis > Sphenostylis stenocarpa. The sequence goes on from OY731403.1 coordinate 103,846,749, forward strand.
TTTGTCTTTGATTTGGCCATCCGGTCTGTGCTGGGGATTCTGTTGGTGTTCATCCAGCCTTGTCGGTTGCTGGAGATTCTTTGTTTTTGATCTTTTTTTAGGGTGATCACCCGACTGTTGCTGGTTGGTCGGGTGGGCTTTGTTTGTGTTCGACTCTTGCTTGGTTGTCGAAAAATTTGTTGGTCAAGGTGGTTTGACTTTGTTTTAATCTTGCCTTTTTTCACGGTTTTATCTCTTTTTTCTCGCGATTTTGGCTTTTTTTTCTTGAGCGTAAGTCTTTTTACTCTTTATCTTCTTTTGATTACACTGACTTTTGGAAGGGATAAAAAGATGCATGGAATAAAATTTTTATTTATGAAAGGTTTTATTACAGCAGCCCTATTCTATAAGTGTTATCCCTAAGACTATGGGCTATCGTCTGGAGACGATCCGTAGGAGGGGAATTGCTGGTACATATGCCTCTGGAACTCTGCTTGGTCCCGGGCTTCATCGCGGTACTCTTACTGAAATGTTGCCCAGTCTTGCCTCATCCCTTCCTGATACTGGTATATCGTCTCCAGTCTGGTGTCGAAGGCTTCTTGTCTTAGGGATATCTGTTCTTGCCTTACAGACATCTGCTCGAATTGCTGGTGCAGATCGTGGATGTTGCGGTTTACACCAGCAAAGTCGTCTGTGTACTGTTGCTGATGCTGATGCTGCTGCTATTGTGGCTGTTGGAAGTCGGGAGGTGTAGGGAGATCGTGCATTGCTACGATGTCCTGGAGGTCCAAGGCGAAATCCAGCAATGGGTGGAGGACCAGCTGGGTTCCGCGGCGCATGAGCATCCCCATGCTGACCAGTATCGACCCGTTGATAGACTTGGGTCATTGACTGGAGGCCAGTTCTTCCCGGCCACTGCACCCCCATTTTTCTTCCAGGGGGGTGATGATGGGGGCCATGAGGACAACTCCCACTGGCCTGCTCCCGAAGTCCTTGAGGGCCTTCAGGAAGAAGTAGCCAGGGTTGCATCGACGCCTCTGGCACATGCAGTAAAGGACGAAGAGGTCGGGGAGTGTTACCTTACCCTGACTCTCCTTCCTGTCGTGGATGGTCCCCGCCAGCAGCTTGTGGCAAATGCGGAGGGCCGGGGGAAGTGCTGAGCCCTTCATCAGTGTGGGCAGAGTGGGGGCCCTGGTGAGTTCCTCCCACATTTCGCCGACGGTGAGGTTGGTGGGGCGTGCGCAGATGGCCTCCTGGTACTCTCGGGTCAGCACGTCTTCGGGCTGGAGGAATCCAATAGACACGTTGAATTCGTCCAGGGTGGTGGTCCGATACATCCCACCCATAAAGTATGTCACCATCTTCGTTGGTGACAGGCCTGGGATCATGGCGGGAGTTTCGGCGTAGGAGATGGAGGCCAGGAACTCCATCACTGCTTGAGGGTACACATGGGTGGGAGGAGTCTGCAGGAGGAAGCCCCATCCGATGTTGTCGATGTTGGCCCGGACGTCGTCCTCCCATCCAAATTCGCCGAGGATGCTGAAGTCCAGCTTGAGCATGGGGTGCCATGTGTACCCCCTAATGTGCTCTAGGCGAGCCTGGTGTAGCGGTGAGAGCCGTGCGGGGTCTTGAGGAGCAGGTGCTGAGGAACTGCTAGGGCCAGCAGGTCCTCTTCTCTTCCTTGACTGACTTCCACGGAACATTTTGTCAAGAAGGTGCTTGGAAGTGATAAATCTGAGAGTTGGAGTGCCAGAGAGTTGTGAGGAGCTCCAGGACGCCTCCCCTATTTATAGGGGAAAATTTGGATCCGGGACCACCGTCTGGGAAGTCGAGACGGCGGTCTCGATGTTGGCCTTAAACGAGATGGCCGTCTCGCGAAGCGGGACGGCGGTCTCGTTTTCAGCTAAGTTGAGACGGCAGTCTCGATGGTCGAGACGACGATCTCGTTTTGCTTGGAGACCGAGACGACGGTCTGGGAATTCCGGACGACCGTCTCAAATTTTGGGGTTTTTTTTTTTTTTGTTAAAAGCAAATAGGACCTGGTTCAAAAACATTTTATGCATGCAATGTTTTTATGTTTGATGTCCTATAATGCCTATTTCAATTAGTTTCTCAGAAGGATTTAACTGACGTGTCTTTGTAGCGTCGAATGTCCTCTAATCTGGGTTTTTGCGCTTGGTTGTACCATGCCAGACTTCTTGTGACCGAAGGATAACTTGTTTTTCATTTTTCTCTTTTTTTTTGTAGAGCACTCTTTGTCATGTAGTGCCCCTTTTTCTTCATTTTAGGGGTTTCAATCCTCTTGTTGACTATATGCCTCCATATTCCCAAATTAATTATTAGAATATTGTTGTGAGGGTTAAGAGAAGAGAAGTAAAGGGGTAAATTCAATGGCTTGTGTGTTTAGAAGGTTTGTTTTATTTAGAAAGGTTTGTAAGAACGGCTGGCCAGGGTTAGGCTTAGGTGTTTGAGCTTTTTGTCTAAGCAAGTGTTTCCCTTTTTTGTATTTGCGCCTTAGTTTTATTTCCATTGCTTTTCTATGGCTAATTGATTTCCCTAGATCGCCCTTTGGGTTTTCGAACTAGGATATTGTGCTTTGGTCCTATCTTTTGTCTAGGTTCCCTTTTTTTTGTTTTTAGGGAATCCTAGCGGACCTTATTTTGTAACCCTAATTTTTGCCTAGGCTACCCTTTATTTTTGTTCGGGTATCCTACCGGGTTAACCCTATCTTTTGCGTAGCCCCTTGGTGGGTTTCCTACCGGGTATTTTTTCTTTCTTGGCCTTTGGATTCTATGGTTTTTTCCCTCTTTTTTTTTGTGTATTTATTTTTTGTTCACAATATTGGCGAAGCATGACTTTTCTTTATGGTGAAGTGAATTCTTATTTGGTGCTCCTAATCAACTAGCTTGACTGTAATGGCAATGGTGAATTTTTGGTTATTTGGATGCACTTTTTATTCTTCTTTTTCTTTTTCCGTTTACTTAGACAAGTTTATTGTTAGGTCTAGTCAGAAATAGCAAGAAAAGAAGCAGATAGTAAGAAGTATTCTTTATTAATTAATAAGGGAATATGTGTCCTAAAATGCCCGGGGGTCGGGCTAGCCCCGGGGGATAATCTCTAACAATCATGGGGTTTACATCCCTTAAATGAAGAAAAAGATTTCCTAATAACTAGGGTGGCTCTTGACGCTTGCACCCCTCCACTTGGGAAAATTTGCTTGAGTGTGCGGAGGGGAGACTTCCCTTTTCCTCTTTCTGCTCGGCCCTTAGTAGGGTTATATCCTAGGTCATGCTTGAAAGGATTGTCTTGGAATTCTGGGGGTTCCCTTATGCCTTGGGAGTCTGCCCCCAGTCCTTGGCTAGGATGGTAGCCATGCTTCATCGTCATGCGGGCTACCTTTGTGTTTTTGGGAAGTCTTTCTATATTGGCAATTTCGAGCACTTGAAAGGATGTTTCAAGGGCCTCTTCAGCCGCATCCACATAAGGTTGGGTGGACGGTCCACTGATCAGGATATCATCTTCTGCTTGGACCATGACCAATTTGTCGTCCACTATGAATTTGACTTTCTGGTGGAGCGTCGAAGGTACTGCCTTAGCGTCATGAATCCAAGGCCTGCCGAGGAGACAACTATATGCTGGAGTAATATCCATTACATGGAAATCGACGTTGAAGATAGTGGGTCCAACTTGGATTGGCAAATTAACTTCTCCCACTACTTCTCGCTTTGATTCGTCGAAGGCTCGAACGATAGTGCTGCTTGGACGCAGACGGGCTCCTTGGATAGTCAACTTGTCTAGTGTGCACTTGGGCATCATGTTCAAGGATGACCCGTTATCCACAAGAACTTTGGCAATGAGGTACTCCTTGCACTTGATCGAGATGTGCAAGGGCTTGTTGTGGTTCGACCCCTCGAGGGGTAGTTCTTCCTCTGTGAAGGTGAGGTGATCGCTTGCCGTGATGTGACCGACGATCCTCTCAACCTTTTCTTGGGATATAGTGTGAGGTACATGCGATTCGCTCAAGACCTTCAGCAAGGCGTTTCTGTGCGGTTCCGAGCTCATTATTAGAGATAACAGTGTTATCTTTGCAGGTGTACGATTGAGCTGGTCTATAATGGAATACTCGCTTTGCCTTATAAACTGAAGTAATTCCTCTGTCTCCTCCTTGGATTCCTTATTTTCTTTTTCCTCTTCGGTCTTTTTATTTTTTCCTTTATTTTTGGGTACATCTTCCTGTGAGTCCTTGGGGGAGTAGATTCTTCCACTTCTAGTCATACTCCCAATGCCGGCTATATTCGTGATGTCCTCTTTTATTGGTGAAGATTCCCCGTATCTCCACGGTACAACTTTATTTGACTCGTAGGGGAAAGGACGTGGCATAAATAGTCGAACTGGTGTCCTTGCCCCCTCTTCCTTATTTTTGAGGGCCAACGGTCGAGGCTTATTTTCCTCTCGTGATGAGTCGACCGTTGGAGAAAGCTTGATTAGGAGTGGATTTCTCTCCATTCTTCTGATTTGGAAGACGTGTCAGTTAATCCTTCCTTTTTATTATCTTATTTTATTAAGCGTGAAAGGAGGCGAAATTAAATATGCAGATGAATGATATGCATGCAAGTAGACAATTGTTGAATAAAGGAAAATTTCTTTTATACGTTTAGAAGGTGTACATTCCCCTATTCCATACTACGAAGCAACTTTTGGCAAAAACGGAAAAGCCTAAAGAAACCAACAGGCGGGTCTTGATCTCTATGTAATTCTCTTTCGGCTTCCCGGACGTGACGAGCGAGTGCTTCGCTTTGCTTCTGGACTGCCTGGCTCATATCTTCGCTGTACTTTTGAGCCTCTTTGATCTTCGCCTCTTGATGGACGACCAAGGCTTGTAGTTCATCGAGTTTGGCAAGGGCTCGGTCCTTATCTTGTAGTACTTGGCCGTACTGAGCTAGCCTGTCTCTTTCTTTACAGCATAGCTCAGTGAGACTTCCGTTGAGTCTCCGATTGGCCTCCCACTCTCGGCGTATTTCTGACCGAGTCTTGGTGAGTTCTTGCAACAACTCCTTGATCGTCTAAGCCTGTTTTGCTGATTCAGCCTCAAGGCGTGCTGTCTTGGCAGTTATCTCCTGAAGTTGGCTATCCGAGCTGGTTCTGGTAGTTTTGGATGCTCGGATAGCTTGCTCATTAGAGTCAGCACACTGGTCCTTGAGGCGCTCTATTTCATGATCCTTTTTCTTGCATTGCCTTTGCAGACCATCAATGGTGAGGATAGATTCCTGCTCTCTCTCTTCAAGGGCCCTCATCTGGGCTCCCATGATTTCTATCCTTTGGGTCAAGGCATTGGCTTGAGCCTGCAGCTCTTCACTACTAGTGCTTGTAACGAGTGAGGTGGATGGTTGAGACATCCCTCTTCTTTTTCTCCACACTCGTAGTCACTGGAGACAACTACTCGAGCTTTTCCTAGCTCTCTATCTCCCAAAAAGAAAGGTTTCTCCCATGCTTTTCTCACTGCTAGTGAGTTGGCGATTGTGCATGGGTCTCCGAAGAAACATAGTCCTCCGAGTTCACCTCGAGAAATGGTAGTTTGGGTTCTCATGAGTTGCCTCATAGCTACTCTAGGTGAGTAGGCTATGCAACCCCTGAGTCCTATCAAGGGTACATTCGGATAATCTCCACATCTGATGAGGACTGGACCGGGTCGGAACCAAGGGCAGACCCAGGATAAACTGTTGGCGTCCAAGTGTTCCAACTCGTCCTTCCACTCTGAAGTTAAGCATCGTTGGAGAGGGATTTTGGAGAAGCTCCTCAAAGGGTCGGGGAACATCCCCATGTGACTAGAGGCATAAAAATGTGTAATTCCCCACACAAAGAGTAGTGAGGAGCAGCAACGGAGTGTTTTTCCTTGCTTCTGATGGCAGAAATCCACCGAGAGCAAGGTGTCGACAAGAATTGCAGGCAAGGGACTTTTCGAGTGTACGTCCTAGGCGAAGAAGGCGTCCATGACGGCTTGATCCACTGTGTCAAGGTGGAAGGGAAACAATATTGTTCCAAATATTATTAAGGCCAGGGTTTTGTTGAAAGCAACCCATTCTGTCCTTTCAGCCAAATCGGACAGGTGGTCTTCTAACATTGAGACCTTCCAACCCTGGATGTTCCCTTTTCCCATGAGGGTAGTCTGCTGGAACGGTAGTTGAATGATGGCAGCAACTTGTGCTGCAGGAGTATATGCCCCGTGGCGTATATGGACCCCGGCTGATTTGGGCCATTTTAGCATGATTTCGTACTCCTCTAAGGTGGGCACCATATCAAACTGCGGAAATTCGAAGCAGCGCAGACTGGAGTTCCAGAAATGAACTAATACCCTGACGAAAACTTGGTCGACACAGATCTTTAGCAGGTCGAGAATCCGTCCATAGGATTTTTCAAAGTCAGAGCGGACCTCTAGTGGCATTACCGCGCAAAGCCGTTCCAATTTTTCAGCATGGTATCGGGGAATGTCCACCTTCTTCAATTGTCTACTAGTCCCCTCCATTTTCTAAAACCAAAATGCATGTTTTATGAAAATGATGCTTATTGAATGAATGCGAGTGTTCATTTTTATTTATCATGTTTTGTATGATGCATTTTCTTTTTTGAGAAATAAACTAACTATATGGGGGTAATATTTTTGAACCAGGTCCCATTTATTGTTTTGGAATCAGATTTTTATTTTATTTTTATTTTTATTTTATAGCCTTTTATCTCTTCTGTCAGACTGCGTGGCTACTTAGCTTACAAAGAACCTGGAACCAGGCTAGCTAAAAGGCAGATTGTCCGAGATAAAAAATGGCTTTATGTGAAAGAGTAGTTTACGTCCCTTATCTCTTCTGTCGGACTGCGTGGCTACTTAGCTTACAAAGAACCTGAAACCAGGCTAGCTAAAAGGCAGATTGTCCGAGATAAGGGTGTTTATTGCAAAAAGATTTTTTGATTTTTGTGATTTGTTTTTCTGTTGTTTGGTTATGCTATGCAATAGAAAAATGCAACAAACAGATGCACACACAATTCGAACATCCACGAACAGGCGAGAAGTCGTTTTAATCACGAGGTAGGGTTTTCCTGCAGAAAAGTGCATTGGCGAAGGTAGGTTCTAACTGTTCTCACCAAGGTTTAAGGCCCCCAAGGTGCCCCCATTATAGGGTCCCCACTCTCCAGCCTTCCGACCATGCTTAGCACTAAGGCCATAGTCAGTCTTTGTGCCAAAAGAGGAAGGTTATCACCTTGAGTGGTGGTTTCCGATCACACTGGTGGGCACAAGGCCATCACTACAGCGAACCGTACCTGCCACCCACTCCCTATGGATTTCTCACTTGCCCGCGGGTATAGAGGGAACTTTTGTGTGCAAGGGTTTGTGTACAGTTTGTATTTCAAACAATTGCGTAAATATAAACAAACAACAGTTATTAAAGCTAAACATTAAAACATGTTATAATACAAGGTTGGGTAAAAGCATTATTTTCTTGGTTTATTTATTTTCTAGCTGGCCCATCACTAAACGGGATCAACTCTCTAGGCTTCCCCAGTGGAGTCGCCATCTGTCACCGCCGTCAAACCGAGGGCGGTCGGAGCGACACGATGGTTCCGACTTTCCGTTTTTCGCGTTTTTATTGGTGTGGTTACAACGCCTTTAGGTTGTCCGATAATCGGGCTGAACCTAGGGGCGAGGTTTTCGAAAAGGCGTTCTTGGATTGTCCGATAACCGGGCTAAACCAAGAACTAGTTTTTCAAGGGTTCTTCTGGAGTCGCCACCGACGTTTTTACCAGAAACATCGAAAAAGGAGTTAAAAGGCGTTGGTTTTCGAAAAACCAACTTTGGTCTTTAGAACCAGAGTTGGGTAAGGGAGTTAGTTATGTGTAAGGGAAGTGTAAGTTTCCTTACGACGCCCCTTTTGGGTTCCCTATGATGGGCTAGCTACTTTGGATAAATAAATAAATTGGTGAAAAATACGCTTTTACCCTTTATTTTGCGGAATTTAAAATTATGACTACATGGCCCTAGTTTCTATTGCATAATTTAAAATTAAAGCGGTAAAAATAGAGAGAGAGAGAGTGAAAACCTCTGAAGCAAGCTTTTCTATTAATCTTTTGTAATTAGGGTGCTTTTTGGCAGCCCTTCTCTCTTTTATAGCGCCGGAATCACTCAAAACGCTATAAAACACTCTAGAAAACTCTCAGAAACTCCGAAAATGCTTCGGAGGGGTTCTAGAAAGAGAATTTGAAGAAAAGTCTAGAGAGAGGATGGAAGAACTGTGAGAAATGAGGGGAATGGTGCTCCTATTTATAGGGATTCGCGTCTGTCAGGTCGAGATGGGCTGTCTTGTCTGACAAGGTCGAGATGGCCGTCTCGCCAAACGAGACGGCGGTCTCGCCATTTGCACAAGGCGAGACGACGGTCTCGACCTTAAAAGGCGAAAATCCTTGTTTTTGGGCCAAAAATCCCTCCTATCCTAGTATGGGGCCTAATAGTCTCTCCTAGTGGCTTCTTAGGCTTCATCCATCTTCGAATAGAAGGTCTTCTGATCTCTATTATGAGGCCGGGCAAGATTAGGGGTCTACAATTAGGAAAGAGTTTTGACAATGAGGAGTTAAACACAAAGATCTTGAAATCCTCAGACAGGAATTGGCAACCAAAGGTCACTGCTATTACAGAATCAAAGGATCTTACAGAAATGAATATTGCTACTCTATTTGGAAAGCTGCGAGAACATGAGATGGAACTACAAAAGTAAAGAACGGTGAACAAAATCAAGCCAAGACGATAACTCTAAATGCAGTAAAAATTTTATAGGATGAAAGTGAAAATGAAAGTAAGTTTTCGGATTCCGATATATCTCTTTTTGTTAAAAAGTTTACTCAGTTTATGAAGAGTAGGAAAAAGGGACAACAAAGAAAAGAGAAAACCAATAGGTATGAATGCTATGGATGTGGAAAGTTTGGCCATATCAAACCACACTGTTCGGAACTTAAGAAAGAGAAGAAAGATGTGAAATAGAAGAAGAAAGAGAAGAACAATATCTATAAGAGCAAATGCAAAACTTATATTGCTTGGGAAGATAATGATTCTTCCACAACACAAGAGAGTTCTTCTGAAAGCAATGATGGATAAGAAGAAGCAAATCTTTGCTTAATGATAAAGAGTGATGATGAAGATCTTATTGAATCATTTGATATAATGAAGATCTTGTTGATTTGATGATGTCAAAGGCTAATATGATGAAGTCAAAGATTCTTGGGTTAAAAGGGTAGAGTGATTGTTAGAAAAGTAGTTTTAAATCAAGAGGGGGGGTGAATTGATTTTTGAAAGTTTTTCGCAATACACAGATTATCTAATTCGAAAATTAAGATTACTTATCAATTCACAAATCACAAAGCAATCAAACAGTTTAAGTGCAGCAGCAGAAATTAAAGAGAGAAAGGTTAGGAAAGATTTCACCGGTAATTTTATACTGGTTCACCCAATACCAGGGCTACGTCCGGACTCTGACCAAATTCCACTGGGTTCCACTAGAATAGATGTTTTACGAGACTCACCCTCTTACACCTATTCTAACTCTCCACCAAGAACCAAATTCCAGCTCTTGGAAACCTCTCGCAACCAAATTCCAGCTGCAGAGAAACCAAGTGCCCAAATTCCAGGCACCACACACAAGAACCAAATTCCAGCTCTTGCTTTAACCTTTCCACCAAGAACCAAATTCCAGTTCTTGGCAACTTTCTACAACAACTGCAGTAAAACTTGTACCCAAATTCCAGGTACAAAACAAGTACAAATGAATGAATAGAAATTTAAAAGAAGAAACAAAGAAAGCTCAAACCGGATTACACCAATCCACGATCAGTTTCTTCTTCAAAGAAATGCAAAGTGCCTCAAGAAAGATTTCAAAAGAAGTTCACAAAAACAGTTGTGTATCTTTCTTGAAAAATGCTAATAGTTGCTTGTATTGATTGCTTGAATTGTGTCAAAACTGATATGTGATCTATATCTCAAAGTTTCAAGCAAATCTGTTTATAAAAGAGTATTTTCAAATCTGCTGCATTAATTAATCTGTTGAAAGTTTGTTTTAATCTGTTGAAATAGCCGTTACAATCTGTTAAAAGTCCTTTCAACCCATTAATGCGTTCTTGATCTTTAACGTAAAATGTTTTAGTTGATACGACCACGTTTTTATCAGTTAAAACGTTTTACAAACATTTTCTAAGTATAAAACAATCGATTGAATCGCGTATTAATCGATTGATTTGTTTAAAAACCTTCTTATAAAACTTTCCAAGTTATTTTAACTGATATAAAGTCGTTTCAATCGATTGAAAATCTGCACATATATTTTCAAGTCATTTTAATCGATTGAAAGTTCGCTTTAATCGATTGAAAAGATTTTCTAAGTTATTTTAATCGATTGAAATACGTTTTAATCGATTGAAATAAGTCTGATCGGTCATAATTCAATTCGATCGATCATAACCAACTTCGATCGGTCATAATCTCATTCTGATCGATCATCCTGACATCAAAGTGATTTTAATCGATTGAAACGTGTTTTAATCGATTAAAATAATTCTGATCGCTCATATTTAAGATCTGATCGATTATATTGCATTCTGACCTATTATATTCGAATTCTAATCGGTCATAAAGAGTTTTAATCGATTAAAAGGTTTTTGTATCAATTAAAATACTGTAAAAACACTTTTTAAAACATTCTAAGTGTTTTTAATTGTTTCTTTCAAAACTATATCGATTAAAAACATTGTTAAGAAAGTTCTTTGTCAAAATGCTTTTGTTTGATTTGTTTAAAACTATTTTTGAGGCATTTTGCAAATTGAGTGAAGAAGCTTTATGCGGTGGAAAAGGTAAAGTGGTTTTACCTAAGCTTTCTGTTAAGACACACTAAGTCTTCGACTCCTTTGTTCCGAGTGACTTGTTTGACAGTTGCAGAGTTGACCCTTGACTTTATCTTTGACTTCATCAAATCAATGAGATCTTTGCTAGGATCACTTTCAGTCTCCCCTATTTGATGAAGACAAACACCATTTTGAAAAAACAATCTCTCGCAAAATAAGTCACTTGATAATGCGATTAGGTGAGAAATATAAGAATGTAATAAAGTTTTGTTTCTCCCCTAAAACTTATTTCTCCCCCTAAAATGTTGCACTTAAATTTATCTTAAAGTGATGCAACTATTTCTCCCCCTTTTGACTTCATCAAAAATAGGGAAACAGAAGAGAAAAGAATAAAATGTAAGGTTTCGAAAAATATGCTCAAGTTTTTGAAAAAACAAAGTGAATCAATATTTCACTCATGAAAAGAATCAATTAAAGTTGATTCAAACTTATCTCCATTAACACGTTTGTAATGAATACAATTAACACGTGTAAAGATAAGGGAATCACGCTTTAGTAGCATGTTTACGTAAACGACCATTAACTAAAGCCTTTAATCCTCTTTTCGAATAAAAATCGATTAAAAACAGAGCATAATCGGTTAAAATGATCTTGGTAAATTATTTTAATCGATTGAAAGAAAAGTTTAATCGATTAAAACATTTAAGATTTTGAAAACATGAAACTTTAGTAAAAATAATCGATTATTTCGATTTTGAATCGATTAAAACATGTTGAAATTTGTCTGTTTAAGTTTATTTAACCGATTAAAAAGTGTTTTTATTAACTAAAACAACCAGATTTTGAAAATCATGATATATCTGATGTGAATATCTCAGTATCTAATCTATTGGATATGTAGTGAACTGATTGTCTAGATCAATATCAACTATTTTTCACTGATAATCTACCACTATCAGATTTAATTTTAAGTTTGGCTAATTTTACTGTTATAAGACAGTTTTAAAAGGTTTTAATCGATCAATGCCCAGTTTTAAAAGAGATTCAGGGATCTATCATCTACTTCTATCTAAGCCAGTTCAATCTAGATTTAGATCCTAAATCATATTTAACCAAAGCTAGATCAAGAGTCCCTGGTATAACACCAGTTAATATTACAGTCCATGCAAAAAATATAAAGATAGAAATAAGCAGAAGATAAAGATGATGAGGGGAACTAGTCATCCCAATTTCCCTGATTGAACTGCTTATCCACCAGACTTGGTGATCATTCACAACTATTTGAGTCAACAACTGCTTGTCACTCCAGTATCGACAATGCATCACGAAACTTTTCCCGAAAAGAAATCTTTTAGCAGTTTCATTGTTATTATTGACTGCATTACAGTCCATGGTTGACACCACACTGGAATTTCTACTACACATCAGAGGCATAATCATGTACTGACCAAATCCCACACAGAATGCATGATACCATAAATTGCATGAATCACAGGTTAATGATGTACTGAGATAGGAATTTTCTTTCATAATAGCCAACCCATTTTGAACCCTGCAGTTGTCATTATCCAAGCAAATAACTGCATTCTTATTAATGTAGTATGATGGGTGTTATTCTCACTTATAGTGAACCAGTCATCATTATCTTTTGAGGAATGTTATTCTGGTAGAGTGGGCAATGATTAGTAATGAGGACAGGTGATGACAATCAATCCAGAATTCTAAAACAATATAAAATTTATCCCTGTACTGACCATAAAACATACATTCCCTGTACCACGTTATTCAATTTTTGAATTGCTGTTCCAGATTGGTTCCCTTATAGTGTCACCTCGTGACATTGATGATTAAAGCAAATATTCAAAGTTGCACAGTTCCAATGAATTTCACCAAGAGTTTTGAACCAATGCATGCTCAAAATTATTTCAAATATATTGCAATGTAATATCAAGAAATTTAATGAAAACATGTATTTATTGGATTTCCTAGTAATGAATAACTTATTACCAGAAACAATTATCACTAAAAAATTTTTGATAAACTAGATAATTTCTTTGATTTTCAGTGTATTACCATGCAGCATTCCATGTAAAGTATTAAGAGAAATGTAAACATCTACAGCTTGAATCATGTTTATGTTGTTGTCAAAATAAAAGACTCTTTCATTCATGAATAACAGTAATAGTTTTCCCACATTATGTCACTGGTCGAGTTCCCAATTCAAAGATTTGTTCAGCCTTCGCTTTCTAATTTAAAAATTTGTGTCATTGAAAGAAAATTGAATATGGATACGTTTCGAAACAGACTGCTCGAACCAGTCATGATTTTGATCATGTTTACAGCAGAGAATTGAGAGGAGATTTTGAAAATATGAAAACAGAAGAAAGATGATAAGTTGAGAAATGATAAGTTCAGAACCTGGTTTGATGAAGAAACGGATTTCAAGTTTTTGAAATTCAAAGAGACATTTAAACACATTATGCAGATTCTGGATTATCATAAAGACCTGGGTTTTTTAATCGAATTGGCCTATCAAACTTTAATTAGATGCTGTAAATCATGTTTTCAGAACCTAATTAATTGATTAATCAACTCATTATCTATTAATTTGATTCTTGACATTAGGGTTGAAAACATCTACAGTGAATTAATCGATTGTTTTATGAAAGAATCGATTAGATAGGTACGAGAATGAAATCAATAACATGACACCAGAATTTAAATCGATTAAAACGTAAATGAATCGATTAATTTTGATACCTAAGTGTTTTTAGTTGATATAAATTTATTCTAATCGATTAGAACAATTAAACTAAGATCCTGAGATTATTTTAATCGATTATTTCGATATTTCAATCGATTAAAATGGTACGGACAGATATCGGTAAGTTATTTTAATCGATTAATATTGATTTATATCAATTAAAACAATTAATTTAAATACACAGAACCTGATTTCGTAGCTCTGATCTTCAAGGGATTCCCGGACTTGTTTCCTGCAAAACATGTTAAGAATTGTTCGGTACCCTTTATAATTACTCGGGTCCTGATCATGTTATTTGGAAAGAATTAATCTTTGGAACCCATTTCATTCTCCCTTTAGGTACTGCATATTTCTTAATTCTGCAGTATTTAACGAGTGACCCATTTTCATACGAGTAAAAGCATTTAATAAATGGAGATGAAACTGTTTTACTATATGCAAAATAATTCTTGAATGCTCTAGTTTTCTTTCCGATTACTTGGTGTATAACCTATACCACCACGTTCAATAACTAACTTTTGGGAATCAAGTATCTTATCAAGATTATTCTTTCCTTGTGCTAATTTAGATGAAGTTTTTACTAGGTATGATACTTGTTTCGTAACTCGGGACGAGTTTTGCAATCTTCAACATTACACATGCAATCAGTATTATTTTCTAATTCTAACTTTTCTTCATCAATTATTTTCTTTTCAAGAATAATGATCTTGTTTTCTAGTAACCTATTCATGCTTTTCAATTTTCTGTTTTCAGTTTCTAATTTCTTTGCTACTTCATGTATTTCAAAGAAAGCATCTTGTAATGAGCTATAGTTTATAGATTCAGAACTTACACTTGGTTTTTGATGATTCGAGTTGACCATCAAGCATATTTCTGGTGCTTCTTCATAGGTCTTTTCAAGGATCTTCCACATTTGTGCAGCAGTTGGCAGTGTGCAATCCTGAAAAGATCATCTCTGTTAAGGGCGGATAAGATGATGTTCTTGGCAATACAATCATCTTGGATTCTATTAGCAATATCAATTTCCTGTTCAATAACATTCCAAGCATTTATACTAACAGATTCAATGAAGATTTTCATCCTTATTTTCCAATATAGGTAATCTGTTCCACTTAACGAGTGGAGGTCTATCAATGCACGCTCCCTCGAGAAAATGCCATGGATCGAAGTAACTTGATTAACTTTCAAGCACCTCGCTCCGATGCCAATTGTTAGAAAAGTAGTTTTAAATCAAGAGGGGGGTGAATTGATTTTTGAAAGTTTTTCGCAATACACAGATTATCTAATTCGAAAATTAAGATTACTTATCAATTCACAAATCACAAAGCAATCAAACAGTTTAAGTGCAGCAGCAGAAATTAAAGAGAGAAAGGTTAGGAAAGATTTCACCGGTAATTTTATACTTGGTTCACCCAATACCGGGGCTACGTCCGGACTCCAGCCAAATTCCAGCTGGGTTCCACTAGAATAGATGTTTCTGAGACTCACCCTCTTACACCTATTCTAACTCTCCACCAAGAACCAAATTCCAGCTCTTGGAAACCTCTGCAACCAAATTCCAGCTGCAGAGAAACCGAGTGCCCAAATTCCAGGCACCACACACAAGAACCAAATTCCAGCTCTTGCTTTAACCTTTCCACCAAGAACCAAATTCCAGTTCTTGGCAACTTTCTACAACAGACTGCAGAAAACTTGTACCCAAATTCCAGGTACAAAACGAGTACAAATGAATGAATAGAAATTTAAAAGAAGAAACAAAGAAAGCTCAAACCGGATTACACCAATCCACAGTCAGTTTCTTCTTCAAAGAAATGCAAAGTGCCTCAAGAAAGATTTCAAAAGAAGTTCACAAAAACAGTTGTGTATCTTTCTTGAAAAATGCTAATAGTTGCTTGTATTGATTGCTTGAATTGTGTCAAAACTGATATGTGATCTATATCTCAAAGTTTCAAGCAAATCTGTTTATAAAAGAGTATTTTCAAATCTGCTGCATTAATTAATCTGTTGAAAGTTTGTTTTAATCTGTTGAAATAGCCGTTACAATCTGTTAAAAGTCCTTTCAACCCATTAATGCGTTCTTGATCTTTAACAGAAAATGTTTTAGTTGATACGACCACGTTTTTATCAGTTAAAACGTTTTACAAACATTTTCTAAGTATAAAACAATCGATTGAATCGCGTATTAATCGATTGATTTGTTTAAAAACCTTCTTATAAAACTTTCCAAGTTATTTTAACTGATATAAAGTCGTTTCAATCGATTGAAAATCTGCACATATATTTTCAAGTCATTTTAATCGATTGAAAGTTCGTTTTAATCGATTGAAAAGATTTTCTAAGTTATTTTAATCGATTGAAATACGTTTTAATCGATTGAAATAAGTCTGATCGGTCATAATTCAATTCTGATCGATCATAACCAACTCTGATCGGTCACAATCTCATTCTGATCGATCATCCTGACATCCAAAGTGATTTTAATCGATTGAAACGTGTTTTAATCGATTAAAATAATTCGATCGCTCATATTTAAGATCTGATCGATTATATTGCATTCTGACCTATTATATTCGAATTCTAATCGGTCATAAAGAGTTTTAATCGATTAAAAGGTTTTTGTATCAATTAAAATACTGTAAAAACACTTTTTAAAACATTCTAAGTGTTTTTAATTGTTTCTTTCAAAACTATATCAGTTAAAAACATTGTTAAGAAAGTTCTTTGTCAAAATGCTTTTGTTTGATTTGTTTAAAACTATTTTTGAGGCATTTTGCAAATTGAGTGAAGAAGCTTTATGCAGTGGAAAAGGTAAAGTGGTTTTACCTAAGCTTTCGTTAAGACACACTAAGTCTTCAACTCCTTTGTTCGAGTGACTTGTTTGACAGTTGCAGAGTTGACCCTTGACTTTATCTTTGACTTCATCAAATCAATGAGATCTTTGCTAGGATCACTTTCAGATGATTAGTGAGTCTGCATCTATACAAAGGTACAATCATTCATAATATGATGAAGTCAAAGATTCTTGGGTTAAAAGGGTAGAGTGATTAGTGAGTCTGCATCTATACAAAGGTACAATCATTCATATCTCTCTACTGCATGAGGTTTCATCATTTAAAAGATTTTGAAAATGCCTCTAAAGATGTTTAATTTGTTAAAAACCAAAGTAATTGGTTAAATGATTTTTAAGAAATTGTTTTAACTGATATTATATGAGCTTTATCAATTAAAATGTTCTTAAAACTTACATAACATATTTTTAACTAATAGGTTTTCGAAATAATCGATTAAAACCTTTTAAAACATTCACTGGAACTGTTTTAATCGATACACTTTCGAATTAATTGATTATTTTCATTAAAGGATTTTTTGAAAATCTCCTGCTAGTGTTTTAACTGATATAGTTTCGAAATAATCGATTAAAATCACTTAAAGTGTTTTGAAAGATGTTCTGTCAATATTTTAATCGATACAAACTCGAAACAATCGATTAAAATAACTTAAAATATTTTGAAAGGTGTTCTGTCAG
Source organism: Sphenostylis stenocarpa (assembly GCA_963425845.1). NCBI lineage: Eukaryota > Viridiplantae > Streptophyta > Magnoliopsida > Fabales > Fabaceae > Sphenostylis > Sphenostylis stenocarpa. The sequence goes on from OY731403.1 coordinate 103,863,890, forward strand.
ATTTTTAATCGATGTAAAATTGAATTAATCGATTAAAACAATTTAAAGGAATTTTTGCAAACTATTTTAATCGATTAAAATGGGTTGTTATCAATTAAAATCACTTAGAAAGTTTTATGAAAATATTTGGCAGATTTTTAATCGATTAAATTGTGAATTAATCGATTAAAACAACTTAAGGGATTTTTTACAAAGTGTTTTAATCGATTGAAACGTTGTCGCATCAGTTAAAACAAATATGGAAAATGATCAATAACATTTTTACAGATTAAAAGAAGTTTTAACAGATTAATTCAAGACTTTTAACAGATTAAAAGATTGTGTTTAACAGATTAATTAAACCAGCAGTTAGAACAGATCTCTATATAAACAGGATTGCTTGAGTCTTTTAAAATATACCTGTCGCCATCGTCCGTTCCGACGTCTAGGGACATCTCGAACGTTTATGCGAGCGGTAGTGAAAAGATGGTTTAGACTCGCGTTTTATTTTTAAATGTGTTCATTGCTTCCGAGGTGCTCAACAACTGAACTATCCTCTAATAAAAGCAAGGTTTTCGCAAAAGGGTTCTTATGGAGTCACCACTAATGTTTTGACCATAAACATTGGAAAAGGATAAAAAGGCGTTGCTTTTAATAAAAACCAAACTTGGTCATTATAACCAGAGTTGGGTAAGGGAGTTAGTTACGTGTGGGGAAGGTGTTAGCACCCCACAACGCCCCTTTCAGGTTCCCTATGACGGATTAATTCATTAAGTAAAGATTACGATAAATTACGCTATTACCCTATTTTATTTATACAATATTTAAAAATGACTATCTACATGATCCTATTTTCTATTGCATACATAAAGCAATAAATAAAGCAATAAAAGAGAAGAGAAGTGAAAAGAACCTCTGTAGCAAGCTTTGTATTACAAATCTTTAACTGTGAGGATGCGTTTTGGCAATCCCCCGCTCTACAAAGACTCTCATTCCCGAATACAAGATCGACTCTACTAAAATTTTAAGAAGAATCGAATGCTGGAAGAATATTCCTTAACCGATTGTTACCTTTTTAGGCAATCGGAGAGTTCATTCGAAAGAGGGAGAGAAGACAAGCGTCTGGAGTCTAAAAAAAATGCTCAAATGAGCTTCCTATTTATAGTTTTTGTAGCCTGACAGCTCGGGACGACCGTCTGGGGTGCAGAAAACAGGGATGGCCGTCTGGGCAGGCTGAGACGACCGTCTGGGATCTGGGACGGCCGTCCCAAGCATCAAAACTGGCTGAGACGGCCGTCTGGCATGTGGGACGGCCGTCTGGGCTATCTGGGATGACCATCTCGACTTCTAGGACGACCATCTCGACTGTTTTGGCCAGATTTTGTGTTCTGGGACTCCCGGGAAGCTTTCCTTTCTTTATTCGGAAGTCGATTGATGCCGATAGATGTCCACCGAAGCTTTATCTTCATATAGGAAGTCTTTTTAACCTTTATTGAGAGGCCGGGCAAAATTAGGGGTCTACAATACCTTTGAGCAATCAATCAAGCAATCATAAGTGAAGTTTTTCAAGAAAGAATCGCGCAAGTTCTGTGGTGTTTTTTAAAGTTCTTTCTTGAGGCATTTTTGCATTTTTTGTGAAGAAACTCATACTGCAGGGACTACATAATCTGGGTTAGATTGTTCTGGTTTCTTCTCTTTCGTTTTCTTTCATTCTTTGTTACACTGTGAGTGCTTGGAATTGTTAGGCACGGTTTCTGTGGCTGGAATTTGGCTGCAGGTTGGTTCAAGAACTGGAAGTTGGTTTTTGGTGAAGGTTTAGGTGCAAGGACTAGAATTTTGGTTCTTGTGGTAGATTGGGTGTGTGATTGGAATCTGTAATTTGTAAAACATTCAATCTAGTGGAACTCAGCTGGAATTTGGCTGAGAACTGGACGTAGCCCTGGGATTGGGTGAACGGGTATAAATCTTAGTTGTATTTCTCTAAACCTTACTCTCTTTAATTCTACTGCTGCCTTTATTTTAATTGCTTGTTTTCTCTTGATTCAAGAATTGGTCAGAACTCTTAATCTTTGAAATAGATAATCTATAAATTGCGAAAATCTTTCAAAGATCAATTCATCCCCCCTCTTGATCTCAGCCTCTTTTTCTAACAATTGGTATCAAGAGCAAGGTTCTTGAAAATTACTCAAGTCTTTCGATCCAAATGGCTGAAAACAAAGTTTCTGAGGGTTCTTGTATTAATAGACCTCCACTATTTTGTGGTACAAATTATTCATTTTTGAAGATAAGGACGAAAATCTTTATTGAATCTATTGATGTAAATGTTTGGAATATGGTTGAACAAGGATCTTCTGTTTTCAATAGAGAAAGGTCCAGCTTGAATAATCATGAAAAGAAACAAATTCAAGATGATTGCACTGCCAAGAATATTATTACATCTGCACTTAACAAAACTGAATTTTTCAGGATATCACACTGTTCAACTGCCAAACAAATGTGGGAAACTCTTGAGATGGCTTATGAAGAAACTCCAGAAATATGTTTGATGGCTAATTCGAATTCTCTAACATCCAGTGTAAGTTTTGACTCCTCAACAAGTATTATGAATTATAGTTCATTACAAAATGCTTTCTATGAAATGCATATAGTAGCAAAAATATTAGAATTTGAAAATAAAAGGTTAAAGAGCATGAACAACATATTAGAAAACAAAATCATTCTTCTTGAAAAGAAAATTCTTGATGAAGAAACTAAGAATGAAAATCGAAAAATAGGTAATAATAATTCTGATTGCATGTGTAATGATCAAAAAGATTATGAAAATTGTCCTGAGTTACAAAAGAAATTAGCATATTTAATAAAAACTGCATCTAAATTTGCACAAGAAAAAACCAGTCTTGATGTTATACTTGATTCTCAAAAATTGGTTATTGATCGTGGTGGTATTGGTTTCACACCTCTTGTTGGAAAGCAAACTAGAGCATTTAAAAATTATTTTGCATACAGTAAATATGTTTCGTCACCATTCATTACATGCTTTTACTATATGAAAAGAGGTCATTTTGTTAAGTTTTGTAGAATAAAGAAATATGTTGTTCCAAGAGGAAGAATGAAGTGGATTCCCAAGAATTCATTTCATATAACCTAATTGGACCCTACAATTCTATAAAAGGGTACCAGATATATGCTAAATATGTTTTGCAGGAACAAAATATGGAAATTCTTTGGTACCTAATCAACGAATATTGTTTCTGCATTTATGGACTGAGTATTTTAATTGATATAAAATTGTCTTAATCGATTAAATTCACTTACAGAGTAGTTCAGAAAAGTTGTCCGTACAATTTTAATCGATTATTCTACGAATTAATCGATTAAAATGTTCCCAGAATTTTAGTATAGATTTATCATCTCTGTTTTAATCGATTAAAAAGGATTTACATCAGTTAAAATCATTAAAAGGCCAAATTTAATCGATTATTTCTCGTCTTAATCGATTATTATTCTGATATATTCTTCCAGAACAAGATTAATCGATTCAAACTAGAATTAATCGATTAATATTCTACTTTCAGTACAGAATTAATCGATTACTTCTTCATTTAATCGGTTAGTACTACAACTACACTAATATCTCTTTCTGGCACAACAAACTGAAGATCTCTGGTATCTTGACAGCGACTGTTCTAAACATATGACAGGAGATATTACAAAGTTTCACAATTTAAAACCAAAGAATGGTGGGACTGTCATATATAGGGATAATAACAAAGGAAGAATTCTTGGAATAGGTGACATCAAATGCACATAATCAGGTATTATTAACAATGTACTATATGTTGAGGGTTTGAAACATAATTTGATCAGTATCAGTCAGCTGTGTGAAAAAGGACACAAAGTTATCTTTGGACAAGAACAATGTCAAATCATCAAATCAAATTCAGACCAGGTATTGATCACTGGTAAGAGGATTAACAACATTTACATGTTAAATACTAACTCTGCTAAAAACTGTTGTTTAATTACTAAAGAGAATTATTCCTGGTTATGACATAGAAGATTAGCTCATATTCATATGAATCATCTCCATAAATTGATTTCTAAAGATCTTGTAATTGGCCTACCTAAACTTAAGTTTGTGAAATACAAAATATGTGATGCATGTCAAAAGGGCAAGCAAGTAAAGAATTCTTTCTCGCAGAAAAATATTGTTTCAACGTCAAGACCACTTGAACTTTTGCACATGGATCTCTTTGGTCCTTCTATAGTAGATGATTACTCAAGATTTACCTAGACAATGTTTTTAAAATTAAAATCTGATACTTTCCATATGTTTAAGAAATTTGTAAAACAAATTCAAAATGAAAAAGGATATTTCATATCTTGTATTCAAAGTGATCATGGGGGAGAGTTTTCAAATGAAAAATTTAATAAATTTTGTGAAAACATGGTATTAAGCATACTTTTTCTGCTCCTAGAACTCCTCAACAGAATGGTGTAGTTGAGAGGAAAAATCGTTCTCTTGAAGAGTTAGCTAGGACAATGCTTAATGAAAAAGCATTACCAAAATACTTTTGGGCTGATGTCGTAAGTACTGCTTGTCATGTACTAAACCGTGTTTTAATTAGACCTTTTCTAAAAAAAGACTCCCTATGAATTATACAAAGGCAAAAAGCCTAACATAAACTACTTTAGAGTATTTGGATGTAAGGTCTTTGTTTTGAACAATGGAAAGGAAAATCTTGGAAAGTTTGACTCCAAATCAGATGAAGGTATTTTCTTGGGTTATTCATTAAATAGCCATGCCTATAGAATCTTCAACAAAATACTAAATACTGTAAAGGAATCTGTTCATGTTGTATTTGATGAAACTAACCCAGATATGCAGAAAATTTCTGAGTGCAGTACAGATGACGACTTTTTAGCTGATAAAATGTATCAGTTAAAATTACCTGAATCAATAATTTTTCAAAAATAGGAGGAGTCTATTGAAGAATTTGAGGACCAGTTGCCCAAAGAATGGAAGACTCCAAGGAATCTTTCAATAGACAACACCATTGGTGAAATAAATCAAGGAGTTTCTACTAGAAAATCTTTAAACAAATTTTGTAATCACAATTGAGCCAAAAACCATATCTGATGCATTAAAGGATAATAACTGGATTAATGCTATGTATGATGAATTAAATCAATTTACAAGAAATGAAGTATGGGAATTATTCCAAAACCAAATGATGTCAACATTGTAGGATCTAAATGGGTTTTTGGAAATAAAATAGATGAAAATGGTATAATTGCAAGGCTCTGGTGAGTACCTACCCTCACCCGGTACGAGTCCGCATTTTGCTAAACTCTTGTGGGTACTTACTTCTGAGGTGCTCAACAACTGAACTATCCTCTAATAAAAGCAAGTTTTTTGCAACCCGTTCTGCAAGGCTCTGGTGAGTACCTACCCTCACTTGGTATGAATCTGCATTTTGCTAGATTATGATGAGTACCTATCCTCATCCGGTACGAACCCTATTCTATAAGGCTCTTATGGGTACCTACCCCCACCTGGTATGAATCTGCATTTTGCTAGATTCTGATGAGTACCTATCCTCATCCGGTACGAACCCTATTCTATAAGGCTCTTGTGGGTACCTACCCCCACCTGGTATGAATCTGCATTTTGCTAGATTCTGATGAGTACCTACCCTCATCCGGTACGAACCTTATTTTATAAGGCTCTGGTGGGTATCTACCCCACCTGATACGAATCTGCATTTTGCTAGATTCTGATGAGTACCTACCCTCATCCGGTACAAACCTTATTTTATAAGGCTCTGGTGGGTACCTACCCCTACCTGGTATGAATCTGCATTTTGCTAGATTCTGATGAGTACCCACCCTCATCCGGTACGAACCCTATTCTATAAGGCTCTTGTGGGTACCTACCCCCACTTGGCATGAATCTGCATTTTGCTAGATTATGATGAGTACCTACCCTCATCCGATACGAACCCTATTCTATAAGGCTCTTGTGGGTACCTACCCCCACCTGGTACGAATCTGCATTTTGCTAGATTATGATGAGTACCTACCCTCATCCGCTACGAACCCTATTCTATAAGGCTCTTGTGGGTACCTACCCCACTTGGTACGAACCCTATTCTATAAGGCTCTTGTGGGTACCTACCCCCACTTGGTACGAACTCTATTCTATAAGGCTCTTGTGGGTACTTACCCCCTCCTGGTACGAACCCTATTCTATAAGGCTCTTGTGGGTACCTACCTCCACCTGGTACGAACCCTATTCTATAAGGCTCTTGTGGGTACCTTCCCCCACCTGGTACGAATCTGCATTTTGCTAGATTTTGATGAGTACTTACCCTCATCTGGTACGAACCCTATTCTATAAGGCTCTTGGGATGCTCTCTTTTGGCATTCAATCTTATGATTGATGAGTACAAACCCTCATCTGGTTTTTGGAGATGTGTTGGCGGCTTACTGTCTTTGATCATGCGCCCATTCCATGGGGAGTGATTGATTTTGCTTTTTGACTTTTTTGTTTTGGTCATCCGGTTTTGCCGGGGATTTTGTTTTTGGCTTTTCTGTTTAGCCATCCGGTCTTGCCGGGGATTCTTTGTTTTTGGCTTTTCTTTTTAGGCATCCGGTCTTGCCAGGGATTCTTTGTTTTTTGCTTTTCTGTTTAGCCATCCGGTCTTGCCGGGGATTCTTTGTTTTTGGCTTTTTTTGTTTAGCCATCCGGTTTTACCGGTGATTTTTTGTTGGTTGCCTCTTATTTTAGGCAGGAATCCCCTGGGGATTTGTGGTTTCGGGCTTTTCTATTTAGCCGTCCGATCTTTGCCGAGGTTTATTGATGATTGCCTCTTAATTTAGGCAGGAATCCATTGAGGATTTGTTGATTTCTATTGATTGTGCCTCTTGTTTAGGCGAATGTTTCAATAGTGGTGAAGACTTTATGCTTTGGGCTTGTATTGCCTCTTGCATAGGTTGATTTCCCGTTTCTTGGGGATATTGGCTCTTTGCTTGTTTCTGAGTAGGCAGAGGCTTTATTGGAAGTGAAGGCTTTGCATTTCACTGGGGATATCCATATTGGGCGTTATAGGCGATTAACTCCCTAAGGATATGAATTTGTAGTTTTGCCTTTGATGATAGGCTCATTGGGATAGTTTTTTCTTTTTTATGATCCATCGGGGATTTGATTGCTTTCCCGGAGATCTATTTTGACTTGCCCCCTAGGGAGTAATGGAGTTTTTGACTCCTTATTGGATGCTGCTATTTTGAGCTGGCTTTGCCTATGCTCTTATTCCGCTGGGGAATGGGTTTTTATCTTTTTCTCGCGATTTTGAAAATTTGCGATTTTGAATGCGTGCATCTTTTTTAATTTCTTTTATGCACGCAAGATTTTTTGTTATCTGCTTGGGCATGAAGAGATTTTATTCTTTTTCTTTTTTCTTTTTCGGCGATCCACGAAGGAGCTCGTGGGCTTCCTGGGGATCCAACTTTGATCTGATTTTTTTTTATGATGGAGTCTTGAGCTCCTGACTTTTGTGAAGCTCTTTATTGAGCAGGATGAAGAGATTTTCTTCTTTTTCTCTGTTTTGTAGATTTTTCTGAAATGCTCTACTTGGAAATATTTATTTGGCATTTTTCTTGGCCTCTATTGGGGAATGAAAGGTTTTTCTTTTCTTTCTTTTTTTTGTTGAACCCCTGGGGATATGGAGATTTTTGACTTCATATCTTCTTTGGTTGGTCTTTGTGTAGTCCTTATTCTCCTTTGGGGAATGAGGCGGATATTTTGGATGAGTGTGCTCGATGACTCATGTGGTGATGCAGCTGAGTCACGAGGTAATCTTTTTGTCTTGGCTCTGGAGTAGGCAAGGATCCACTTGGGGATGATCAAGCCTTTCCGTTGGCTTTTTCATGTTGATGACTTCCTTTTTCTTGGATGGAAGGATGTTGATTGAAACTTCAAATGACTCTTTTTGACGACTCATGTGGTGGTGTTGAGTCATGAAGTAATTTTTGTTTTGCCTTTGGAGTAGGCAAGGATCCGCTTGGGGATGATCGAGCCTTTCCGTTGGCCTTTTTCTGGTGTACCTTCGTTTATTGGGGTAGAAGGTTGGAGCTAGTTTCCTTGAAGCTCTTTATTCTGCTGGGGTGGTTTTGATTTCGCCTTTTCTTTCGCGATTTTGATTTTTCTCGCGAGTTATCTAGCTTTTTGATATATCACGTGTGCCTTTTTATTTTATTATAATTTTTGTACACGTGGGCTTTTGGAATGTAAACAGAAATAACAACTTTTCATTTATTACTTCCCCTTTTTTCTTTTTTTTAGGTGATACATTCAAGCATTCTTAGGCTAATAGAAAATATCTAAAAACATCCTAATCCTCTGCTTCTGGGCTGGAGTGGGAGGATGGTGTTGGCGAAGGGATGCAGCGGAGTATGCGGCGCTGGAACCTTGCCTGAGTCTGGACCATATTTTCTATTTGGCGGTCCGTCCTTTCCTGCCTCATGGTTAGTTGACTAAACTACTGTCGCATGAACTGGAATTTCCCTTCCATGTAGGCATGCTCGTCATCCATACGTCGGTATAAGCCGGCGAAGTCTGGATCATATGATTGCTGCTGGGACTCCGAAGTCGCAGGGATATCCTGTGGTGTGTCAAAATCACGCATATCTAGTGAAATCGAGATTATGGGGTTTAAAATAAACTCTGATCCTTGTCGACTAAGGATGTTCATGTGGACTAGTGTTTCCCCATTAATCGGTTCTAGTTGGAGGCTAGCTGGAATGTCTTCTCCATCAGTACATCCCCAATATTAAGCTAAAGGGGTGAGAAAGGGAGTCACCATGATAGCTCCTGTTGAGCCACGCATTCCATAATCCTTTAAGGCTTTCAGGAAGGCATACCCTGGGTTGCATCGATGCCCCTGATGCATACAATAGACAATGAAAAGATCAGCCACCGTTACCTTTCCTTGGCTCTCTTTCTGGCTATGTATGGTCCTGGCCAGCAATTTGTGGCATATGCGGAGCGGAGGAGAAAAAACTGCACCCTTCAAATGTGATGGCAGGGTATGTGCTCCGATGATTTCTTTCCACATGTTGGTGGTAGTGAGAGCAGCAGGTTTCTCACAGTATGCCGACTTATATTCTGGCGCTCTTGTATCTGCTCGTTGGTAGAAACCCATTATGACATTAAAGTCATCTAGAAAAGTGGTCCGGTATGCCCCATCCATCCAATAGGAAACAACTTGAGTAGGTGGCACTCCGGGGGTTGTGGACGGCATCTCCACCAGATTAACGGAGGCAAGGAATTCCAGCGTGGCAGTACGGTGGATTCGAGTGGGTGGCTCACGAAGCAGAAAATCCCATCCTATGTTTTGGATGAACCGTCTAACATCTTGATCCCAGCCAAATGTAGTTAGGATTTCAAAATCCAGACGTAGCATGGGATGCAAGGAATATTGTTGGATATTTGCAAACCTCTGTTGATGTGGTTCTGCCAGCAGAGTGTTGGTGACAGGAGTTCCTCTAGCGGAGGTTCTAGTGCGTTTTCTCCTAGATGAAGCCTCTCCACGCTCCATTTTATGCCTTACTCACTCAAGAATGCCAGAAATGTGTAGAAAGGGAGGAGAAGCAAGATAGAATGCTTGGAATGGGGTGCAAATGAAAGGATCCGCGTCTAGCATTTATAAGAGGAGCCAGGAGGGTCGGGACGGTCGTCTGGGGTTGGGACGACCGTCTCACTCAAAAATTTACCCTTGGGATGGCCGTCTGGGAAGTGGGACAGCCGTCTCACTCAAGTTTTTTCCCTGAGACGGGTGTCTCAAATGTGGGACGGGCGTCCCACTTGAATATGGCTGTTTGGGACGGCCGTCTCGACCCTTGGGACGGTTGTCTCGATCTTTTCAAGTTGGTTTTCATGTTTCTTGATGAGAAAGAAGATATGACTCCATTCATTGATGTTTTAATGCATGTAATATTTCATGATATGCGTCCTATGATCTATTTCAGTTAATATTTCGAAAGTTTTAACTGATGTGCTTTGACTTCGGGTGCATTCTTGGTGCTGTACCTTTATGTCATCATGTTTCTTGATCAACAAGCTTAGTTGTACATATTCGTCGTATCAGACTTTTCTTGCTATAGCCGAAGAGCAATCTTTTGTTCGTAGGGCAACTGCCATATTCATGCCCCCCTTCCTTTCCTTAGGGATTTCAACCTTCCTATTGATCACTATGTTTCCACATTCCCCCTTATTACTTGAATGTTTTATAGTGAAATGGTCAAGAGAAGAGAAAGAAAAGGATTTATAACAAAGACTTGTGTTTTAGAGGGATATATTTTTTGTAATAGAGGTTTCTGTAAGAATGGCTAGCCATGGTTGGTCGGTGTTTAGGCTAGTATAGACAAACGTTTTGTTCTTATGACATGGCGTCTTTGTTTACTGCTTTATTGCGCCTTTTTGTGATTGATTAACTTTCCTAGTCCGTCCTTTCAGGTTTTCAGTCCAGGATGTTGTGCTTATGTCCTAACTTTTGTCTAGGTTTCCTTTTTGTATTATTTTTAGGAATACCTAGCGGACTCTTCGTAACCCTAACTTTTGCACAGGCTACCCTTTATTATTGTTTGGGTCTCCTGCCGAGTTTACCCTAACTTTTGTACAGCCCCCTTTGTGGGTTTTCTACCGGGTATTTTGCCCTTTTATGTTCTTGTCTTGGCCTTTGGCCTTGATGGACTCTTCTTTTTTATATATATATATTTTTTTTGCACAACATTGTTGAAACTTGGTTCTATCGAGATAGATCTTATTCGTGTTTCTAGTTAGTCAATCATATTTGACTTTGCTTTGTGACGCTTTGATTGTTCTGACGTATTTGGAACAAAACGTCTATCTAAACATTGTTTATTTAAGATGGGGTATAGACATATTTAGCAAGAAAAGAAACAGATAGTAAGAATAACATTCTTTTGTAATTTCGGGGAAATGTGTGCCCTAGAAATGCTCGGGGGTCGGGCATACCCTGAGGAGTGATCTCTAATAGTCATTAGGTTTACATCCCTTAGAATTGGAAGAAGGACACCTAATGACTAACGCTACCCTTTGCGGTAATATCCCTCCTTTTCGGAATATCGTCTTTGAGGGGTAAGACTTCCCTGTTTTCCGTATAGTTTGATCTTTTGTAGGGTCGTACCCTAAACCATACTTTAAAGGATTATCTTTGAAATCTGGTGGCTCTTTTATTCCTTGAGCATTCTTTCCGAGCCCCTGACCTGGGCGATATCCATATCTTTTCATCATATGGGCCACCTTTGTATTACTATGAAGTCTTTCTATGTTGACAATTTCGAGCGCTTGAAAAGATGTTTCAAGAACCTCTTCAGCCGCATCCACATATGGTTGGACAGACAGTTTGCTAATTAAAAAGTCTTCTTCAGCTTGAACCGTGACGAGTTTATCATTTGTCACAAACTTGACTTTTTGGTGGAGCGTTGAAGGTATTGCCTTAGCACTATGAATCCAAGGTCTACCAAGGAGACAACTATATGCTGGCGTGATATCCATCACGTGGAAGTCTATGTTAAAAATAGTAGGGCCAATTTGGATTGGTAGACTAATCTTTCCTACTACTTCACGTCTTGATCCATCAAAGGCTCGAACAATTGTATTACTTGGGCACATGTGGGTTCCTTGCCCTGTTATCTTGTCAAGTGTGTATTTAGGCATAATGTTTAGGGATGACCCATTATCCACAAGAACTTTAGAAATGAGATATTCCTTGCATTTAACAGAAATATGCAAGGGTTTGTTGTGATTTGACCCTTCTAAAGGGAGTTCTTCATTTGTGAAGGTAAGATGATCATTGGCTGTAATGTTACCAATGATTCCTTCAAACTTGTCTTGAGATATTACATGCGGAACGAATGATTCATTCAAAACCTTTAACAGTGTGTTTCGATGCGGCTCCGAACTCATTATAAGTGATAACAAAGTTATCTTTGCAAGAGTGCGATTGAGTTGATCAATGATGGAGTACTCACTTTGTCTTATGTACTGGAGTAACTCATCTGTCTCCTCCTTGGATTCCTTTTCCTCTTCGGCTTTATGTTTTACCTTATCTTTAGGAATATCATCTTGTAATTCCTTGGGGGAGTATATTCTTCCGCTTCTAGTCATGCCCCCAATACCGACTATGTTGGAGATATCTTGATTGACTGGTGATTCTTCTGAGTATCTCCAAGGTACAACTTTATTTGATGAATAAGGGAAAGGACGAGGCATGAATAAACGTAAAGGTGTTATTGCCTCTTCCCTTTTATCGATTGGAACGACCAACGGTGCTTGTTTGTTATCATCTTTGGGTCTATCGACCGTTGTAGAGATTTTGATGATGAAAGGCTTCTTTTCCATTTATTCTGATTTGTGGAAAGCACATCAATTAATCCTTTCTTTTTATTATCTTTATTATTAAAATGAGGAGGGATGTATGAATGTATGCAACTTATGAATGCAATAGATAGTTTAAGGATAATCCTTTTATTTTTTTATTTTTTTTAGAAAGTGTTCATCCTTCTATACAATGCTTTGAAGCAAGTGTTGACAAAAACGGAGAAGCTTGAAGAAACCTATAGGTAAATTAGGCTTTCTTCGTAATTCATCTTCAGCTACTCTCACATGGTTTCTGAGCGTCTTAATTTGCTCATGTACCGCCTGGCTCATATCTTCACTATATCGTCGAGCCTCTTTTATCTTTTCTTCCTGATGAACGATCAAGGCTTGTTGTTGGTCAAACCTCTCTATTACTTGGTCTCTTTCACGAAGTAATTGAACATATTAAGCTAATCCATCTCTTTCTTTATCATGTAGCTCATCCAGGTTTTCTCTGTATCTTTCAGTGGTTTCCCACCACTTTTGTGCTTCTGACCGAGTTTCTGCTAGGTCATCCTGTATTAACTTGATCATTTTTGCCTGTTCTGCAAGCGCACTCTCAAGATGTGCTATTTCGTCATTCATGTCCCAGAATAGACTATCTTGTTCAAGCTTCAGAATTTTCAATGCTTGTTTAGTCTCTTCTTGTTAATCAGCACAATCATTCTTAAGGCGCTCTATTTTGAAAGTGATGAAGATCTTATTGAATTACTTTAGCAAAGATCTTGTTGATTTGATGAAGTAAAAAATGAAGTCAAAGTCTACTTTGTGGAAGTCAAAGGTCACTTAGATAAAAGGGTAGAATGATTAGTGAGTCTGCATCACTACTTAGGTATAATCATTTTTATCTCTCTGCTGCATGAGGTATCTTCATTTAAAAGATTTTGCAAATGCCTCTAAAACGTGTTTAAACGGTTAAAAACAAAGTATTTTGTTAAAAGGTTTTTGAAGAAACTATTTTAACTAATAGTATATGAGCTTTATCCACTAAAATTTTCTTAACACTTTTGTAACAGGTTTTTAACTGATATGTTTTGGAAAAAATTGATTGTTTTCATTAGAAGGATTTTTGAAAACCTTCTGTCAGTATTTTAACTGATATAGAATTGATATAATCGATTAAAATGACTTAGACTATTTTGAAAAATGTTCTGGTAGAATTTTAATCGATACAAACGCGAAATAATCGATTAAAACAACTAAGAGGTATTTCCATAATGTTTTAATCGATTAAAACAAGCTTGCTATCAGTTAAAATAACTAAGTGAATTTTTTTCAAAGTGTTTTAATCGATTAAAACAGATTGTTATCAGTTAAAATCACTTAGAAAAGTTTATAAGAATGTTTTGCAGTATTTTAATTTATTGAAAGACGAAACAATCGATTAAAACATCTTAGAAGATTTTTTACAAAGAGTTTTAATTGATATAAACGTTGTCGTTTCAGTTAAAACAAATCTGAAAAATAATCAAAAACATTTTAATAGATTAAAAGAAGTTTTAACAGATTAAAACTAGACTTTTAACAAATTAAAAGATTATTTTAACAGATTAAATAAACCAGCGAGTTTTGAAAATCTTCTATATAAATAGTATTGCTTGAACCTTTTGAAATATATCTTTTGGCAATCAATCAAGCAATCATAAGTGCTACTTTCAAGAGAGAATCGCGCTAGTTTTTGTGAAGTTCTTAGAAGTTCTTTCTTGAGGCAATATTTGCATTCTTTTGGAGAAAAAACTCATTCTGCAGAGCTACATAAACCTGGTTTGGGTGTTCTAGTTTCTTCTCTTTGTTTCTTTACTTTCTTAACTATATTGTGGGTGCCTGGAATTGTGGGCACTGGTTTCTGTAGCTGGAATTTGGCTGCAGGATTAGTCAAGAACTGGAATTTGGTTCTTGGTGAAGGTTTAGGTGCAAGGACTGGAATTTTGGTTCTTATGGTAGATTGAGTGTGGGATTAAAGTTGTAATCTGTAAAACGTTCAATCTAGTGGAACCCAGCTGGAATTTGGCTGGAAACTGGATGTAGCCCTGGGATTGGGTGAACCAGTATAAATCTTGGTTGTATCTTTCTAAACCTTTCTCTCTTTTAATTCTATCTCTGCCTTTATTTTGATTGCTTGTTGTGTTTGATTCAAGAACTGTTCAAAATTCTTAATCTTTGAAATAGATAATCTGTAAATTGTGAAAATCTTTCAAAGATCAATTCACCCCCCCTCTTGATCTCAGCCTACATTTCTAACATATTTCATGGTCCTTCTTTTTACACTGCCTTTTTAAACCATCTATTATAAGGGTTGCTTCTTGCTCTTTTTCTTCGAAAGCCCTTAACTGAGCTTCCATTACTTCTACCTTTTTATTTAAGGCATTGACCTGCAATTGTAGCTCTTCATTAACTAATGTTATAGTGAATGTAGCAGATGGTTGGGGTATCCTTCTACTTTTCCTCCATTCTTCATATTCATGGGACGTAGACACCTGAACCTTTCCGAGTTCTTTATCTCCTATATAGACTGGTCTTTCCCATGCTTTTCGGACAGTAGATACTTCTTCAAAGCTATGGGAGTAATGGAATAGACTCAGCCCCCTTAGCTCTTCTCGAGTTGGCACAGTCTGGGTTCTCATGAGTTGTCTCATAGCCATCTTGGGAGAGTAAGCTATGCAACCCCTGAGGCCTAGTAGTGGTATGCTCAGGTAATCTCCGCATCGTATAAGAATATAATCAGGTCGGAACCAAGGGCAAACCCATGATACATGCTCTATTTTCCAGTTTTCTAACTCGGTTTTCCATTCTAAAGCTTGATGATGTTGAAGAGGGATTTTCGAAAAACTCCTTAAAGGATCAGGGAATATGCCCATGTAGCTTGAAGCGTAGAAGTGAGTGATGCCCCATACATATAGTAATGAAGTACAACATCTAAGTGTTTTCCCCTGTTTCTATCGGCAAAAATCTATTGAAAGCAGGGTATTAACGAGAATTGCAGGTATAGGACTCTTAGAGTATACATCCCAGGCAAAGAATGCATCTATTGCAGCATGATCCACAACGTTCACATGAAATGGGAATAATATGATTCCGAACATTGCCAATGCTAGAGTTTTGTTGAAGGTTGACCAATCTTTCTTTTCAGCCAAAGAGATTAAGTGGTCTTCTATTATTGACATTTTCCAACCTCGGATGTTCCCTTTTCCCTCTAGGATGGATTGATGAGGAGGCAATCATATAATAGTAGCAACCTTACTCACGACAACATACACTCCTGAGCAGACATAGACCCCGACTGACTGAGGCCATCTAACCATGAGTTCGTATTCTTCTAAGGTTGGTACTAAATCAAACTGCGAAAACTCAAAGCAGTGCAGATTGGGATTCCAGAAGTGGACCAATGCTCTAACAAAGATAGGATCGATGCTGATTTTCAGGAGGTCAAGAATCCTTCCATAAGATTTCTCAAAATTAGAACTGACCTCCGGCGGCATATATATACACAACTGCCTTAACTTCTCTACACGGCATAGAAGGATTTCCACTTTCTTTAACTGTCTATTACTGGATCCCTCCATTATCTAAAAGAAATGAAAATGCATGATATGAGGATGAGTCCTTGTAAATGCATGCAAGCAAGTGTTTGTTTTTCTAGGTATTATCATGTTTTATTCCTAGTATGATACATGATAGTGCTTGGTTTTTTCTTAAAAAGAAAACTATCTATATGGATGTTTATGGATTTTGATGAAGAGAGTCCTATTTTCTTCTCTTATTATTTTTATGAACAAATGTTGTATGAATTATAATACTCTGTCAACAATCTTTTTATTTTATAAGAGGTATTTTTATGGCTTTGAATTGTTTTTTCTATTTTTTTTTACCCTTTATCTCTTCTGTCGGTCAACGTGGCTACTTAGCTTACAAAGAACCTGAAACCAGGCTAGCTTAACTGAAGACTGTCCGAGTTAAAGTTGGTTTATTCTTATCACTTTTATGGTTTTTTAGGATTGTTACTATTTTTGTCTGTTGTATGATTACCCTATGCTAATGCATCAATACAAATGCAGCAAACGAATGCACACACAATTCATTCATCCACGAGCAGAGTCACGCTATTTTCGAGGTGGGGTTTTCCTGCAGAAACGTGCTTGGTTTAGGCGGTTCTAAACTGTTCTCACCAAAGCCAAAGGTCCCCAAGGTGCCCCCATTATAGGGACCTCTAAATCTCTAAGTCCTTGGGTCATGCACAGAACTCCGTGTCGACATCCTTGGACCAAAAGAAGAGAGTTATCACCTTGAGTTGGTGGTTTTCTGACAACGGTTGTAGCCCCGTGTGCAAACAAGCCGGTCGTATCTGCCACCCACTCCCTATAGGTATTCACTCTTGCCCCTGGGTATAGAGGGACTGTTGTGTGCAAGGGTTTTTGTGTACAGTTTATATTCAGACAATTTGCAAAAAATAATCATACAACAGTTATTAAAGTCATACAATAAAACATACGGAAGAGGGTAAAGGCGTAATTTCAAATCTTTACTTAGTTTGAATTTATCCGTCACTAAATGGGATCAACTCTCTAGCGTCCCCAGTGGAGTCGCCATCTGTCGCCGTCGTCCATTCCGACGTCTAGGGACATCTCGAACGTTTATGCGAGCGGTCGCGAAAAGATGGTTTAGACTCGCGTTTTATTTTTAAATGTGTTCATTGCTTCCGAGGTGCTCAACAACTGAACTATCCTCTAATAAAAGCAAGGTTTTCGCAAAAGGGTTCTTATGGAGTTGCCACCAATGTTTTGACCGTAAACATTGGAAAAGGATAAAAAGGCGTTGATTTTAATAAAAACCAAACTTGGCCATTATAACCAGAGTTGGGTAAGGGAGTTAGTTACGTGTGGGGAAGGTGTTAGCACCCCACAACGCCCCTTTCGGGTTCCCTATGATGGATTAATTCATTAAGTAAAGATTATGAGAAATTACGCTATTACCCTATTTTATTTATACAATGTTTAAAAATGGCTATCTACATGATCTTATTTTCTATTGCATACATAAAGCAATAAAAGAGAAGAGAAGTGAAAAGAACCTCCGTAGCAAGCTTTGTATTACAAATCTTTAACTGTGAGAATGCATTTTGGCAATCCCCCGCTCTACAAAGTCTCTCCTTCCCGAATACAAGATCGACTCTACTAAAATTTTAAGAAGAATTGAATGCTGGAAGAATATTCCTTAACTGATTGTTACCTTTTTAGGAAATCGGATAGTTCATTCGAAAGAGGGAGAGAAGACAAGTGTCTGGAGTCTGAAAAAATCTCAAATGAGCTTCTTATTTATAGTTTTCGCAGCTTGGCAGCTCGAGATGGCCGTCTGGGGTGCAGAAAACAGGGATGACCGTCTGGGGAGGTCGGGACGGCTGTCTGGGATCTGGGACGGCCGTCCCAAGCATCAAAACTGGCTAAGACAGCCGTTTGGCATGTGGGACGACCGTCTGGGCTATCTGGGACAGCCATCCCGACTTCTGGGACGACCATCTCGACTGTTTTGGTCAGATTTTGTGTTCTAGGACTCCCAGGAAGCTTTCCTTTCTTTATTTGGAAGTCGATTGATGCCGATAGACGTCCACCGAAGCTTTATCTTCATATAGGAAGTCTTCTTAGCCTTTATTGAGAGGCCGAACAAAATTAGTGGTCTACAATACCTTTGAGCAATCAATCAAGCAATCATAAGTGAAGTTTTTCAAGAAAGAATCGTGCAAGTTCTGTGGTGTTTTTGAAAGTTTTTTCTTGAGGCATTTTTGAATTTTTTGTGAAGAAACTCATACTGCAGGGACTACATAATCTGGGTTAGATTGTTATGGTTTCTTCTCTTTCGTTTTCTTTCATTCTTTGTTGTACTGTGAGTGCTTGGAATTGTTAGGCACGGTTTCTGTGGCTGGAATTTGGCTGCAGGTTGGTTCAAGAATTGGAAGTTGGTTCTTGGTGAAGGTTTAGGTGCAAGGACTGGAATTTTGGTTCTTGTGGTAGATTGGGTGTGTGATTGGAATCTGTAATCTGTAAAACATTCAATCTAGTGGAACTCAGTTGGAATTTGGCTGAGAACTAGACGTAGCCCTGGGATTGGGTGAACGAGTATAAATCTTAGTTGTATTTCTCTAAACCTTACTCTCTTTAATTCTACTGCTGCCTTTATTTTAATTGCTTGTTTTCTCTTGATTCAAGAATTGGTCAAAACTCTTAATCTTTGAAATAGATAATCTATAAATTGTGAAAATCTTTCAAAGATCAATTCATCCCCCCTCTTGATCTCAGCCTCTTTTTCTAACAATTGGTATCAAGAGAAAGGTTCTTGAAAATTACTCAAGTCTTTCAATTCAAATGGCTGAAAACAAAGTTTATGAGGGTGCTTGTATTAATAGACCTCCACTATTTTGTGGTACAGATTATTCATTTTTGAAGATAAGGACGAAAATCTTTATTGAATCTATTGATGTAAATGTTTGGAATATTGTTGAACAAGGATCTTCTGTTTTCAATAGAGAATGGTCCAGCTTGAATAATCATGAAAAGAAACAAATTCAAGATGATTGCACTGCCAAGAATATTATTACATCTGCACTTAACAAAACTGAATTTTTCAGGATATCACACTGTTCAACTGCCAAACAAATGTGGGAAACTCTTGAGATGACTTATGAAGAAACTCCAGAAATATGTTTGATGGCTAATTCGAATTCTCTAACATCCAGTGTAAGTTTTGACTCCTCAACAAGTATTATGAATTATAGTTCATTACAAAATGCTTTCTATGAAATGCATACAGTAGCAAAAATATTAGAATTTGAAAATAAAAGGTTAAAGAGCATGAACAACATATTAGAAAACAAAATCATTCTTCTTGAAAAGAAAATTCTTGATGAAGAAACTAAGAATGAAAATCGGAAAATAGGTAATAATAATTCTGATTGCATGTGTAATGATCAAAAAGATTATGAAAATTGTCCTGAGTTAAAGAAATTAGCATATTTAATAAAAACTGCATCTAAATTTGCACAAGAAAAAACCAGTCTTGATGTTATACTTGATTCTCAAAAATTGGTTATTGATCGTGGTGGTATTGGTTTCACACCTCTTGTTGGAAAGAAAACTAGAGCATTTAAAAATTATTTTGCATACAGTAAATATGTTTCGTCACCATTCATTACATGCTTTTACCGTATGAAAATAGGTCATTTTGTTAAGTTTTGTAGAATAAAGAAATATGTTGTTCCAAGAGGAAGAATGAAGTGGATTCCCAAGAATTCATTTCATATAACCTAATTGGACCCTACAATTCTATAAAAGGGTACCAGATATATGCTAAATATATTTTGCAGGAACAAAATATGGAAATTCTTTGGTACCTAATCAACGAATATTGTTTCTGCATTTATGGAATGAGTATTTTAATTGATATAAAATTGTTTTAATCGATTAAATTCACTTACAGAGTAGTTCAGAAATGTTGTCCATACAATTTTAATCGATTATTCTACGAATTAATCGATTAAAATGTTCCCAGAATTCTAGTATAGATTTATCATCTCTGTTTTAATCGATTAAAAAGGATTTACATCAGTTAAAATCATTAAAAGGCCAAATTTAATCGATTATTTCTCGTCTTAATCAATTATTATTCTGACATATTCTTCCAGAACAAGATTAATCGATTCAAACTCGAATTAATCGATTAATATTCTACTTTCAGTACAGAATTAATCAATTACTTCTTCATTTAATCGGTTAGTACTACAACTACACTAATTTCTCTTTCAGGCACAACAAACTGAAGATCTCTGGTATCTTGACAGCGGCTGTTCTAAACATATGACAGGAGATATTACAAAGTTTCACAATTTAAAACCAAAGAATGGTGGGACTATCATCTATAGGGATAATAACAAAGGAAGAATTCTTGGAATAGGTGACATAAAATGAACATAATCAGGTATTATTAACAATGTACTATATGTTGAGGGTTTGAAACATAATTTGATCAGTATCAGTCAACTGTGTGACAAAGGACACAAAGTTATATTTGGACAAGAACAATGTCAAATCATCAAATCAAATTCAGACCAGGTATTGATCACTGGTAAGAGGATTAACAACATTTACATGTTAAATACTAACTCTGCTAAAAACTGTTGTTTAATTACTAAAGAGAATTATTCCTGGTTATGACATAGAAGATTAGCTCATATTCATATGAATCATCTCAATAAATTGATTTCTAAAGATCTTGTAATTGGCCTACCTAAACTTAAGTTTGTGAAATACAAAATATGCGATGCATGTCAAGGGCAAGCAAGTAAAGAATTCTTTTTCGCAGAAAAATATTGTTTCAACGTCAAGACCGCTTGAACTTTTGCACATGGATCTCTTTGGTCCTTATATAGTAGATGATTACTCAAGATTTACCTAGACAATGTTTTTAAAATTAAAATCTGATACTTTCCGTATGTTTAAGAAATTTGTAAAACAAATTCAAAATGAAAAAGGCTATTTCATATCTTGTATTCAAAGTGATCATGGGGGAGAGTTTTCAAATGAAAAATTTAATAAATTTTGTGAAAAACATGGTATTATGCATAATTTTTCTGCTCCTAGAACTCCTCAACAGAATGGTGTAGTTGAGAGGAAAAATCGTTCTCTTGAAGAGTTAGCTAGGACAATGCTTAATGAAAAAGCATTACCAAAATACTTTTGGGCTGATGTCGTAAGTACTGCTTGTCATGTACTAAACCGTGTTTTAATTAGACCTTTTCTAAAAAAAGACTCCCTATGAATTATACAAAGGCAAAAAGCCTAACATAAACTACTTTAGAGTATTTGGATGTAAGGTCTTTGTTTTGAACAATGGAAAGGAAAATATTGGAAAGTTTGACTCCAAATCAGATGAAGGTATTTTCTTGGGTTATTCATTAAATAGCCATGCCTATAGAATCTTCAACAAAAGACTAAATACTGTAGAGGAATCTGTTCATGTTGTATTTGATGAAACTAACCCAGATATGCAGAAAAATTCTGAGTGCAGTACAAATGACGACTTTTTAGCTGATAAAATGTATCAGTTAAAATTACCAGAATCAACAATTTTTCAAAAATAGGAGGAGTCTATTGAAGAATTTGAGGAATAGTTGCCCAAAGAATGGAAGACTCCAAGGAATCTTTCAATAGACAACATCATTGGTGAAATAAATCAAGGAGTTTCTACTAGAAAATCTTTAAACAAATTTTGTAATCACATGGTTATTTGTATCACAAATTGAGTCAAAAACCATATCTGATGCATTAAAGGATAATAACTGGATTAATGCTATGTATGATGAATTAAATCAATTTACAAGAAATGAAGTATGGGAATTATTCCAAAACCAAATGATGTCAACATTGTAGGAACTAAATGGGTTTTTAGAAATAAAATAGATGAAAATGGTATAATTACAAGGCTCTGGTGAGTACTTACCTTCACCCGGTACGAGTCCGCATTTTGCTAAACTCTTGTGGGTACTTACTTCCGAGGTGCTCAACAACTGAACTATCCTCTAATAAAAGCAAGTTTTTTGCAACCCGTTCTGCAAGGCTCTGTTTGTTGCATTTGTTTGTTGCATAGCATAACCAAACAACAGAAAAAATCACAAAAAACATCTTTACAATAAACACCCTTCTCTCGGACAGTCTGCCTTTTAGCTAGCCTGATTTTAGGTTCTTTGTAAGCTAAGTAGCCACGCAGTCCGACAGAAGAGATAAGGGACGCTAAATATTATTCTTTCGCATAAAGCCATTTTTTATCTCGGACAGTCTGCCTTTTAGCTAGCCTGGTTTCAGGTTCTTTGTAAGCTAAGTAGCCACGCAGTCCGACAGAAGAGATAAAAGGCTATAAAATAAAAATAATAAATCAAATAAAAATCCAATTTAAAACAATAAATGGGACCTTGTTCATAAACGTTATACTCATAAATCATTCATATAGGTAGTTGATTTTCTAAAAAATATGCAAATACCATACATCATGTAGAAATAAAACATGATAAATAGGAAAATAAACACTCACATACATATCTACAATAAGCATCATGTTCATAAAACATGCATTTTGGTTTTAGAAAATGGAGGGGACTAGTAGACAGTTGAAGAAAGTGGACATTCCCCAGTACCATACTGAGAAGTTGGAACGGCTTTACGCGATAATGCCACCAGAGGTCCGCTCCGACTTCGAAAAATCCTATGGATGGATCCTCGACCTGTTGAAAATCTGTGTCGATCAAGTTTTCATCAGGGTACTAGTTCATTTCTGGAACTCTAGTCTGCGCTGTTTCGAATTTCCACAGTTCGACATGGTGCCCAAATTAGCTAGGGTCCATATCCGCCATGGGGCATATACTCCTGCAGCACAAGTCGCTGCTACCATCCGATTGCCATTCCGGCAGACTACCCAGATAGAAAAAGGGAACATCCAAGGTTGGAAAGTCTCAATGTTAGAAGACCATCTGTCCAATTTGGCTGAAAAGGCAGAATGGGTCGCTTTTAACAAAACATTGGCCTTAATCATATTTGGAACAATCTTGTTTCCCTTCCACATCGACATAGTGGATCAAGCCGTCATGGACACCTTCTTCGCCTAGGACGCAAACTCGAAGAGTCCCTTGCCTGCAATTCTTGCCGACACCTTGCTCTCGGTGGAATTTTGCCGCCATAAACAAGGAAAAACACTTCGTTGTTGCTCTTCACTACTCTTTGTGTGGGGCATCACACATTTTTACGCCTCTAGTCACATGGGGATGTTCCCCGACCCTTTGAGGAGCTTCTCCAAAATCCCTCTCCAATGATGCTTAACCTCAGAGTGGAAGGATGAGTTGGAACAATGGGATGCCAACCATTTATCCTGGGTCTGCCCTTGGTTCCGACCCGGTCCAGTCCTCATCAGATGTGGAGATTATCCAAACGTACCCTTGATAGGACTCAGGGGTTGCATACTCACCTAGAGTAGCTATGAGACAACTCATGAGGACTCAAACTACAATTTCCCGAGGGGAACTCGGAGGAATGTGTTTCTTCGGAGACCCATGCACAATTGCTAACTCACTAGTCGTGAGAAGAGCATGGGAGAGACCAGTTTTTATGGGAGATAGAGAGCTAGGAAAAGCTCGAGTGGCTGTTTCCAGTGACTATGAGGTGTGGAAAAAAAGAAGAGGGATGTCTCAACCATCCACCTCACTCGTTACATGCGCCAATAGTGAAGAGCTGCAAGCTCAAGTCGATGCCTTGACCCAGAGGATAGAAATCATGGGAGCCCAGATGAGGGCGCTTGAGGAAAGAGAACAAGAATCTATCCTCACCATTGCTGGTTTGCAAAGGCAATGCAAGAAAAAGGATCATGAAATAGAACACCTCAAGGATCAGTGTGCTAACTCTAATGAGCAAGCTATCCGAGCATCAAAAGCTGCTAGAATCAGCTCGGATAGTCAACTTCAAGAAATAACCGCCAAATCTGCACGCCTTGAGGCCGAATCAGCAAAACAAGCTCAAACGATCAAGGACTTGTTGCAAGACCTCACCAGGACTCAGTCAGAAATATGCCAAGAGCGAGAGGCCAATCGAAGACTCAACAAAAGTCTCGCTGAGCTACGCTGCAAAGAAAGAGATGGGCTAGCTCAGTACGGCCAAGTACTACAAGAAAAGGATCGAGCCCTTGCGAAGCTCGACGAGCTACAAGCCTTGGTCGTCCATCAAGAGGCGAAGATCAAAGAGGCTCAAAAGTACAGTGAAGATATGAGCCAGGCGGTCCAGAAGCAAAGTGAAGCACTCGCTCGTCATGTCCGGGAAGCCAAAAGGGAATTACATAGAGATCAAGACCCGCTTGTGGGTTTCTTTAGGCTTTTCCGTTTCTGTCAAAAGTTGCTTCGTAGTATAGAATAGGGGAATGTACACATTCTACGGATAAATGAAATTTTTCTTTATTAAACAATTGTCTACTTGCATGCATATCATTCATTTGCATATTTAATTTCCCCTCCTTCAATCTTAATAAATAAGATAATAAAACGGAAAGATTAACTGACACGTCTTCCAAATCAGAAGAATGGAGAGAAAGTCACTCCTAATCAAGCTTTCCCCAACGGTCGACTCGCCACAAGAAGACAATAAGCCTTGACCGTTGGTCCTAAAAAATTAGGAAGAGGGGGGTAAGGACACCAGTGCGACTATTTATGCCACATCCTTTCCCCTACGAATCAAATAAAGTTGTACCATGGAAATATGGAGAATTTTCACAAATAAAGGAGGATATCTCGAATATAGCCGGCATTGGGGGCATGACTAGAAGTGGAAGAGTCTATTCCCCCAAGGACTCACAAGAAGACGTCCCCAAGAATAAAAGAAAAAATAAAAAGACCGAAGAAAAAGAAAATAAAGAATCCAAGGAGGAGACAGAGGAATTACTCCAGTTTATAAGGCAAAGCGAGTATTCCATTATTGACCAGCTCAATCATACACCTACAAAGATAACCCTATTATCTCTGATGATGAGCTCGGAACTGCACAGAAATGCCCTGATGAAGGTCTTGAGCGAAGCGCATGTGCCTCACTCCATATCCCAAGAAAAGGTTGAGAGGATCGTCGGTCAAATTACAGCGAGCGGTCACCTCACCTTCATAGAGGAAGAACTCCCCCTCGAGGGATCAAACCACAACAAGCCCTTGCACATTTCAATCAAGTGCAAGGAGTACCTCATTGCCAAAGTTCTTGTGGATAACGGGTCATCCTTGAACGTGATGCCCAAGTGCACACTCGACAAGTTGACTATCCAAGGAACCCGTCTGCGCCCAAGCAGCACCATCGCTCGAGCCTTCGACGGATCAAAATGAGAAGTAATGGGAGAAGTTAATTTACCAATCCAAGTGGGACCCACTATCTTCAACGTCGATTTTCATGTAATGGATATTACTCCAGCATGTAGTTGTCTCCTCGGCAGGCCTTGGATTCATGACGCTAAGGCAGTACCTTCAACGCTCCACCAGAAAGTCAAGTTCATAGTGGACGACAAATTGATCACGGTCCAAGCAGAAGATGATATCCTGATCAATGGACCGTCCACCCAACCTTATGTGGATGCAGCTGAAGAGGCCCTTGAAACATCTTTTCAAGCGCTTGAAATTGCCAACGTAGAGAGATTTCCCAAAAACATAAAGGTAGCCTGCATAATGATGAAGCATGGTTACCATCCTAGCCAAGGGGGCAGATTCCCAAGGTATGAGGGAACCCCCACAATTCAAAGATAATCCTTTCAAGTGTGGCCTAGGATATGACCCTACTAAGGGCCTAGTAGAAGGAAGAAAAGGGAAGTATCCCCTCCGCACACTCAAGCAGATATTCCGAAGCGGAGGGATGCAAGCGTCAAGAGCTACCCTAGTCATTAGGAGATATTTTTCTTCACTTATGGGATGTAAACCCAAGGATTGTTAGAGATTATCCCCTAGAGCTAGCCCGACCCCCGTGTTAGAATCGCGCAGCGGAATGTTCGCATTGTCGGACAAAAACCAAGAGGGGGGGTGAATGGGTTTCTTAACAAAAATTAGGTTTTAAAAATTTTCCCCAAATTTTAACGATTAAAATGCTGTGTAAACGTAAATAGAATAGAGATAGAGTCTTACACAGGAGATTTATACTGGTTCGGATCAAAAGACCCTACGTCCAGTTGCTAATCACTCAAACAGAGGATTAACGCTGTCACTATAATCAAAGTTGTTACAAACAGATAACAATTGAAAAGATAAAATAAAGAAAACACCTCTCTTGAAACCCACAAGAGATGAAGAACAACTTTCCCTGGAGATGGCACAACACACAATCCACTAAGAACTCCACTTAGTGATTCTTATCGCTTCTAGCCCACACCAGGTTCCAAAAGCCCCTTTTTCCTCCAACAAACAGTTCTCTGGCACTCACAACACTTAACTTTTGTTTGAAAAAGGTTGTTCTATTTTCTGAGAGCCTTAGAGAACCTTAAGTAGATGAATTAGGGTTTGGGAATTGGGGATTTTCGGAACTTGGAGTATTGGGATTAGGGTTTTCGAAAATAGGTTTAATTTGAAGTTGAAAATCAAAATCTGACTGAAATAATCGATTAAACGAAGTGTTAATCGATTATTACAGAGCCAAATTCAACAGAACCCCAAAACTCTCTGTTTTAATCGATTAAGTGCCCTGTTAATCGATTAACAACAGGCATGTTAATCGATTAACATGTGTGTTAATCGATTATTACAGTGAATAGATACAGAAAATGGTTTTTCTCACTGTAATAATCGATTATCTGATGATTTAATCGATTAAACCCGAGGCTTTCTGATAAATATGAGTTTTTGAAGCTTCTAAAGAGTAGACTATGTACCGACTATCTTAGACTCTAATATTGCAGACTCAAACGCATCAAAACAGAGTTATTACACAATAATACAAGTCTTCAACTCTCTAAGTTCTTCGTTCTTGAATCATCATCAAAATCAACAAGTTTCATGTCCATGTAAGTTCAACATCAAGTCCTTGTATGTTCAACACCTCGGGCATTTTAGGGCACATATTCCCTTATTAATTAATAAAGAATACATTTCTTACTATCTGTTTCTCTTCTTGCTATTTCACGACTAGACCTCATAATAACCTTGTCTAAGTAAACAAAAAGAAAAAGAAGAATAAAAAGTGCATCCAAATAACCAAAATTTGCCATTGCCATTACAATTAAGCTAGTTGATTAGAAGCACAAAATAAGGCTTTACCTCACCATAAAGAAAGTCATGCTTTGCCAATATTGTGAAAAAGAAAATAAATACAAAAAAAGCCCATAGAAGCCAAAGGCAAAAAAAACAAGGGGCAAAATACCTGGTAGGAAACCCACTAAGGAGGCTACGCAAAAGGTAGGGTCAACCCGGTAGGATACCCGAACAGAAATAAAGGGTAGCCTAGGCAAAAGTTAGGGTTACAAAATAAGGTCCGCTAGGATTACCTAAACAAAAACAAAAAGAAGGAGCCTAGACAAAAGATAGGGCCAAAACACAATATCCTAGTTCGAAAACCCAAAGGGCGATCTAGGGAGATCAACTAGCCACAAAAAATAGTGGAAATAAGCTAAGGTGCAAATACAAAAAAAAGGGAACGTTTGCTTAGACAAAAGCTTAAACACCTAGGCCTAACCTTAGCCAACCATTCTTACAAAAACCTTTTTCT
Organism: Sphenostylis stenocarpa; assembly: GCA_963425845.1. Lineage (NCBI taxonomy): Eukaryota > Viridiplantae > Streptophyta > Magnoliopsida > Fabales > Fabaceae > Sphenostylis > Sphenostylis stenocarpa. The sequence goes on from OY731403.1 coordinate 103,891,559, forward strand.
AAATCAAAATTAACCTTCTAAAACACAAGCCATTGAATTTTCCCTTTTACTTCTTTTCTCTTGACCCTCACAACATTATTCTAACAATTAATTTGGGAATATGGAGGCGTATAGTCAACAAGAGGATTGAAATCCCTAAAGTGAAGAAAAAGGGACACTAACATGTCCAAGTGTACTCTACCAAAAAAAGAAAAAAAAACAAAAAAGAAGAAGAAAGAAAAATCAAATTATTCCTCGGTCACAAGAAGTCCAAAATGGTACAGCCAAGTACAAGAACGCAGATCAGAGGATACTTGTCGCTACAAGACACGTCAGTTAAAATCCTTCTAAAAAAACTAAATGAAATAGGCATTGTAGAACATCTAACATGAAAACATTGCATGCATAAAATGTTTTTGAACTAGGTCCTATTTCCTTTCAAAAAAAAAAATTTCTAAAATTGAGACCGCCGTCCCATATATCCATACCGCCGTCTCGATTTTCATTAAAACGAGACTGCCGTCTCGACTTGACCAAAAACGAGACGGCCGTCTCTCATGACGAGACGGTCGTCTCGCTTAAGGCCAAAGTCGAGACCGCCGTCTCGAGATTCTAGACGGCGGTCTCGAATTACACAAATTCGAGACGGCGGTCCTGACTTCCCAGACGGCAGTCTCGAATCTGAAAATTTTTCTATAAATAGAGGGGCCTAGGGGGGGGGGGTCTCCACACCTCCTCTTGCACTCCTACCTTCCATTCTCTCACTCTTAAGCACCCTACTGTCAAAATGCACCGTGGAGATCAGTCTAGAAAGAGAAGAGGCTCTGCCGGCCCTAGCGGCTCCTTAGCTCCCGCTCCGCAGGACCCCACACAACTTTCACCACTACACCAGGCTCGCCTAGAGCACATCCGGGGGTATACATGGCACTCCATGCTAAGATTGGACTTCGGCATTCTCGCCGAATTCAGGTGGGAAGACGACGTCCATGCCCACATCGACAACATACGGTGGCGCTTTCTCCTTCAATCTCCACCCACCCACGTCTATCCTCAGGCGATGTTAGAGTTTCTCGCCTCCATCTCCTATGCCGAGACCCCCTCCATGGTACCAGGTCTGTCACCGACAAAAATGGTGACATACTTCATGGGTGGGCTGTACCGGACCACCACCCTGAACGTACAATTTTAGTTGGGGTCATATTAATCTCATATGTCAGCATAATCTCATATGTCACCATTACAAAAAATATCAGAAAATCTATCTGTACAATTTTAATCGATTGAAATGCGAATTAATCGATTAAAATTCTGTCAGGAATTTTAGTTTAGCAGTTTTAATCGATTAAAAAGGATTTATATCAGTTAAAATCACTAAGAGGTCAAATTTAATCGATTCTTCTTCGTTTTAATCGATTTAAATTCTGGTATCATTTTCTAAATCTCTTCTAGTACAAAAACAATCGATTCTTTTAAGTATTAATCGATCATTTTACAATTGCATTTTCAAACCTAATATTAAAGATCAAATTAATAGGCTAATTTATTGATTAATCGATTAATTGGTTCCTGAAAATCATTTTCACAACTTTCAATTGAAAATTGGGCAGCAAAACAGAGTCAAAAATTCAAGTTTTGTGTTAAATCAAAATCTGCATAATACATTTATTACATCTGTTGACCAAGTCAAAAATTCATCCAAGAACAAAATAGTTGTAGTACCCACTGTCCTGAAATCTGTGCCTCTACCTTCAGTCAAGGGGACATGTGAAATTAAAGCTGTTTGTTGCAGGTTCTGTCGAATTGGACTACAATTCACAAAATTTGACATCTGTGACTCTTCTTGCTCACTTGAAGTCCATTATTCTAATTCTTCAGTCTCTGGTTCAAGTTTCTTCTCTCTTTCTTCTTGCACTCATGTTTCAAAATCCCTCTCTAAAACTATACAACAAGATGCTCAGAAGATCAAAATCAAGAAGGAAGCAGAAAGGAGAGTCTTCCTCTGCTGGAAATCAGGGAGGCCACCTTGAAAATTGGTTCAGTGGTGATAGAGATAAGATGAATAATTTCATCACTAATTTTAGTCAAAAGCAGCTTGTTATCCCCAAATTCATAAGGTTTGCGTGGCTGGATGAAGAAGGATTCACTTCGTTAAGAAGGAAACTAAAGAGTAAAAAACTGAAGAATTTTCTGGAATATACTGGCAATATTCAACCAGATCTGGTAAGAGTTTTCTATGCAAATCTCACTGTCAGTGGTTCCACCTTAAGGTCTCAGGTAAAAGGAGTCAATTTGGTCATTACTCCTGACATTTGGGATGAAGTTGCTGGCCTCAAAGATGTTGGGGTAAAAATCTCTAGAGGTAATATTGCTAAATTACCAGAGTTTAACAAAACTTAATTTTTTCGCACTTGTCTCAAAGACCAAAATGATTCGGTTAGAATTTTCAATGCTGGGAAGATGAGGCTTAAATCAAGAATTCTTGCCTTCATTATTGCATGGATGCTTACTCCAAGGGGGAGTAATCATGCTATACTCAATGAGGGTGATTTGGCTCTCATGTACTGTATTGAAAATAGGATTCGGGTTAACTGGGTCTATGTTATTAAAGACCACATGGTAAAAGGCAAGAGACTTGCTGATTATAAATTACCTTATGCTTTTTTGATCAATAAATTTTTTAGACATTTTGCAGTGGATTTAGAAGGGGAGTATGCAGAAACTCCGAAAGAATCAAATGAGATTGATGACTCAACCCTATGAAAAATGGGGTTTATTAAAATTGATGATGAATGGATTTCTAAGGTTGATGCTGGTATGTCTGAGGGTGAGGAAGACAATGATGAAGAAGATGAGCAAGGTCAAATTCCTTCCTCTCCAGCTGTTGTAGAGGTTCCCGAATCTACCAGTGGTCAAGCTTCATATGAAAATATGGAGATCATCCCCTACATGGAGCAGCCTGACCGTGGGACTCCTCTGTCTCAATTTGAAAGGACAATGCTTTCTCAAATGGCCACTTTGCAGGAAAACCAGAGAAAGCATATGCAGATGACATACCAACATTTTCAGTAGTCCAACAGTCGGTTCACATCCCTTGGAAACCAGATTGCCGATATCTACATCAAACTGGAAGATATGCAGCTCAACCAAGGCAACTCGGGATGATTGAGTTTTTTTTTGGACAAAAAGGGTCCATTCTTATCTTCTTTTCTCTCTTTACGTCATATTTCCTTTGCTTCTAAATTCTCTTTTATGGACTGTAATATTAACTAGTTATTAACCAGAAACAATATTTTTAGCTTTGATTAATATAATGTAGGTTTTAAGTCGAATCAGGAAAACCTAGATAGAACTTAACATAGATCCCTGATATTTTTAGCTGATACAAAATGGATTTAATCGATTTAATCGATTAAAAGAAACACTTACATAGGAAAATCACAATAGAATAATCGATTAAACTGCGTATCAATCGATTAAAATCTATATGTCATCAACTAAAACAAGTTTACATCAGTTGAATTAGCTAAATAAGATTATATTCGGATTTTGATGGAGCTATTGGTTAAAAGTTAATCGATGTAGATGATATTATTGTAAAACACTTTTCTAAATGATCGGTTTTACAAAATTTGCACTGGATTAGACATGACAAATACATCAAACATTACTAAGTTTTCAAAACTGGCCGTTTTTAATCGATACAAACAAACTTTAAATCGATTAAAAGCACTTATACAACATTTTTCAACACTGTTTTAATCGATTAATTATCGATTTAATCGATTAAATGAACTTATGTTCTAAAATTTCAAAATTCATCACTGTTTTTAATCGATTTTTACTCTGGGAAGAAAAATTAAAGGCTTTAGTTAATGACTGTTCTTGTAACATGCTACTAAAGCATGATTCCCTTATCTTTACAAGTGTTAATTGTTTTCATTACAAACGTGTTGATGAAGATACGTTTGAATCAACTTTGATTAATCTTTACATGAGTAAAGTATCGTATCCAATTTTTTTCTATTCTTCAAAATCTAAAACTTAATACATATCATGCATTTTTTTTCTCTCTGTTCGCTATTTTTGATGAAGTCAAAGGGGGGAGAAATAATTACCTTAATTTTGATCAATTTAGAGGGACAAATAATAATTCTGTAGTTGAGGGAAGCAGAAATTTAGGGGGAGAAATAGGAAAATGATTAAATGTTTATTACTCACTAATCTATTTTATCAAGTGACTTCTTTTGCAGAGTTATTATTCAAAGTGGTGTTTGTCTTCATCAAATAGGGGGAGAATGAAAGTAATGAAGATCTTATTTACTTTGGCAAAGATCTTGTTGATTTGATGAAGTAAAAAATGAAGTCAAAGGCAACTCTGTGGCAGTCAAAGGTCACTTAAGATAAAAGAGAAGAGGATTAGTATGTCTGTAGCTCTGCTTAGGTATAACCATTTTATCTTTCTGCTACATGAGGTTTCTTCACTTAAAAAGATTCTGCAATTGCCTCTAAAAAATGTTTTAACCGTTAAAAACAAAACATTTTGACAAAAGGATTTTTAATCAACCATTTTAACTGATAGTATATGTGGCTTATCAACTTAAAAGTTCTTCACACTTCTATAACAGGTTTTCAACTAATATAACTTCAAAATAACCGATTGTTTTCATTAAAAGAAGTGTTGAAAACTTTCTGTCAGTATTTTAACTAATACAATTTTGAAATAACCGATTAAAATCACTTAAAAAGATCAGGGAAGTGTTTTTTCAGTATTTTAGTCGATATAACTTCGAAATAATCGATTAAAACCACTTGGTATATCAGATGACCGCTCAGAATGGCTTTATGACCGATCAGAACCATATATGATCGATCAGAATGGGTTTATGACCGATCAGAACCAGATATGATCGATCAGATTTGAGTTATGACCGATCAGAATTATTTTAATCGATTAAAACGTGTTTCAATCGATTAAAACAACTTGTAAAATTTGTACTAAACGTTTCAATCGATTAAAACATATTTTTATCAATTAAAATCACTTGGAAAATTTTATAAAAATGTTTTGCAGTATTTTAATCGATTGAAAGTCGAAACAATCTATTTAAACAGATTAGAAGATTTTTTGAAAAGAGTTTTAATTGATATAAACGTTGTCATATCAGTTAAAACAAATCTGGAAAATAATCAAGAATGTTTTAATGGATTAAAAGAAGATTTAACAGATTAAAACAAGACTTTTAACAGATTAAAAGATTATTTTAACAGATTAATTAAACCAACAGTTTTGAAAAATCTTCTATATAAACAGATTGCTTGAACTTTTTTAAACACATCTTTTACACAACTTTTAGCAATCAATCAAGCAATCAAAAGTGCTACTTTCAAGAGAGAATCACGCTTGTTTTTGTGAAGTTCATCAAAGTTCTTTCTTAAGGAAAAATTACATTTCTTTGGAGAAGAAACACATATTGCAGAACTGCATAAAAATGGTTTGAGCGTTCTTAGTTTCTTCTGTTTGTTTCTTTACTTTCTTTTACTATACTGTGGGTGCCTGGAATTGTGGGCACCGGTTTCTGTAGCTGGAATTTGGCTGCAGGGTAGTTCAAGAATTGGAATTTGGTTCTTGGTGAAAGGTTAGGTGCAGGAACTGGAATTGTGGTTCTTGTGTTAGATTGAGTGTAAGGTTAAGGTTGTAATCTGTAAAACATTCAATCTAGTGGAACCCAGCTGGAATTTGGCTGGAGACTGGACGTAGCCCTGGGATTGGGTGAACCAGTATAAACATTGGTGATATCTTTCTAAACCTTTCTCTTCTTTAATTTTGTGATTGCATTTATTTTTGATTGCTTGCTATGTGTGATTCAAGAATTGATCAGATTTCTTAATCTTTGAAATTGATAATCTGTTAATTGCGAAAATCTTTCAAAGATCAATTCACCCCCCCCCCCTCTTGATCTCAGCCTACATTTATAACAAGGGTAGCCCGCTAGATCGAAAACCTGCAAAGGGCGGTCTTGGCAAAAGTTAGGGCATTCATAAAAAAGGAAAAAAGTCTGCTAAGATATCCTAGGCAAAAATTAAGGCAGCCCGCTAGATTGAAAACCCCAAAAGGGCAGTCTAGGCAAAAGATATGGCTAATACAAAAATATAAATAAAAGAGAGAGGTCCATCAGCATATTCATGAAAGTTCAGCAGGATAATGTCAGTCACTTTCTAGATGTATCAAATAAAAGTAGATTGCATTTAACGCATCCACACAAGTAGTCGCACAAAACGACTTTGTCCAAATCGAAAAACAAAAATAAAAATTACTTCAGATAAATAACAAAAAACAAAAAGCATCCATGCATATAAGGAGACTAGCTCCATGTTTGTGATTGAAAACAGGATCATCGAGACCGAGTCTCCAAATAATGCCCTCAAGAAAATGGAGCAAGTTGTCAATCAAGCGACTCAGAGCAAAATAGAAGCTTCACAGCACCTAAGAGCTCCAACTACCATCCTTTTACCCAGAAAAAGAAGGCACATATAAGATGTTTCCAAACATTGTTCTCCCTCAAGAAAGAAGAGCGAGTTGTCATCATCAAATAGCTAAGAAGAAATAAGAAGCTTCCAGAAGCCAAAGCTCCAGCCATCATTCTTCTATCCAATAAAAGAGGGGACAATCATCATACATCATAAAAGAAAAGCTGACGGAAATGCTTAGTTATCCCCAAGCGGATTCTTGTCTACTCTAGAGGCAAAACAAATATTACCCCACGACTCACCATCGCCACTACATGAGTCATCAAACACACTCACCCAAAGTCTCCTCCACACTCCCAAATAGAGAATAAAGGCTTCAAGAGCCCACCATCATCAACAGTCAAAAGAGTCCAATCTCCATACCATCAAGGGTTCAACAAAAAAGGAAAAAAAGAAGAAAACCCTTGCATCCCCAGCGGATATCCAAAAGAAAGGGCCACAACAGAGAAGGCCGAATAAAAATCCCCAAGTGGTGGATCTCCCCAGAAAAGTCTACAAAAAGGAGGAATCAGAAATTCTCCATCCCCCAGTAGAATAAGAGCTTCACAAGGTCAGCTCGCATCAACATTAATCAAGGAGCCAGGACTCCATCCCAGAAAAGAAAAATAAGATCCCCAGGAAGTTGACAATCTCCTGGTGGATCACCAAAGAAAACTTTATCCCCTAGTGGACCCCCTAAAAAAGAAGGAAAAAGCCTGCGTGCATAAAAGAGACTAAAAAGTAAAAAGGCTTACGCATTATCCCCATAAAAAAAGCCAGATTTCAAAATCGCGATAAAAAAGAGATAAATCGTGAAAAAAAGGCGAAATTAAAATCCTAACTTTTAGGTAAACAAAATGCCCATTCCCCAATGAAATAAGAGCATCACAAAACCAGCTCACACCAGTACCTAACAAGGAGTCAAAACTTTAGGGGGAAAACCAAAAATCAGATCCCCGGGAAGTCAACCAATCCCCAGTGGATCATAAAAAAAGAGAAAACATCATCCCCAATGATCCTACGAAAAAGGCAAAACTTCAAATTCATCCTCAGAAAATCACTTGTTTGCGCATAAGCAAGACCTGGCGGGAAAAAATAAGCAGCCCCAAGTGAAATATCAGCCTATTCAGAGGCAAAATAGTGTAAAGTCTTCACTTCCGATGAAGCACCTGCCCACCCAGAGGCATCACCAGAACGTCAACAAAGCATCCACCTACCCAGGGGCACCACCAAAATCAACAAATCCCTAGAGGATTCCTGCCTACCTAAAAGGCACTCATCAAAAATCCCTGACAACCAGCAAAGTCTGATGACTACTACCAAAGGATCAAAACAAAGAATCCCCAACAATCAACAAGTTGGATGGCTATCAGGAAAAGCCGAAAATCAAAGAATCTCTAGCACACCGGAAGAATTTACCAGAAAGGTCCAAAAACATTTACAAAAATAGAAATCACTCCCCATGGAGTCTGCACATGAACCAGAGCAGTAAGTCGCAGTCGGTCCTACGAAGTGGACCATACCAGCCAGATGAGGGGTTTATACTCATCCAATCTTACAACGGTGGACTGCAAACATAACCAACCGGATGGGGGTTCATACTCATCAAGTGAGGGGTCGGCTACTGCAAGAAGGAGCATCCTGAGGTTCTACCACTTGTCAGCAGAGGGGTCGACTACCGTAAGAAGGAGCATCCCAAAGCTAAAACCAACCGAATGGGAGTTCATACTCATCAACCGAGGGGTTGACAACCGCAAGAAGGAACATCCTGAGGTTCTACCACGTGTCAACCAAAGGGGTCGGCTACCGTATGAAGGAGCATCCTAGAGGTGCACACACACATCTTTCGTCTAAAGGGTCGGCTACCGCAAGATGGAGCATCCAAAGGACAGCCGAGCAAGAGGGTTAACTCTTGGTAGAAGGAGGGGCAGCTGTAGACCCCAAATCTTGTCTGGCCTCAAAATAAAGAGCAGAAGACCTCCAATTCGAAGATGGGTAAGGCCTAAAAGGTCTTTAGGATAGACTAATAGGCCCCATATTAGAGTAAGAAGGTTTTTTGTACAAAAAAAATAAGGAATTCCACCAGGAAGGCCGAGACTATCGTCTCGCTTGGCGAGACGGCCTTCTTGCCATTCGCCAAGGAGAGACCGCCGTCTCGTTTGGTGAGACGACCTTCTCGCCATTCATCAAGGGCGAGACGACCATCCCACTTGGCAAGACGACCATCTTGACCTTACCAGGCGAGACAACCGTCTTGACCTGACAGACACGAATCCCTATAAAAGGAGGGCGTGCTCCCCTCCTTTTCACACCATTCTTCAACTTTTCCTTCTACAACTTTTTCAAATTCTTCTCCTAGGATCCCTTTGAAGCATTTCCGGAGTTTCTTAGCATTCTTAGAGGGTATTCTATAGCGTTGCGAGGAAGAGCGACCAACGTTGTAGAGTGAGGGATTGCCAACGTCGTAGGGAAGCTAATACCTTCCCTACACGTAACTAACTCCCTTACCCAACTCTGTATATAATGGCCAAAGTTGGTTTTTCAAAACCAACGCCTTCTTTTTTTCCTTTTCCAAAGTTTCCGGATAAAACATTGGTGGCGACTCCAGAACCCATTTTCGAAAACCTCGCCTTTAGGTCCAACCCGGTTATCGGACAACCTAAAGGCGTTGTAACATCACTTTTAAAACGCGAGTCAAAGTCGGAAATCATCGCATCGCTCCGACCGCCTCTTTTGATGGCGACGACAGTAGCTTTTTCCAACATGTGCTCAAGTATGCAAATATCAAATTCATAGCTCTTACAAGATGCACATGCAATTGGTTCTACTTCTTTTTCTTCAAAAGATGCAATTTTCATTTTTAAAACTTCCACTTCTTTTTTTGATTTATTTAAACTCTTTTCAAGGATTTATATTCAGATTTCAAGTCCTTAAAAGCAGTAAACAACTCTTGATATGCATTATGTAAAGCGTCATAATCATTTTCATCATCACTTGAAGAACAATCTGAATCACTTACCTCATAGTCGGAAGATACATTGTCATTTATCATCAAGCAAAGATTTGCTTCAATTTCAGAATCACTTGACTCTGAACTAGAGTCACTTTCCTCCCACACAATGTAAACTTTCTTTTTGAAGGATTTTCTTCCTTTTGAATCCTCACTTCTTTTGTTGTTAGGATAGTCGGATTTCACAATTCAGAATCACTTGACTCTGAACTAGAGTCACTTTCCTCCCACGCAATGTAAACTTTCTTTTTGAAGGATTTTCTTCCTTTTGAATCCTCACTTCTTTTGTTGTTAGGATAGTCGGATTTCACAAGCCCTGTTTCACCACAACCATAACATTTGAAATTTAATGAAGATCCTTCTTTCTCATTCTTCTTACCTTTGAATGATTGCCTCCCTTTGGCTTTTATGAACTTGGTGAATTTTTTGATCATGAGACTCAAGTTTTCATCTTCTTCACCATCGAAATTTTCTTCTTCCTTATTTTTCTTGTTTTTAGAAATCTCAGTTTTGAAGGCTAAGATTCTCTTTTGATGTTGGTCTTCTTCATCATTTAATCTTCCAAATTCAAGCTTGTGCTCTCTCAATTTTTAGGAATATGAGCTCATGATCCAATGACCCAAATCAGTCGAGGTCTACATTTGCCATGGAGCTCATATTTCTATGAATAGGGTCACCGCCCTCATCTGATTGCCATATCATCAGTCTACCCTAGTGGGAAAAGGGAGTATCCGAGGGTGGAAGATTTCATTGCTGTAAGACCATCTGTCATCCTTGGCTGATAAGGAAGATTGGCCTGCTTTCAACAAGACTCTAGTGTTGGTTGTGTTTGGGACTGTCTTATTTCCCTTTCACACCAATACCGTGGATCACACCGCTATGGATGCCTTCTTCACCTGGAATGTACACTTGAGGAGTCCCGTGCCTGCACTTCTTGCCGACACCTTACTTTCAGTGGAGTTTTGTCATCAGAAGCAAGGGAAAACACTTAGATGCTGCTCGACGTTGTTGTATGTCTGGGGAATCACTCATTTCTACGCCTCAAGCCACATGGGGGCATTCCCCAATCCTTTGAGGAGCTTCTCGAAGATCCCTCTCTGCCGTTGTCAATCTCTGGAATGGAAGGTCGAGTTGGAACATTGGAATATAGAGCATATATCATGGGTCTGTCCTTGGTTCGGACTCGACCAGATTCATATTATGTGGAGATTACCCAAGCATACCATTATTGGGCCTTAGGGGTTGCATAGCCTATTTCCCAAAGATAGGTATGAGGCAGCTCATGAGGACCCAAATCGTGCCATCATAAGGAGAGCTCGGAGGGATGTGTTTCTTTGATGACTTTAGTAACTTTGAGGGTGCATCGGCCGTCCAAAGAGCATGGGAGAAGCTAGTCTACATAGGAGACAGAGAGCTTGGCAAGGCTTGAGTGTCTGTTTCCAGTGACTATGAGGAGTGGAGAAGAAATAGAGGGGTGTCACAACCATCCTCTCTACCTGCCTCGACATCAGCAAATGAAGAGTTGCAAGCGCAAGTCGACGCCTTGACCAAGAGAGTAGAAGTCATGGGAGCTCAGCTGAGGGCCCTTAAGGAGAAAGAGCAAGAATCTACCCTCATCATCAACAGTCTGCGAAGGAAATCCAAGAAGAAAGATCAAGCAATAGAGTGCCTTAAGATTGAATGTGCTAACTTCGAGGAGGAGACTAGCCGAGCGCTGAAGGTTCCAAAGTTCGATCCGGATAGTTGACTCCGAAACATGAATGCCAAGATAGCACATGTTGAGGTCGAACATGCAAAACAGGCGCAAAAAATCAAGATGATGCAAGATGACCTCACAATGACTTGGTCTGAAGCACAAAAATGGTGGGAAACTACCCAAGAACATAGCGCAAGCCTTTTTAAGCTCCACATCAAAGAGAGAAAGGGACTAACTCAGTTCAAGAAAGAGACCGAGCAGTTGAAAGGTCCGATGATTTACAAGCCTTGATTGTTTATCACGAGGTGAAGACAAAGGAGGTTCACTGGTATAGTAAAGCTATGAGCCAGGTAGTCCATCAACACTTGCACTCCATGTATGGGAAGCTGAAGAAGAGTTACATAAAAATCATAACCCGCCTATGGGTTTCTTTAGGCATTTCTGTTTTTGTCAAAGTGTGCTTCGAAGCATTGTATAGGGGAACATACACTTTTTTGATGGAATGAATAAAATTGTCTTTTTCATCATCTTCAACTGTCTATTGCATTCATAAGTTGAATTTATTCATATATCCCTCCTCACTTTAGTAATAACAAGATAATAAAAAAAAATAATTAATTGATGTGCTTCCGTAATCAGAAAAATGAAGAGAAAATCGTTCGTCATCAAGCTCTCCCCAATGGTTGATCTGCCTAAGGAGGATAATAAGCCTCAATTGTTGGTCATCCAAGTTAATAAAGAAGAGGGTTCAGGGACACTATTGCATTTGTTCGCACCTCTTCCTTTCCCCTATGCATCAAATAAAGCTATACCGTGGAGATATGAAGAGACATCACCCGTCAATGAAGACATCTCCAGCATAGCCGGTATTGGGGCCATGACAAAAAGTGGAAGAGTATACTCTCCAAAGGAGCTACAAGACGATGCTCCTAAGAATAAAGGAAAGAATAAAGAGACCGAAGAAGAAAATAATAAAGAATCCAAGGAGGAGACTGATGAGTTACTCTAGTTCATAAGGCAAAGCGAGTACTCCATCATCGACCAACTCAATCGCACATCTGCGAAGATAACTTTGTTATCACTAATAATGAGGTTGGAACCACATGGGAACGCCCTATTAAAGGTCTTGAACGAAGCCTATGTCCCGCATACCATTTCCAAGACAAGTTTGAGGGGATTGTTGTTAACATTACAGTCAATGATCACCTCACCTTCACTGGTGAAGAACTCCCTCCCGGAGGGTCAAGCCACAACAAGCCCTTGCACATCTCTGTTAAGTGCAAGGAATATCTCATCACTAAATTTCTTGTGGAAAATGGGTCATCCTTGAATGTCATGCCCAAATGTACACTCGATAAGCTGATAGTCCAAGGAGCCTACATGCGCCCAAGTAATACCGTCGTTCGAGCATTCGGTGGATCAAAGCATGAAGTGGCGGGGGAGATCAACTTATCAATCCAAATTGGCCCCACTATCTTCGACGTGAGTTTCCACGTGATGGATATCATTCCTGCTTATAATTGTCTCCTTGGCAAACCTTGGATTCACGACGATAAGGCAGTTCCCTTAACGCTCCACCAAAAAGTCAAGTTTGTGGTAGGCGATAAGCTGGTCACTATAACACCCCTTTTGAGATGCCACGTGTAAACTTTTTTTTTTTCCACAATTATTTTATCTCAAATAACACTTGATAAAAGATTTATCCTAAACCTCTTTATTCGTCAAAATAAAATTTTGTTCATCCAAACAACTAACTTGAACCATCAAAATGAGACTTAATATCAAATCTTTTCAGTGCAAACTCAAAATCACTACAATATTACATTATATTCAAAAGGACATTTTCAAATATCTAAAAAAAAACTCCCAAAAAGCTTCTTTGTGATCTCCTCACCGCTAAGCTTCTCTAACAGTATCTGCATCAATATCTACTCCCGCATAACACAAGTCATACAATCATCGCAGGTGGAAACCAACACCACAAAAACATGCAAGGGTGAGCAAAACATGTATCCCATCATATATCATGCATGTCATCATATAATTCACCTAGCATTATCATAATGTAACAAAACTCATTCATAATATCCATAAATACATATTTTCAACACTACAATAATAACACTTTATCATATTACCACCAAGTAAAAATAAACGGTAAAAAAATTCTCTCATAGCCAACCCCCATACTTTTCCTGCGCACCAACGCCTCTTGGAAAAGTCCCTATCATATTACCACAAAGTAAAAATAGACGGTATAAAATTCTCTCATAGCCAACCCCCATACTTTTCCTGCACACCAACGCCTCTTGGAAAAGTCCCTTCCCCTGTTTTCCATAGACTTACTAGCAACAACTCCACCTGCTCGACAAAGCCTTGGATGGAACACTCTTGCTAAGCTCATGCTAAAGACTTACGAAGGAACGAAACCCCTTTACCATGACTCGACAAAGTCCTCTAGATAAAGAAATCATTCTGGCTTTACGGCTATCAAAGAACTCATACTATTCCCTCACCTATATACACACATATGCATACAACATCTCGTCGCAGATCAAACATACCTAAACTCATCATGTAATTACATCATATCATAATTCAAGTATTTTTTTTTTACACTTAAGGGTTTTAACGTATAACTCCTACAAATTCTGCACCAAAATAATATAGACAACAACAACAATAAAATAAAATAGCAGCAGCAGTAGCAACATGAAATGAAAACAGGAATAACATCATTTTGAAGATGACACTACCAAGGCAGTACTCAAAGATATATTTTTATAAAATAAAATAATGGTCATAAAATTACGAAATTAAATATGCTTAACATATACATAAAGCCAAAACTAAGATAGAAATTTCATCTCAAAATACTTCAATCTCAATTTTATATGATTTTTCGAAGTTCCTGAGCGGACATAGGAACTCTGTTTTGCCTAACCCAAAACCTAATCACTTTCAAGATTTTTCATGGAAAAACTACTTGTTAGAAAATTTTGAAATATATATCACACGAACTAGACATGTGAAGGAACATATAACCAAAATTTGAGAATTAAAAACCAAGTATATACTTTTATATAATTTCCCAAAGATTCTGTTTACATGTAGATTTTTCCAGCAACACCTCTCAACACATTTTTCATCATCTTCCTCTAGAAAAATCCAATTTAAGTGATTTTTATGTCTAACTCTAGGTTTCGGCATCCAAGGAATCTATTTCTAAACTCTAAAATATGAAAGGAGCATTGTAGAGTATCCAAAATACACTAGAATAACCATACAAAATTTTTATCAATATTCTTGTTTGGTTCCAATTCATGTAGGAATGAGATAAATGGTGGTTTAACCTAGGATTGATGGCAAGAAGACTCTCCTCACAATTCCATGTTGACAACTCAAAAAATCACCCAGTTTAAAAAAAAATAAGAAACAAGTTTTGACACCCCTTACCAGGATATTCTTGACGCAAGATCACTTGGCTTGCTCTACTCTCTTTGGCTCCCAATCCATGTTGCCTCTCACCAACTCTGCAGTCCCCCCTTTCTTTTTCTCTTTCCACCTTCTCCCAAACCCTAATTTTTAAATTAGCTCTCATGACCCTTTGTTTTCCTTTACCAGACTATATAAATAAAATTTAAATTACAAATTATATATTATATATTATTTCTGATCCAAGCCCACTTACTCTCTTAATTAATTTGGTGTCTATGTACAAATTCAATGTATTTGTCTCAACTATTCACCTCCCAAGGTACACCACACAATTTACGAAAAAAATATACATTATTTCCTCCTTATTACTCTAGTCAGGATTTGAACTCACAACCCCTAAGACTCAAGCATTACTCCAAAGCATATAAGCCATCATATGTTTCTTGTCAATCCACACACATAGTAAAAATTACAATGTACCCACACACACAATGCATACAAGAAAATAACCATCAACCAATAATTTCTAAATGTGGCAATTTAAAATTTTGCTAAGTCCCTAAGCATACTCAACGTTCGGGCACACATGAGTATTTTCTAAACAATTGTAAAATAATAGAAAATTATAATTGTTCTAATACATATACAAGAATCAAACCCATGACCCCCACATCTCAAGGCAAGGATCTAACCAAATGAGCCACTCTTCATCTCTACAATAATATTAAATTCTTAATTTAATTACTTCGCTTACTTCCAATTTCTACCTTAAAATATATAATTATTTTCTTGGGTCTTACATTCTCCCCAACCCAAAAATTTTTGTCCTCGAAAATTGTACTTACCAAGAAACATGTATGGATATAACCTCTTCATGTTGTCCTCCAATTCCCAAGTTGCTTCTTGCGTTCTCTCATCCCAAAGCACCTTCACCGTGCAAATATCCTTTCCATGAAGCTTTTTGACTTGCACGTCTAGCACTCGTACCGGTCCAACCTCTAGGGTCAAATCATTACTAATCTGAACTTCATCCTCCTCCAACACATGCGTAGGATTTGGAATGTACTTCCTCAACTGTGATACGTGGAATACATTATGTAAGTTTCCCAATGACCGTGGCAACACAACCTCATAAGCAACCGGACTAATCCTCTTGAGAATTTGATATGGGCCAAGAAATTTTGGTGTTAACTTCCTCGATCTAACGGCCCTCCCAATGCCAGTCGTCAGAGTCACTCAAAGAAATACATGATCTCCAACCTCAAACTCAAGAGGTCTTTTTCTCTTATCAGCATAAGATTTCTGTCTGCTTTGATTTGCTTGCATTCGGTCTTGGATCAACTTAACTTTCTATGTGGTTTGTTGCAACAATTCTGGTCCTATCATCACTGCTTCCCCATCTTGATATCAACATAATGGTGTTCGGGACCTTCTCCCATACAAAGCTTCATATGGCGCCATCCCAATGCTAGAGTGGTAGCTATTATTATACATGAACTCCACCAAAGGTAAAATCTTGCTCCAACTGCCCAAATAATCTAGTACACAAGCCCTTAACAAATCCTCTAAGGACTGAATAGTCCTCTCAGACTGTCCATCAGTCTGAGGATGATATGTTGAACTCATCCTCAACTGTGTACCTAAAGCTCCCTGCAACGACTTCCAAAACCTCGAAATAAACCTTGGATCACGGTCTAAGATAATGCTAGTTGACACTTGTAGACCCCAAATCTTGTCCGGCCATACAACAAGTTCAGAAATCCTCTGTTTTGAAGATGGACAAGGCTTTATAGGGCTCCTAGTAGTGTTAGCTAGACTCCATTTAATAAAAGGAGGGTTTTCTAAGAAAATAAAAATTAGGAATTTTGTCAGAAGTTCGAGATGGTCGTCCTGGATCCCAGACGGCCATCCTGCCTGGTCAATTAGCTCCAGACGGTCATCCCAGATTCCAGATCGCCGTACCAGATCATTTTCTAGTTTGAGATGGTCATCCCGAGGCTTTTTACCAGGCGAGATGATTGTCCCAAAATCCCAAACGGTCGTGCCAACTGACAAAGTTTGGGACGACAGTCCCGGCCTCCTGGGAGAGCACGTGTAACACCCTACCTTATAAACCCTCTATCAGAAGAATTAATAATTTTTAGCAGAATATTTTTTTTATAAAACCAATAATAATATTTCCCTCATACATAATATTAATATATTAAACAAATGCATTAATCGTAAAAATAAACTTTAGCATGTAAATTTTCAATAACTCATTCCTACATTTCATCATTTTAGAAAGTACTAAAAGTAAACATTCATAATTACATATAGATAAAATACTAGTATAGTCCTTCAAAATATTAAGTGCAACATTGGGGATACTTCCTACAGAGCAGCTAACTACACAAAAGAGTGACTACTACCAGTACCATGTAGGTCTATATACTACAAAAGATTGTCTATAAAAGTTTGGATATGTTTGTCCCAATACATGTTGCCATCATTGTGGCTCCCAGCTAATGAGTATGAGTGTCATATTCATCGGGTGTGGAATCTGTGACATCTCCCCTCTCTTCAAAAAATGTCCGATCAGGTCCAACGAGTACCGCAAGTACAAGGGAAATAAAGAATACAGAAAGATAAGAGGGTGAGCAACAGTTCATACATCATTCTAAAATCAACATCATAAACATTCACAAGTCAATTAAATTCCAAATGATTGATGTTAATGATGCATGATCCTAATATGTTTTCTAAAATGTTTATGCATGCAGGCCCGAATCATTTCTCAAATCAGTACTGGGGTAGTCAGGAGTTGACACTACTAGGCATGGAAAATCCACCCACGGGATTGTTGAGACCCATGCTCAAATATAAACCCAGTAGATCACTGACCATTGATATACGGTAAGAGCACAGTCAGGTACAAGAGAGTTTGTATAGTGGGATCCCCGACAACAGGTAGCGATACTGGGTCTTTTGGGACCTCCAACCACTACCCTTCCTATCCTCAAGTCCTCCCTCAGGGCCTCCCTATCGTATTCTCAGAGTCCATAATCTCTGATTCCCCAGATTTCACAAATCACCATTTTCAAATGAATAATGTGTGAGTCCCTAAGTGATTTTTCTTAGAAAATCACATTTTTCCAAAATTTTTGACAGAGTTTCCCCTGTAATACGGACTTCCCAAAAATTTCCAATCACCTATTACAAGCAAAAAACTTCCAATACAGTTCAAAAAGGGTTCACAACCCATCATCCAATTCTTTCAATTTAATTTTCAATAAACTTTCTCATGAAAAACCACCATGCATATAAATGCTCACTCAAAGACCATACATATCATAATAGAGTACCAAGCATGTATTTTACACCATCATACGCGTAAGCAATTCATTATCACTTTCACAACCAAACATATAATGAAATCAAAATTATCAATCATAACAAATTTAGACAACTTAAAAAAAAATAAGGTCAAACAAGTTTATGATGTAATCCTTACTATATAGCCCACCCCTTACCTGATACGTCCACACTTATTCCTTTCAAAGCTTGATGTTGTGTTTCAGCAAAATCTATATACGTAATAAAATACTAGTTAGAATTTTATATTTCTATGTTTCTATCTCATGAGAATTTAAATTCACTTTGTGTTGTTAATACATATCTAATAATATTTTAAGCTCACATTCAACTTACAATTATCTTAGAAAATTATCCTATTTTGTATGCACTTAGAGTAGGAATAATCCTAATAGCAAACATGGACAAGGTTCAGTATTTCGAAATTTTTTAGAGTTATATAAGCTTTTTTGGCATGAGACTTGAGCCAAAATTTCAATAACTTAATTACCTACAATATTGATGAAGGAAATAAATTCAAATACCCTATGGAATAGATGCAGTTTTCAGTTGTTGTTTCCAACTAGGCTCAACTACAATAACACTCTGAACATGCCTTGGTAATTGGATTATAACTCATGCTATATATAAGCTATTTACATGAAACAATTTTCTAAATTTCGGGAATATAATTTCCTACAACTTTTATGATGGAATCAAGTCCTAATTTCACACATATCAATCCCATTAATTCAAAAACCGAGGCTGTTGAAACAGGGCTACCTCTTAACGTCACAGCTAGAACACTTGATAGTAAAATGGGTATAACTTGAGCTACAAATATCCGTTTAATGTAAAACCAGTTTATAAATTTCGACAACTTAAAGAGTTACAACTTTCATGAAGATACTAATTTCCAATTCTATTCACACAAGTCTCAGAAATTCAATGAACAGTACCTATGAATTAGGATTCTTAAAGTTTTTAGTTTAACCACTTCTAATCCTCAATTTTAAGCATTATTCTAGTATTCTAGGTGTAAAATCTATAATAACACTCTTCCTACGCCCATTCAACCTCAGCCAAGTGTGGAGAAAAATAGAAAATACACCGTTTTGAAAAATAAAATGGTAGAAATGTAGAGGAGATTGAGATAAACCAACTTACCTTTTGGAGCTTCTCAAGAAAATCAAGATTTTCCCATCAAAATCAAGCTTAAAGATAATAAAAGGTTTGAGAGAAAGAGAGAAATGAAGAAACTACGGGGAGAAGGACACTCCTTTTTAAAAGTCAACTTTCTAATTCACCTAAATTTCCGCTCAGCGCATTTCTGATGCGCCCAACGGATTAGATTACCAAAATTTATCCATTATTTCCTTCTTTTTACTCTAGTCAGGATTTGAACCCACAACCCTTAAGATTCAAGTATTACTCCAAACCATATCAACCATCATATGTTTCTTGTTAACTTATACACATAATAAGCTTTTTATGTACCCACACTCAATACATACAAGAAAACAATAATTTCTACCTTAGATCATATAATTACTATCTGACACCTAACTGCCCGCAAAACGGGTCAATTTTAAGTATTTTCTAAAAATTCCAGAAAAATTCTAGAAAATCACAAATAATCTAACAAACATAAAACTCTACAGTTACTTTACCCAATTCCTAATAATTTAATTATTAAAATTTTGACAAAGATTTTGTCAAAATTTAACAAACCAGGGGTATTGAGAATCAGGATGTTACAGCGCGCCTATAAATAGGACTGCATTCCTCACCATTTCACACACCTTCTCAGACTCTCTCACGCTTTAAGACACTTTTGGGCAGTTTTTGCACTGTTCCAGAGGTTCGAGTAGTCTTTTCGATATTCCATTTGGGCAAAGTCAGTTAAGGAAGTCTCTTTTTGAGACATCCGACTCTCGGGAGTTTTAAATATTATTTGTTCGAGGGAGGACCGTTCTTGTAAGAGCGAGGGGCAACCAAAAAGCGTCCTCAAGTTTGAAGATTTATAAAAGCTCACTTCGGAGGTTCTTTTCAAATCTTTCTCTTTTATCACTTTCCTTTGTCTGCATTAGAAATTAGAGCCATGTAGATATTTAAATAAATATTGCAAATAGATGAATAAATAGGGTAAAAGCATAATTTCTATATCTTTATTTTTAGAATTACTCCATCATAGGGAACCCGAAAGTGGCGTTATGGGGTGTTAACACCTTGCCTACATGTAACTAACTCCCTTACCCAACTCTGATTATAATGGTCAAAGTTGGTTTTTCTAAACCAACGCCTTTTCTTTTTTCCTTTTTCAATGTTTATGGTTAAAACATTGGTGGTGACTCCATAAGAACCCCTTTTTACGAAAACCTCATTCTTAAGGATAGTTTGGTTATCGAGCATTCTAAGAGTGATGATCATATTTTAGAAAATGCGAGTCACAAACCATCACGTCACAACCACTTGCATATATCATTTCCCCGCGCCGCTAGGGGCGGGGAGGACGGCAGCGACAGATGGCGACTTCGCTGGGGAAGCATAGAGAGTTGATCCTATTTAATGATGGATTAATTCAAAATAAAATAAAAGATTTGAAATTACGCTTTTACCCTTTCTTGTTTGTATAACATGTTTTATTTGTATGGCTTTAATAACTGTTGTATGTTTATTTTTCGCAATTGTTTGAAATACAAACTGTACACATCCTTTGCACACAACAGTCCCTCTATACCTGGGGGCATGAGCGATAAATCTTAGGGAGTGGGTGACATGTACAGTCGACCGTGGTAATGGCCTTAATGCCAGCAGGTCATTATCGGAAACCACCATTCAAGGTGATAACCCTCCTCTCTTAGTCTGTAGGACGTCAACATGGCCTTGAGCCACGCAAGGTTTGAGGGATGAGAGATAGTGGAAACCCTATAATGGGGGCACCTTGGGGACCTGGCCTTGGTGAGAACAGTTAGAACCTACCCTTACTATGCACTTTTCTGTAGGATACCCCTACCTCATGATTAAACGTTGTCGCTCTGTTCGCAGATGAGTGAATTGTTTGAGCATATGGTTGTTGTATTTTTGTTTGTTGCATTAGCATAGCATAATCATACAACAACTAAAATAAATAAAAATTCTTAAAACACAAAAAAATATATATAACCTGCTCTTTCTTCCTATAACCAACTTTATCTCGGACAGTCTTCATTTAAGCTAGCCTGGTTTCAGGTTCTTTGAAAGTTAAGTAACCACGTTAACTAACATAAGAGATAAGGAGTTATAAAAACAAACAAAAAAACAAAATGAAACCAAAAAAAAAAAACAGTAATAACAAAATATGATAAAATGATTTTGACAAAGTCAAATCATTCATACCCTCATCATTTCAAGAGTGGTAAAAATAAGAGAGAAAACAAATGCATAAGGAAAGTGTGCATACGCATCATCCTAATAAAGTCTCTCATGCATACAGACATTCATTCTAGGGGGTACTAGATATCCTTAAGACAAAGGCAAAAGAGACCCAAGTTCATTTGTAACCTTCCACAAGGAAGGGACAAGTGTGCTAAGGTTTGGTAACCTTTATTATACATGTCAATCCATGATGGGGAAGGAACCATTACACCGAGGTGGGTGTGGTGCTCCGAGAAGTATAAGCTTTAAGGAGGATACCAAAGCCATTGTCTTAAGGCATATCCATCCCACACTAATCATTCATTTCAAATAAAAACTTTTAATTCATTCACATTCTAGAAAGTGGTTGTTCTTCTTCCTGTCCTCACCCGCGCGCAAAAAGCCAAGAGGATGGAGCAATTGGAAGAGAAAAATCGCGAGCTCACCGCTGAGTTTAATGCCATGAAGGAGCAAATGACGTGGTTAATGGAGCACCCAGAAGAAAAAAACCACAAGCTCACCGTTGAGCTTAATTCCATGAAGGAGCAGACAACGCATTTAATGGGGCTTGTTAGAATCGCGCAGCGGAATGTTCGCGTGGTCGGACAAAAACCAAGAGGGGGGGGGGGGTGAATTGGTTTCTTAATAAAAATTAGGTTTTCAAAATTTTCCCCAAATTTTACCGATTAAAAACTGCGTAAATGTAAATAGAGAAGAGTAGAGAAGATTACACAGTAGGTTTATACTGGTTCGGATCAAAAGACCCTACGTCCAGTTGCTAATCACTCAAAAGAGGATTAACGCTGTCACTAAGAACAAATTGTTACAAACAGATTACAAATGAACAGATAAAGATCAGAAAACACCTCTCTTGAAATCCACAAGAGATGAAGAACAGCTTTCCCTAGAGACGGCACAACACACAATCCACTAAGAACTCCACTTAGTGATTCTTATCGCTTCTAGCCTCACACCAGGTTCCAAAAGCCCCCTTTCCTTGCAACAAACAGTTCTCTGGCACTCACAGCACTTAACTTTTGTATGGAAAGAGTTGTTCTTCTTTTCGAGTGCCAAAGCAGAGTTTAAGTAGGGAAATTAGGGTTTAGGAATTGGGGATTTCGAAACTAGGGTTCTTGGTAATTGGGTTTTCGAAAATAGGGTTAATTTGAAATTTAAAATGAAAAACGATTGAAATAATCGATTATTTGGAGTGATAATCGATTAAAACAGAGCCAAATACGTCGGAACCCAAACCTCTCTGGATTAATCGATTATTTGGTGAAATAATCGATTATCTGTACGGATCGAGTACAAAACAATCGATTATTTTGCTTTTTTAATCGATTAAAATAGTGAGTTTGTATAGAAAGTGTTTTCTCACTGTTTTAATCGATTATTTACCTATATAATCGATTAAAGCCGAACCTAAATGATAAATTTGAGCTTTTTGAAGCTTCTAAGTTACAGACTATGTACCGGCTATCTTAGACTCTAAAAATACAGACTCAATCTTAAATAAAACAGAGTTATTACAATACAATTATCACCAATCTTCAATCTTCAATATTCTAAGTCTTTAGTTCTTGGATCATCATCAAAATCCATTCTTCATATTCATCAAGTGCAACATCAAGTCCTTGAATTGTCAACAATCTCCCCTTTTTGATGATGATCAAAATTTTCTTTTAAAGCCCTTTGTAATAACCTGTTTTATCTCGTCATACTAACAAACACATTAAACATACCAGATAAAATTTAAAATTGAATCATAGGCTTTAAATTTTTCTCCCCTATTTTGATTATAATAAAAAAGAACTCTGCAACATCAATCATAAGAGCTCCCCCTCAAAATATGCATAAGTTAGAGAAAGCTCCCCCTCAATTATAGCATGAAAGAAACATCAAATTTTATTTCATAATCATTCATTCATAACAATACAAAGATATAAACAAAATAAAATCTAAAATTCTTCACTATCCTCATCATTAAAGTGAGTATCAAATCTATTTTCTAATCTACCTACTCTATCATCTACATCGGATATACTGGCGAATAATTTCATCATGCCGTGCACCGAAAAGATTGAAGAATGATTGCATTCTTTGATTCATGTCGGAAAGCATATCTTCCATGGATTGTCTTGTTTCTTGATGAGAAGAGGATGTTCCAACACTTTGGATTTGGTTAGAGGGAAGATCGAGTAGCTGGAGGCATATCTTCATCGGAGTCTTCATTTGCATCACCTTGATTTTGAACGTCATCTTTGTGAACATAGATTTCATTGACTCGCACCATTTGAAGTTGAGTCAATGTGCTATCCAAGCATGCGGTTTAAATTGTTTGTTCTAACTTGCTTGCTCACCTTCAACATTCACTCCTTTATATTCAAGAATACGGGATACAAGAAGGGCATATGGAATTTTGAAGGTGTGATGACGTTTTGCTTTAAGCATGGTCATTGTGACAAGAACACCCCAATCTAAAGGTTCATTATTCATTATTGCATGAATAATTCGAAGATCAATGGATGAGCATTGGGCATGATTCGTAGCCCGGGGACATAAGATCCATACAAGTAAATGTAGAAGCATGCGTTCTTCCTTCTTTAAAGGTCCAGCATGAAGGATACGTCCAATCTCCATTGAGGGATTCCGTAGAAAAGAGCGATAAGTTAGAAACCTGTCAAAGTCATCTAGCTCACCATAAACGTTAATAGCATCTTCTCTAATGGGGAAGTGAGCAACATTTTCCCAAATATCATCATCTAGAATTATGTTAACCCCTTTTACACGGGATGTAGCAATTTGATCCCTAAACTTGAATCTAGAATAGAATACCCTAACTAAGTCGGGATAGTATGTACCTTGCATTTGGATAAACGGGAGAACTCCTTGAATTTCAAGAAGATTAGGAAAATTGAAACCCCTACGAATGAATTGCTCACCTATAAGAAATTTGGGAGAAATAATAGCTTTTTCTTTCCAATGAGGTTAGAAACTCTTGTTGGCTATCTGCATCGGAGATCCATCCTTCTACAGAATTAGGACGGGAATGAGAGGAAGGTGCAGATCTTCTTCTTGTAGGAATCTTAGGGCGAGAGGATGAGGCCATTTGAGAGAGTAGATAAACTTGAAGAGATTTTGGAGACAAGTGAGGGAATAATGAAGCAAAGAGAGTATAGATTGCAAGAAAACTTGATTACAAGAATTAGAAGTGAGTATAATTGAACTAGAGGTCTCTTTTTATAGAGAAAATACTTCCAACGGTCATATAGTAGAGATTCCATGGCAAAATATCCGTTGGCAACGGCTAGGAGGCAAAACTGGTCGCATTTAATCGATTATATTTCAAGATAATCGATTATTTCAATATCTCGATGACTTTAATCGATTATTTCAAGCAAATAATCGATTATCGAAGACATTTAATCGATTATATCACGAAATAATCGATTATTCCAGAAGGAGAATACCCTGTTTTGGACGTTTTGAGAAAAAAAAATAATCGATTATTACTTCCAGTAATCGATTATTCCAGAGGCTATATCAAGTTTTTAAGGTTTTTACACATTATAACCTATGAATATCCTACAACACGAATTTTATCATAACAATCATCCAAAAACAGTCAAATTAAGCAGAATTTAAGCTATTTCTAATATCCCTAAGTCTCTTCTAAGATCATAGAATCTATCCTTTGGTAGAGGCTTAGTAAATATATCTGCTAATTGACGTTTAGTGTCTACATACTCTATCTTACAGTTTCCTTTCTTGATATTATCTCTTAAAAAGTGATGTCTAATCTCAATATGTTTAGTCCTAGAGTGCATTACTTGGATTCTTAGTTAGATTGATTGCACTCGTATTATCACACATTAAGGGTATGTCATTTAAATATATACTATAATCCTCTAACTGTTGTTTCATCCACAGAATTTGAGCACAACAACTACCTACTGCAATATATTCAGCTTCAGTGGTAGATAAAGCTACACATGCTTGTTTCTTAGAATGCCATGATATTAAGGATGAACCTAACAAATGACATGTCCCACTAGTGCTTTTCCTATCAATTTTACATCCACCATAATCAGCATCAGAATATCCTAATAAACTAATACAAGCATCAGACGGATACCACAAGCCAAACCCAGTAGTTCCTTTTAAGTATTTTAAAATATGTTTTACTGCAATTAGGTGAGATTCTTTAGGACAAGCCTGAAATCTAGCACACACACAGACAAAATGCATAATATCAGGTCTACTAGCAGTTAAGTATAATAGTGATCCTATCATACCTCTATACATAGTTTGATTAACTTCCAAACCTGATTCATCCTTGTCTAGATAGCATGAAGTTCCCATGGGTGTGTTAGCTTCCTTTGAGGTGTCCATACCAAACTTTTTGAGGATCTCTTTGCAGTATTTGGTTTGAGAGATGAAAATACCATCTTTAAGTTGCTTGATTTGTAGTCCAAGGAAGAATGTCAATTCTCCCATCATAGACATTTCAAACTCTCCCTGCATTACCTTAGCAAATTCTACACATAACAAACTATCAGTTGATCCAATAATATCATCAACAAGTAGCACATCCTTGATCTCCAAAGTGTTTGCACCGCAGTTGCTTGATTGATTGCTAAAGGATGTGTGAAAACTTATATTCAATGTGTGTTTTTAAAAAAGTTCAAGCCAAACTGTTTTTATAGAAGATTTTCAAAACTGCTGGTTTAATTAATCTGTTAAAAGATTCTTTTAATCTATTAAAAGTGCAGTTTTAATCTGTTAAAACGTCTTTTAATCGATTAAAACGCTGTGTAGAAAAAATTTCTAAGTTGTTTTAATCGATTGAAACGAGATTTAATCGATTAAAAGAGTTCTGATCGGTCATAACTAAATTCTGATCGATCATAACTGATTCTGATCGGTCATAATTGCATTCTGATCGATCATCCTGACCCTTTAAATGATTTTAATTGATTGAAACGTGTTTTAATCGATTGAAAAGAATTCTGATCGCTTATAATTTGATTCTGATCGATCATCCTGACCTTTTAAGTGATTTTAATCGATTGAAACGTGTTTTTAATCGATTTAAAAGATTCTGACCGCTCATAATAAAAATCTGATCGATCACAATGAGTTCTAAATGGTTTTAATCGATTAAAAACAAGTTGTATCGATTAAAATACTGTAAAAACACTTCTTTGAACATTCTAAGTGATTTTATTTGGTTCTTTCAAAACTGCATCAGTTAAAAACATGTTTTAAGAAAGCTTTTGTAAAGATACTTTGTTTTTGGTTGTCTAAAACAATTTTAGAGGCATTTCGCAAGAATCTTTAAGTGAAGAACCTTCATGCAATAGAAAAGATAAAATGTTTTTACCTAATCATTCTGTTTAAAACATACTAAATGATCCATTTTCTTTGAATAAATACAAGATACAAATAGTTCATTTAACTATAGGAACCCAAATATATTTACCTTTAGGAACACCAAAATGTTTGATTTTACACTTATTTGAAGTGTGACCTTGTGTCATGCAATAAAAACATGCTTTTGATGTAGCTATGGAATAAGATGCATTATTTACATGACATGCTCTAGTTCCTTTTTCTACCCATACTCTTTTCTTTTTAGATTTACTCTTTTTCAAAGGAACTCTTTGATTTACATTATTTTGAGCAATTACCATTTCATGCTTCTTAAGATCATCAATTTCTTTTTCGGCTTTGTCAAGCAAATGGTTAAGAATATCTATGTCATATTCATGCTCTTTACAATTTGCACAAGCTAAGTCCTTATTCTCATCTAAGCATACAATTTTCGTATTAGCTACCTCCTTTTCTTCTAAACATGCAATTTTCAATTTTAAGGACTCATTTTCCTTTTCGGATCTTCTTAGATTTTTCTTTACAACTTTATATTCTTTTTTCATATCCATAAATGCAGTAAATAACTCATTATAAGCATTTTGCAATTCATCATGGTCATTTTCTTCACTAGCGGATGAATCGGAATCACTAACCTCAAAATCCGAAGAAATGTTGTTATTTGCCATCAAGCAAATGTTTGCTTCAATTTCTGAGTCGCTTGATTCTGAATTTGAATCACTGTCATCCCAAGCAATATATGCTTTCTTCTTGAATTGCTTTTTGCCCTTGTGTTCATCATTTTTCTTGTTTGGGCATTCGGTCTTCATATGCCCTGCTTCACCACAACCAAAGCATTTTATATTAACGGAAGAATTTTCTTTTACCTTTCCCTTACCTTTGAAAGGATGTCTTCCTTTTGCTTTCATCATCTTGGTGAACTTCTTTATAAAAAGACTCATCTCTTCTTCATCAATTTCGGAGTCTTCTTCTTCTTCTTTCTTATTTTTGCTTTTTGAAATCTCGGTCTTGAAAGCTAGGTTCTTCTTTTGATATTGACCCTCTTCCTCATTTAGTCTTCCAAGGTCAAGTTCATGCTCCCTAAGCTTTCCAAATAACGCCACCATAGACATAGTGGCAAGATTTTGTGACTCCGAGATGGCCGTCACCTTTGGTTGCCATTTCCTATCCAGAGATTTCAAAATTTTAACATTTAATTCATCAACATCAAAAATTTTACCTAGTCCGGTGAGATGGTTCACGATATGAGTGAAACATTTCTGTACGTCAAATATCGTTTCGCCTGGTTGCATCCGAAACATCTCGTATTCTTGGATTAAAGAATTTTTACGTGCTCTTTTGACGTCGTCAGTTCCTTCGTGGGTCACCCTTAGCATTTCCCACATTTCCTGTGCACTTTTACAAACTGAAATTCTATAAAACTCATCAAGGGTTAGAGCAGATGAAATAATGTTTCTAGCCCTAACATCAAATTGTGCTTTTCGACTTTCTTCTGCAGTCCATCTAGAAATAGGCTTAAGAACGTCAACACCGTTCTCTGTAATTTTAGGAACAAATGGACCGTTTAAAATTGTGTCCCAAACGCCTCTATCAACAGACTCTAAAAATATTTGCATACGTACCTTCCAAAAAGGATAATTTTGACCCGCAAAAAGTGGGGGTCTGTTGATAGACGCACCTTCGGCAAAAGTTTGATTTTGTCTGGCCATTTTCGAAAATATTTGAATGACTATCAAAGCAAGCTCGATACCACTTGTTAGAATCGCGCAGTGGAATGTTCGCGTGGTCGGACAAAGACCAAGAGGGGGTGAATTGGTTTCTTAATAAAAATTAGGTTTTCAAAATTTTCCCCAAATTTTACCGATTAAAAACTGCGTAAATGTAAATAGAGAAGAGTAGAGAAGATTACACAGTAGGTTTATACTGGTTCGGATCAAAAGACCCTACGTCCGAGTTGCTAATCACTCAAAAGAGGATTAACGCTCGTCACTAAGAACAAATTGTTACAAACAGATTGCAAATGAACGAGATAAAGATCGAGAAAACACCTCTCTTGAAATCCACAAGAGATGAAGAACAGACTTTCCCTAGAGACGGCACAACACACAATCCACTAAGAACTCCACTTAGTGATTCTTATCGCTTCTAGCCTCACACCAGGTTCCAAGAGCCCCCTTTCCTTGCAACAAACAGTTCTCCGGCACTCACAGACACTTAACTTTTGTATGGAAAGAGTTGTTCTTCTTTTCGAGTGCCAAAGTAGAGTTTAAGTAGGGAAATTAGGGTTTAGGAATTGGGGATTTCGAAACTAGGGTTCTTGGTAATTGGGTTTTCGAAAATAGGGTTAATTTGAAATTTAAAATGAAAAACAGATCGAAATAATCGATTATTTGGAGTGATAATCGATTAAAACAGAGCCAAATACGTCGGAACCCAAACCTCTCGGATTAATCGATTATTTGGTGAAATAATCGATTATCTGTACGGATCAATACAAAACAATCGATTATTTTGCTGTTTTAATCGATTAAAACAGTGAGTTTATATAGAAAGTGTTTTCTCACTGTTTTAATCGATTATTTACCTATATAATCGATTAAAGCCGAACCTAAATGATAAATTTGAGCTTTTTGAAGCTTCTAAGTTACAGACTATGTACCGGCTATCTTAGACTCTAAAAATACAGACTCAATCTTAAATAAAACAGAGTTATTACAATACAATTATCACCAATCTTCAATCTTCAATATTCTAAGTCTTTAGTTCTTGGATCATCATCAAAATCCATTCTTCATATTCCTTGAATTGTCAACAGGGCTAATATGCCACTAACATCTCCACAATGAGGGCCCCCACAATGACCACATCAGCGAAAGAGTGGAGCAAGGACTGAAGAATGAGAGGATTGCACAACCTTCCTCATCCAATACATCATTCAAGAAGCCCTTCGGCAAGAAGAAGGAGGGAAGCATAAATGCCATCAACCTTACTACTCCTTCTTCCTCTTCGCGACCAACTAGGCAATCACGCAAACAAGAGGGGAAATTTACTCCCCTTCCAACCTCCTATGGGAGAGTGCTGCCAAAGTTGGTAGAAGACAAGCTCCTAGCACGTGTTCCTCCGAAAAAGATATATCCACCCTATCTTAAATGGTACAAGCCAAACGAAAAATGTGCTTACCACTCGGGCGCTCCTGGGAATTCTATGGAGAATTGCCTTGCCTTGATGTATAGGGTCCAAGATTTTTTGGATGTCGGGTGGATCACCTTTAATGCTCCTGCTCCTAATGTGGACGCCAAGCCTTTGTCACAACCAGAATACTGGGGTTGGACAAGGAAACGAAAAAAAGGAAATAAGCATTGGCACCCAAATCGATCATAATGTTAGGGAAGGTTTAGTATAATTGCTAAGAGAGTATGTGGATGCATGCGCATGGTCCTACCATGACATGCCAAGACATCAGAATCCAACATCATAACTACTCTCCCTACCGACCTAAAATGAATGGTGCAACAGAGGCAGCCAATAAGAACATCAAGAAGATCATCCAAAAGATGGTCAAAACCTATAAGGATTGACATGAAATATTTCCCTTTGCCTTTCATGGTTATCAAATGTTCATATGGACCTCCATAGGAGCTACTCCATTCTCCCTTATATATGACATGGAGGTCGTACTTCTGATAGAGGTTGAAATACCTTCCCTGCAAGTTATCATGGAAGCAAAATTGACAGAAGTTGAATGGGTCCAAAATCGATACGACCAGTTGAACTTAATCAAAGAAAAACGGTTGGACGCCATATGTCGTGGACAAGCCTATGAAAATAAGATCAAAAGGGCTTACGACAAAAAGGTCAACCCCCATATTTACCATGAGGGAGATTTAATGGTAAAGAAATTGCTTCCGGCCCAGAAGGACAAAATAGGAAAATGGCCGACAAATTATGACAAGCCCTTCGTGGCTAAGTGAGCTTTCTCGGGAGTAACTCTCATCCTCGCCGACATGGATAAAGAGGAACTTCGACATATGGTCAATTTTGATGTGGTGAAGAAGTATTATGCCTGAAGGCATTGCTCAAGACCCGCCAGAATGAAAACCCACAAAGGGCATCCTGGGAAAAAGTTAGGGTCCACATTCCTCGCTAGGATACGTCCTATACAAAAGTTAGAGGTTTAAAAAAAAAATCCTAAAGAGCAATGGTTACCTTAGTCGAAAACCAAAAGGCGGCTAAGGTAACATCCTTCTAGAAGCAAGCTTGTATAGTCTTCACTCCGAGTTCGAGCATCTCGACTGAAGCAACTAGGAGAAAAAGGGGGGCAAATATCAGAGATACGATTGTTGAAGCCCATACAATGTAGCCAACCTTGGCCAGCCATTCTTCTAAAATTCGTTTGTAATCCTTTTGTAAAAAAGAAGAAGAAATAAAACTTTTTGCTTATACATATCAATAAAATTCTCTTTCATTTCTATATTCTCTTGACCAATTTATGGAAATGCCTCTATATTGATAAATCATAAATATGTGCAAAATCATTTTGTCAAGATCAAATCATGCATATGAAACAAGGAAGCATTGAAAAAAAAAAGAAAAAAAAAAGAATAATGCCTACTAGGAAATTCTTAGCCAAAAATTAGGACAGTCTGCTAGATCGAAAACCCCAAAAGAGCGGTCTAGGTAAAAGATAAAACGTTCATAAAAAGGAAAAAAGCCCGCTAAGATATCCTAGGCAAAAATTAAGGCAGCCCGCTAGATCAAAAACCCCAAAAGGGCGGTCTAGGCAAAAGTTAGGGCTAAAAAAAAAAGAATAAAAAAGGAGCCCATAAGCATAATCATAAAAGTCCAGCAAGAGAATGTCAGTCACTTTTCTAGATGCATCAAATAAGAAAATAGATTGCATTTAGGGCATCCACACACAAGTAGTCGCACGAAACAACTCTGTCAAAATAAAAAATAAAAAATAAAAATCTCTGTAAGTAAATAGAAAAAAATGATAATCATGCATAAAAGAAGACTAGGCTCCATGTTTGTGATTAAAAAAAGGATCGCCGAGACCTAGTCTCCAAATAAAGCTCCCCCTCAAGAAAACAGAGCAAGTTGTCGCCATTTGTCAGGCAACTCAAGCAAAATAAGGGCTTCTAGAGCTCGAAGCTCCAATCACCATCCTTCTACCCAATAAAGAGAGGGCACAATCATTAACAAAAAAGCCGACAAAAAGGATCGATCATCCCCAAGTGGATCCTTGCCTACTCCAGAGGCAAAAAAAAAAAATATTACCCTTAGGCTCAACACCGCCACCACATGAGTCAGCAAGAACATTTAACAAAGTCTCCGCCACATTCCCCAATGAAGAATAAAGAAAGAAGAAGGAAGAAAAACCTTCATCCCTAGCGGATACCCAAAAAAAAAGAAGAAAAAAGGGCCATGGCGAAGGAGGACCAATAAATCCCCAAGTGGGTCACAAAAAGGGGGGGGGGGGAATAAAGCACCCAAAGCAAGGAATCGGAAATTACATTTCCCCCAGCGGAATAGGAGCTTCACAAAGCCAGTTCCCACCAACATCAATCAAGGAACCAAGATTCCATTCCCCTAGAGGGCAATCAAAATAAGATCCTCGAGAAGTCAACTAATTCCCTAGTGGATCACCAAAAAGAAAATTTTATCCCCAGTGAGCCTACCGTTTGCCTATGCATATGCAAGAGCCAGCATCCCCCAAAAGGGAATATCAGCCTGTTCAGAGGCAAAGCAATGAAACCAAAAGTCTTCACTTCCAATGAAGCATCTGCCTAATCAAAGGCATCATCATAAAAAATCAACAAATCCCCAGTGGATTCCTACCTACCTAAGAGGCATTTATCAAGAATCCCTAGCGACCAACAAGCTGGATGGCAATGGAAAAAAACCCAAAACCAAAAAATTCCTAGCGATCAACAAGCTGAATGGCTATGGAAAATCTCAAAATCAAAGAATCCCTAGCGATCAGCAAGCAGGATGGCTATGAAAAAGCCCAATATCAAAGAATCCCCAGCGATCAACAAGTTGGATGGCTATGGAGAAGCCCAAAATCAAAGAATCCCCAGCGATTAGCAAGCTGGATGGCTATGAAAAAGCCCAAAATCAAAGAATCCCCAGCGATTAGCAAGCTGGATGGCTATGGAAAAGCCAAAAATCAAAGAATCCCCAACAATCAATAAGATGGATGGCTATGGAAAAGCTGAAAAATAAAAAATCCCTAACAATCAACAAGCTGGATGGCTATCAGAAAAGCCCAAAATCAAAGAATCCCCAGCAATCAACAAGATGGATGGCTATTTGAAAAGCCCAAAATCAAAAAATCCCCAACAATCAAAAAGTTGGATGGCTAGTGTAAAAGCCAAAAAACAAAGAATCCCCGGCACATCGGATGAATACTCAGAAAAGAGAAAAACAATTTTCAAGCAAAGAACTACTCCCCATGGAGTCAGCACGTGGCCAAGATCAGTAAGCCACTATCATATAGTTCAGTCCAAGGAAAGGACTCAAACCAGATGGAGGTTCATACTCATCAACCATAGGGTCGGCTACTGCATTGACAAAGCATCCTAAAGACGAGTCTTACAAAAAATACTCAAACCAGATGAAGGTTCATACTCATCAATCATAGGGTCGACCACTCATTGACGGAGCATCATGAGGACGGGTCTTATAAAAAAGACTCAAACCTGATGGGGGTTCGTACTCATCAATCATAGGGTCGGCCACCGCATTGACGGAGCATCCTGAGGATGGGTCTTACAAAAAAGACTCAAACCAGATGGGGGTTCGTACTCATAAATCATAGGGTCATCCACCGCATCGATGAAGCATCCTGAGGACGAGTCTTAAAAAAAAGACTCAAACTAGATGGAGGTTCATACTCATCAATCACAAGGTCCGCCACCGCATCGACGGAGCATCCTGAGACTCAAAACCATATGGGGGTTCGTACTCATCAAACACAGGGTCAGCCACCGCATCGACTAAGCATTTTGAGACTCAAAGAAAATGGGAGTTCGTACTCATCAAACACAGGGTCGGCCACCGCATCGAAAGAGCATCCTGAGACTCAAACCAGATGGGGGTTCGTACTCAACAATCACAAGGTCGACCACTGCATCGAGGGAGCATCCTGAGGACGAGTCTTACAAAAAAGACTCAAACCAGATGGGGGATTGTACTCATCACCACAGGGTCAAAGGGAAAACCCTGTGGTCAACATTGAAGACTTGAAAACATCCACATTCATCGGTTGGAAGATTGGCTACCGCACCAAAGGAGCATCCGAAAGACGATCTAGCAAGAGGGTTAACTCCTTCACCCACCAGCTGGTCTTATGGCACAATCGCCAACGGCCGGTCAGTCAGGTGAAGGG
Organism: Sphenostylis stenocarpa; assembly: GCA_963425845.1. Classification (NCBI taxonomy): domain Eukaryota; kingdom Viridiplantae; phylum Streptophyta; class Magnoliopsida; order Fabales; family Fabaceae; genus Sphenostylis; species Sphenostylis stenocarpa. The sequence continues at coordinate 103,925,702 of OY731403.1, forward strand.
GGGGTAGCTGTAGACCCCAAATCTTGCCCGACCATACAACAAGTTCATAAATCCTGCGTTTTGAAGATGGACAAAGCTTCATAGGGTCCCTAGTAGTGTTAGCAAGGCTCTATTTAAGAAAAGGATGGTTTTCTTAGAAAATAAAAATTAAGAATTTTGTCAGAAGTTCGAGATGGCCATCCCGGATCCCGGATGGTCATCCCGCTTGGTCAATTAGCTCGAGACGGCCATCCCAAAATCCCAGACGGTCATCCCAACTGGCAAAGTTTGGGACGACCATTCCGACCTCCTAGGAGACCGTGCCTATAAATAGGACTACATTCCTCACCATTTCACACACCTTCTCAGACTCTCTCACGCTCTGAGACACTTCTGGACATTTTTTGCACTGTTCCAAAGGTCCAAGTAGTCTTTTCGATAGTCTGTTTGGGAAAAGTCGGTTAAGGAAGTCTCTTTTTGAGACATCTGGCTCTCGGGAGTTTTAAATATTATTTATTCGAGGGAGGAGCGTTCTTGTAAGAGTGAGGGATAGCCAAAAAGCGTCCTCAAGTTTGAAGATTTATAAAAGCTCGCTTCGGAGGTTCTTTTCAATTCCTTCTCTTTTATTGCTTTCCATTTATCGCTTTCCTTTGTGTGGATTAGAAATTAGGACCATGTAGATATTTAAATAAATACTGCAAATAGATGAATAAATAGGGTTAAAACATAATTTCTATATCTTTATTTTTAGAATTAGTCCATCATAGGGAACCCAAAAGGGGTGTTGTGGGGTGCTAACACCTTCCCCACACGTAACTAACTCCTTTACCCAACTCTGGTTATAATGGTCAAAGTTGTTTTTTCTAAACCAACGCCTTTTCTTTTTTTCCTTTTTCAATGTTTATTGTTAAAACATTGGTGGCGGCTCCATATGAACCCCTTTTTACAAAAAACCTCATTCTTAAACATAGTTCGTTTATCAAGCATTCTAAGAGTGATGACCACATTTTAGAAAACGCGAGTCACAAATCATCATGGCGGTGACAACACTCCATGCAACCTAACAATCTCTCGAATTTACAACTCTGTCAGTTTATCCATCGGTCACCTGTGGTTGATAGACAAGAAGTGAGCACTCTTCGTCAACCTGTCGATGACTACCCAAATCGAGTCATGACCTTTTGTCGATCTCGGTAAATGAGTCACGAAATCCATGGATATGCTGTCCCACTTCCACTGAGGAATATCCAATTGTTGTAGATACCCCCGGGTCTTTGGTGTTCAATCTTGGCCTTTTGACAAACCAAGCATGACGATACGAACTATGCTACATCTTTCTTCATTCCACTCCACCAGAAAGTCTCCTTAAGGTCCTTATACATCTTAGTCATACCTGGATGTATACTAAGAATACTCTTATGTCCTTCTTCAGGAATCATCTTTCTCAACTCATCCTTCACTGGCACACACACTCTGTTACTAAAGCGGAGAATACCATCAGCTCCCAATTTAAAGTCCTTGGCCTGATTTGTTCCTAGCGACTCCACTACATGTTGTAATGCTTCATCCCCCACTTGTCCTCCTTTAATCTCCTCCAAGAAATTGTTGGTGATCGTCAGACGACTACACCATATATGATCCTTGTTCATCTGTATCCCCAAGTTCATATCCCGTAATTTTTCGATCATTTCCAACTCCTTCACCATTAAGGCCGATACTTGCACTCTCTTCCGACTTAAGGCATCAGCTACTACATTCGCCTTACTTGGATGATACAGGAGTTCAAAATCATAATCCTTTAAATACTCCATCCACCTCCTCTGCCTCATGTTCAATTCTTTCTAGTTGAATAAGTACTTCAAACTTTTATGATCACTGAATACCTGGAATTTCGATCCATACAAGTAATGCCTCTAAGACTTCAAATCAAATACCATTGTAGCTAACTCTAAATCATGTGTAGGGTAATTTCTCTCATGCACTTTCAATTATCGAGATGCATAAGCCACCAGTCTCTACTCCTGCATTACAACACACCCCAGACCTTGATAAGATGCATCACAATAAACTTCAAAAGCTTTAGCCGTATCTGGAATAGCTAGCACTGGAGCACTCGTCAACCTTTTCTTCATCTCTACAAAACTTGCTTCACAATTATCGGTCCATGAGAAAGGTTGATCCTTCTGAGTTAGTTGTGTCAAAGGGCCTACCATTTTAGAAAATCCTTCCACAAACCTGCGATAATATCATACTCAACGTCCGGGCACACACATGAGTATTTTCTAAACAATTATAAAATAATAGAAAATTATAATTGTTCTAATGCACATACAAGAATCAAACTCATGACCCCCACATCTCAAGGCAAGGATCTAACCAAATGAGCCATTCTTCATCTCTGCAATATTATTAAATTCTTATTTTAATTACTTCCCTTACTTGCAATTTCTACCTTACAATATATAATTATTTTCCTGGGTCTTACAGTCTCAGTCCAAGCTGAAGATGAAATCCTGATCAGCAAGTCGTCTGCCCTACCTTATGTGGATGCGGCTGAAGAGGCCCTTGAAACATCTTTTCAAGCGCTAGAAATTGCCAATGTGGAAAGACCTCCCAACAACATGAAGGTGGCCCACATGATGATAAGGTGTGGATACAGTCCCGACCAAGGGCTTGGTAGAGACTTTCAAGGAATAAGGGAGCTACTAGTTGTTGAAGACAACCCTTTGAAGCATGGCCTAGGGTATGACCCTACAAAGGATCAAGCTGCACGAAGAAAAGGAAAGTCTCCCCTCCGCACCTTGAATTAGATGTTCCAAAGTGGAGGGGTCCAAGCGTTGAGAACGACTTTAGTCATTAGGTGTTCTTCTTCCAATTTTAAAGGATGTAAATCTGATGACTATTAGAGATTACTCCTCGGGGCGAGCCCGAACCCCGAGCATTTTTAGGGCACATATTTCCTTCTTAATTATAAAGAATGTCATTCTTACTATTTGCTTATATTCTTGCTATTCATGTCTATGCCTCATTTCAACCATGTTTAAGCAAACATTTTCAAAATATGTCAAAATAATCAAACTACACCATTGTCAAAAATAAAGTAAAATCATCACCACTGATTAATTGGAAACACAAATAAGGTTTCACCGATCAACACCAATGTTGTGCAAAAAGAAAACAAAAATCAAAAGAGGCTCGTCAAAGCCAAAGGCCAAAAAAAAAGAAGAAGAAAAGGGAAAGATACCCGGCAGGAAACCCACTAAGGGGGTTGTGCAAAAATTAGGGTAAACCCGCTAGGAAACCCGAACTACAATAAAGGGTAGCCTGGGCAAAAATTAGAGTTACAAAATAAAGTCCACTAGGCTTACCAAAGCAAGAGAAAGGAGAAACCTAGACAAAAGTTAGGACAAAACAAAAACACAACATCCTAGGCTGAAAACCCAAAGGGCAAACTAGGGAAGTTAATCGGTCACGATGAGAGCCATAAAATAAGTCATTTAAGATGCCACTTCACAAACAAAATGTTTGTTTAAACTAGCCCATACAGTTTGACTAACCTTGGCTAACCATTCTTACAAAAACCATTATGTCAAAAATAAAAATTCTTCTAAAACACAAGTCTTTGAATCAAATAACCTTCCTTCATTCTTTTCTCTTGACCCTTACTACGATATTCTAGTAATTAGTAGGAAAATGTGGAGATATAGTGATCAATAGGAGGATCAACATCCCCAAGAAAAGGGAGGAGCGCACTGACATGGCAGTCGTTGTACAATCAACACCATCATCCTTCGGTTATGGCAAATCTGAAATGGCAAAGTCGGTACAACTCAGCATGACATCAGAAGCAAAATCACATCGGTTAATCCTTTTGAAATATTAACTAAAATAGCATTATAGGATGCATATCATGAACATTTCATACATAGATGTTGATGAATAGCGTCCAATCTCTCAAAAAAAAAATGAAAAGTGAAAAATGAAAATCTCTTTAGGTAAATAGCAAAAAACAAGAATCATGCATATAAGGAAACTAGGCCCATGTTTGTGATTGAAAACAAGAAGCGCCAAGACCACGTTTTCGAATAATGCTCCCCCTCAAGAAAATAGAGCAAGTTGTCGCCATTCATCAAGCAACCCAAGGCAAAATAAGAGCTTCCAAAACCCAAAGCTCCAACGACCATCCAGAGGCAAAATAAAAAAATATGTACCCTAAGGCTTAACATCGCCACCACATGAGTCATCAAGCATACTCAACCAAATCTTCGCCACATTCCCCAATGGAGAATAAAGGCTTCACAAAAGCCCATCATCGAGAAGAAAAAGAAAAGAAAAACCTTCATCCCCAGCAGATACCCAAAACGAAAAAAGGCCATAACAAAGGAAGGCCAATAATCCCCCAAGTGGGTCACATCAAAAAACAAAAAAGAAGAAGAATTAAGCAACCAAATCAAGGAATCGGAAATTCCATTCCCCCAGTGGAATAAGAGCTTCATAAAGCCAGTTCCCATCGGAATCAATCAAAGAGCCAAGACTCTATCCTAGAGGGCAATCAAAATCAGATCTCCAGGAAGTCAATTAATTCCCTGGTGGATCGCCAAAAAGAAAAATATATTCCCAGTGAACCTACTGCAAAGGCAAACTTCGGACTCATATCCTCAGAGAGTCGTTTGCCCATGCATAGGAAAGACGTGGCAAGCAAGAGCCAACATGCTCAAGTGGAATATTAGCTTATTCAGAGGCAAAGCAGTGCACCCAAAAGTATTCAATTCCAAATGATGCATGTCGCCGCCGTCAAAAAGAGGCAGTCGGAGCGACACGATGGTTTCGACCCTTTTTTATTTTCGCGTTTTTTATGGTGGTTACAATGTCTTTAGGTTGTCGATAACCGGGCTAACCTAGGGGCGAGGTTTTCGAAAGGGCGTCCTTGGGTTGTCCGATAACCGGGCTAACCCAAGGACTAATTTTGAGGAGTTATGTGGAGTCGCCACCGATGTTTTTACCGGAAACATCGGAAAAGGGGTTTTGAAAGGCGTTGGTTTTCAAAAACCAACTTTGGTCATTAGAACCAGAGTTGGGTAAGGGAGTTAGTTACGTGTAAAGGGAGTATTAGTCCCTTTACAACGCCCCTTTCGGGTTCCCTATGACAGGCCGGCTATTTAAAAATATTTAAACCGTTGAAAATTACGCTTTTGCCCTTTTTTATTTGCAGAATTTAAAGTTATGACTACATGGCCCTAGTCTATTGCATAATTTAAAATTAAAGCGGTAAAAGTAGAGAGGAAGAATTTAAACCTCCGAAGCAAGCTTTCTTTTTATTTCTCTTAAAGAAAATGGGTGCTTTTTGGCAGCCCTTCACTCTACACGACGCTGGAAACTTTTCTAGACGCCGAAAAACGCTCTCAAAGGCACTCAAAAAATCCGGAAATGCGTCGGAGGGATTCTAGAGAGAAGTTTTAGAGAGAAGGGAGAGCTAGAAGCTTGTGGTCTGTGGAAATGAGGGGGGGAGGACCCCTATTTATAGGTTTTCGCGCTGTCAGGTGGCGAGACCGCCGTTCTCGTCTGACAGGGCCGAGACCGCCGTCTCGTCCAACAAGACCGCCATCTCGCCCTGTCAAACGCGGCGAGACCGCCGTCTGGGTAAGCGAGACCGTCGTCTCGCCCTTCGCAGGTGGCGAGACGGCGGTCTGGGAAATCCAGACGGCGGTCTCGTCCCAACAAGGCGAGAAAACTTATTTTTTGGTACAGAAACTCCCTCCTATCCTAGTATGGGGCCTAATAGTCTCTCCTAATGGCTTGTTAGGCTTCGTCCATCTTCAAATAGGAGGTCTTCTGCTCTTTATTTGGAGGTCGGGCAAGATTTGGGGTCTACAGCTGCCCCCCCTTTACCCGATCAGTCGACTGCCGGCCTTTTGTGCCAAGGTGATCGACTGGAGGGTAAAGGAGTTGACCCTCTTGCCCGGTTGCCCTTCAGATACTCCGTCTTTGCGGCGGGTGATCCTCTGGGGAAATGTTGTGTTGTGCGCTTCTGGGATGCTCCTTTCACGCGGTAGCTGACCCCTTCAGCTGATGAGTACGAACCCTCATCTGGTTTGGGGAGTATGAACCCCCGCCCGGTAAGCCCCCTTCTGTAAGGCCTGATGAGTACACACCCCCATCTGGTGTTTGACTAGTATGAACCCCCGTCTGGTGAGCCCCCTTTTGTAAGGCCCGATGAGTACACACCCCCATCTGGTGTTAAGCCTCCGGATGCTCCATCTTGCGGTAGCTGATCCTTTGGCTGTGGTGGCGGCTTACTAATTCTGATCACGCGCCGATGTGAAACCTCGGGATGCTCCTTTGACGCGGTAGCTGACCCCTTGGCTGACGAGTATGAACCCCCGTCTGGTTATGTGCCTCTGGATGCCCCTTCTTGCGGTGGCTGACCCTTTGGCAATGGTGGCGGCTTACTGATTCTGACCATGCGCCGGCGTTGAGATGTACTTTCTTTGTTTTTGTTTGTCTTTTCGTGGGAATGGTCGTTCGGTCTGTACCGGGGATTTTGTTGGTGTTCATCCAGCTTGTTGATTGCTGGGGATTCTTTTTTTTTTATCTTTTGGTAGTGGTCATCCGATTTTGCTGGTTGTCGGGAGTTTTTGATGAGTGCCTCTTAGGTAGGCGGGAATCCTCTGGGGATTTGTTGATCTTGGTGACGCCTCTTGAGTAGGCGGATATCCATCGAGTTTCTGGTAATGCCTCTGAGTAGGCAGATTCTTCATCGGAAGTGAAGACTTTTGGCTGCGTTTGTTTTGCCTCTGACTAGGCTGATATTTCCTTATGGGGATGTTGGTTCTTGCTTGCCAGGTCTTGCCTATGCATAGGCAAATGACATTCTGAGGATGAATATGAAGTTTTTCCTTTGCAGTAGGCTCACTGAGATGATCTTTCTTTTTGATTGATCTACCGGGGAATTGGTTTCCTTCCCGGGGATCTAATTTTGATTTTCCCCCCTTGAGGGAGAAATGGAGTTTTTGACTCCTTGTTGGATGCTATTGTTTTGAGCTGGCTTAGCCTATGCTCTTATTCTGCTGGGGATGATCAAGTCTTTCCGTTGGCTTTTTCTGGTGTACCTTCGTTTATTGGTGTAGAAGGTTAGAGCTATTTTCCTTGAAGCTCTTTATTCTGCTGTAATGGTTTTGATTTCGCCTTTTTTCCGCGATTTATCTCTTTTTTATCGTGATTTCGAAATCTGGCTTTTGTGGGGATAATGCGTAAGCCTTTTTACTTTTTAGTCTCTTTTTATTACGCTGGCTTTTTCCCTTCTTTTTGGGAGGTCCACTAGGGATGACATTTTATTTCTTTGGTGATCCGCCAAGGAATTAGTTGACTTCCTGGGGATCTGATTTTTTCTGGGATGGAGTCCTGGCTCCTTGATTAATGTTGATGCAAGCTGACCTTGTAAAGCTCTTATTCCACTGGAGGATGGGAATTTCTGATTCTTTTTGTAGACTTTTTTTGGAGATCCACTTGAGGATTTTTATTCGGCCCTCTCTGTCATGGCCTTTTTGGACATCCGCTGGGGATGCAAGGGTTTTCTTCTTGTTTCCTTTTTTTGTTGAGCCCTTGTTGGTATGGAGATTGGACTCTTTTGATTGCTGATGATGATGGGCTCTTGGAGCCTTTATTCTCCATTGGGGAGTGTGGAGGAGACTTTGGGTGAGTGTGCTCGATGACTCATGTGGTGGTAATGCTGAGCCGTGAGGAGTGTTTTTGTGTTGCCTCTGGAGTTGGCAAGGATCCTCTTGGGGATAACTAAGCCTTTCCGTCGGTTTTTCTTTTATGATGTCTCATGAATGTGCCCTCTTTTATTGGGTAGAAAAATGATGACTGGAGTTTTGGCTTCTGGAAGTTTCTTATTTCTTCTAAGCTTATTTGATGATGACAACTCGCTCTTTTTCTTGAGGGAGAGTAATGTTTGGAGACTTATTTCTTTCTTTTGCCTTCTTTTCTGGGTAGAAGGATGGTAGTTGAAGCTCTTGATTTCCGGAAGCTCTTATTTTGATGAGTCGCTTGATTGACGACTTGCTCTGTTTTCTTGAGGGCATTATTTTGGAGACTCGGTCTCAGTGATCCTGTTTTCAATCACAAACATGGAGCTAGTCTCCTTATATGCATGCATGCTTTTCGTTTTTTTGTTATTTGTCTTGAAGTAATTTTTATTTCTTTCATTTTTGACATTGACAAAGTCGTTTTGTGCGACTACTTGTGTGTGGATGCCCTAAATGCAATCTATTCTTTTTGATTGGTGCATATGGAAAAGTGACTGGCATTCTCCTGCTGGAATTTTTATGATTATGATGAACGGCCCCTCTCTGTTATTCATTTTTTGGTTTAGCCCTATCTTTTGCCTAGACCGCCCTTTTGGGGTTTTCGGTCTAGCGGGCTGCCTTAATTTTTGCCTAGGATATCTTAGCGGGCTTTTTCCTTTTTTATGAATGCCCTAACTTTTGCCTAGACCGCCCTTTGCGGGTTTTCAATCTAGCGGGCTACCCTAACTTTTGCCTAAGAATCTCCTAGCAGGAATTATTCTTTTTATTGTCATTTTTTCTTTCTCTTCTTTTTTTGAGAGATAGAATCCTATGCAATGTTGGCGATATGCATCCTATAATATTATTTCAATTAATTTTTCAAAAGGATTAACAATGTGCTTTTAATTCTGATGAGCTTCTGACGTTATGTGCTTTCGTCGACAGGATAGGCTGTACCCATTTTGCCGTCTCGATTTTGTCGTGACCGAAGAATGATTGTGTTTATTGTAGAGCGACTTGCCATGTCAGTGCGCCTCTCCCTTTCCTTGGGGATGTCGATCCTCCTATTGATTACTATCTCCACATTTCCCTACTAATCACTAGAATGTCGTAGTGGTAAGGGTCAAGAGAAAAGAAGGAAGAAGATATTTAATTCAAAGGCTTGTGTTTTAGAATTGTTTTATTTTGACAAAAAATGGTTTTTGTAAGCACGGCTAGCCAAGGTTGGTTAGAGTGTTTAGGCTAGTTTAAACAAATGTTTTGTTTATGGAGTGGCGTCTTATTCTATGGCGCTTGCTATGACTGATTGACTTCCCTAGTCTGCCCTTTGGGTTTTCAGCTTAGGATGTTGTGTTTTGTTTTGTCCTAACTTTTGTCTAGGTTTCTTTTTCTTGCTTTGGAAAACCTAGCGGACTTTATTTTGTAACCCTAATTTTTGTGTAGCCCCCTTTTGTGGGTTTCCTACCGGGTATCTTGCCCTCTCTTTTTGGCCTTTAGCTTTTATGGGCTTCTTTTGATTTTTTTTTTCTTTTTGCACAACATTGGCGAAACATGACTTTTATTTATGACGAGGTAAAACTTTTATTTTGTGTTTCTAGTCAATCAGTAGTGATGGATTTGACTTTTATTTTGGTCAATGGCGCATTTTGATTACTCTGACGCACTTTTAAAAATGTTTGCTTAAACATGGTTATTAATGAGGTTTAGACATGAATAGCAAGAAGAGAAGCAGATAGTAAGAATGACATTCTTTGTAATTAATAGGGAAATATGTGCCCTACAATGCTCGGGGGTTGGGCTGGCCCCGAGGAGTAATCTCTAATAGTCATTGGATTTACAAACCCTAAGAATCACAAGGAGAACACCTAATGACTAAAGTCGCTTTTGACGCTTGAACCCCTCTATATGGGAAAATCTGATTCAAGGTGTGGAGGGGAGACTTCCCTTTTCTCCGTGCAGCTTGATCCTTTGTTGGGTAAAGCTTCAAAGGATTGTCTTTAAAATCTGGTGGCTCTCTTATTCCTTGAGAGTTTCTAATGAGCCCTTGGTTTGGGCGATATCCATATTTTCTCATCATGTGGGTCACCTTCATATTGTTGGGGAAGTCTTTTCATATTGGCAAAAGATATTTCAAATGTCCTCTTACGCCGCATCCATCCAAGGTAGGGCAAATGATTTGCTGATCCGAATGTCGTCTCTAGCTCAAATTATGACTAGCTTGTCGCCTACCCTGAGTTTGTCTCTTTGGCGGAGCGTCGAAAGAATTGTCTCAGCGTCGTGAATCCAAAGTCTCTTCAATTTCTTCTTTGGATTATGTTTCCTTCGGTCTTTTTATTTTTCCTTTATTCTTGGGAGCATTGTCTTATAGCTCCTGGGGGTGTAGATTCTTTCACTTCTAATTTTGCCCCCGAATGTTGGCTATGCTGGAGATATCTTCATTGATGGAAGATGTTTCTGCGTATCTCAATGGTACAACTTTATTTGATGTATGGGGTGAACGAATGTAACGACATCCTTGCCCCCTCTTTCTTATTAACTCGGATACCCAACGGTTGAGGCTTATTATCCTTCTTAGGCGGATCAACCGTTGGAGATAACTTGACGACAAAAGGTTTGCTATTCATCTTATTCCAATTCATGGAAAGCACATCAATTAATCCTTTCTTTTTATTATCTTATTGTTATTAAAGTGATAATGAATGCAATTTATGAATGCAATTTATGAATACAATAGACACTTGAAGAGATGATGAAAACAAATAATTTTATTTATTTCATCCAGACAGTGTACATTCCTCAATGCAATGTTTCGAAGTACATTTTTTTTTTAAATGGAGAAGCCTAAATGAACCCATAGGCGGGTAAATATTTTTATTTATTTTCTTTTTGACTTCCCGTGCATGGCATGAGAATGCCCTAATCCTCTTTTCATGGTATTGAGGAATGTCCACTTCTTCGATTGTCTATTATTAGATGCATGAGGATGAAGCTTGGTGGATGCACGTATGCAAGTGTTTGTTTTTTCCTAAACATTATCATGTTTTATTTTCTAACATGATGTATGATAGTGTTTGAAATTTTTGTGTGTTTTTTTTTTTTTTTTTTTTGTTTGCGGATGAGGGCATGAAGAATACTAGACGCTTTCTAGAATGCAAAAAGATTTTTATTGTTTAAAATGAATGATTTATGAGATGGATATTCCTTAAGACAATGGCTTAGGTATCCTCCTTAAAGCTTACGCTTTGTGGGGTATCATACCCACCTTGGTGTAATGGTTCCTTTCCCATCACAGACTTGACAAGTATAATGGCAATCACCATCACACCTTAGTACACTTGTCCCTTCCTTGTCGCGAAGGTCACAAATGTGCTCGGGGCCTTTTTCGCCATTGTCTTAGGGATATCTAGTGCTCCCTAGAATGAATATATTTATGCATGCACCAGTACAAATAGGCAGTAGATGTTCAAAGTGACATAACTTTTGACTGGGATGTCCGATTTGAACGCACAACATATCAAAACGAAGAGAAAAAGGTGAGGAATCAAGTTGCAAATACCCGTAGGGGATTTGGCCCAGTAATTTTCCCAAAAAATGTCTCTAAGACCCATTTTTTAGGGGTTTATTAAAATGATGCGTATGCATACTTTCCTTATGCATTTATTTTTCTCTCTTGGTTTTTCCACTTATGACATTATGCAATATGAATGATACGACTTTGTCAAAATTATTTTATTTATAAATGTTTTATTGTTATTATTTTATTTATTTTGGATTTTTATTTTGATTTTTATTGCTTTTTATTTTATAGCCTTTTATCTCTTCTGTCGGAACTGCGTGGCTACTTAGCTTGCAAAGAACCTGAAACCAGGCTAGCTAAAAGGCAGACTGTCCGAGATAAAATGTGGCTTTATGCGAAAGAATATTTAGCGTCTTTTATCTCTTCTGTCGGAACTGCGTGGCTACTTAGCTTGCAAAGAACCTGAAACCAGGCTAGCTAAAAGGCAGACTGTCCGAGATAAGGGGGTTTATTTGCGAAAGTATTTTTGTGATTTTTCTTCTATTGTTTGTTTATGCTATGCAACAGACAAATGCAGCAAACATATGCACACACAATTCGATCATCCACGAACAGGTGAGAATTCGTTTTTATCACGAGGTAGGGTTTTCCTGCAGAAAAGTGCATTGGCAAGGGTTGGTTCTAACTGTTCTCACCAGGATAAGGCCCCCAAGGTGCCCCCATTATAGGGTCCCCACTCTCCAGCCGTCCGACTATGCTTAGCACAAAGGTCGTAGTCAGTCTAGTTGCCAAAAGAGGAAGGTTATCACCTTGAGTGGTGGTTTCCGATCACACTGGTGGGCTCAAGGCCCTCACTACAGCGAACCGTACCTGCCACCCACTCCCTATGGTTTTCTCACTTGCCCCCGGTTATAGAGGGAACTGTTGTGTGCAAAGGTTTGTGTACAATTTGTATTTCACACAATTGCGGAAGTATAAACAGACAACAGTTATTTAAGTCAAACTGTAAAACATGTTATAATACAAGTTAAGGGCAAAAGCGTTATTTTCTTGGTTTATTCATTTTTAAGCCGGCCCATCACTAAATGGGATCAACTCTCGAGGCTTCCCCAGTGGAGTCGCCATCTGTCGCCGCCGTCAAAAAGAGGCGGTCGGAGCGACGCGATGGTTTCGACCCTTTTTTATTTTCGCGTTTTTTATGGTGGTTACAATGTCTTTAGGTTGTCGATAACCAGGCTAACCTAGGGGCGAGGTTTTCGAAAGGGCGTCCTTGGGTTGTCTGATAACCGGGCTAACCCAAGGACTAATTTTGAGGGGTTCTGTAGAGTCGCCACCGATGTTTTTACCGGAAACATCGGAAAAGGGGTTTTGAAAGGCATTGGTTTTCAAAAACCAACTTTGGTCATTAGAACCAGAGTTGGGTAAGGGAGTTAGTTACGTGTAAAGGGAGTATTAGTCCCTTTACGACGCCCCTTTCGGGTTCCCTATGACAGGCCGGCTATTTAAAAATATTTAAACCGTTGAAAATTACGCTTTTGCCCTTTTTTATTTGCGGAATTTAAAGTTATGACTACATGGCCCTAGTCTATTGCATAATTTAAAATTAAAGCGGTAAAAGTAGAGAGGAAGAATTTAAACCTCCGAAGCAAGCTTTCTTTTTATTTCTCTTAAAGAAAATGGGTGCTTTTTGGCAGCCCTTCACTCTACACGACGCTGGAAACTTTTCTAGACGCCGAAAAACGCTCTCAAAGGCACTCAGAAACTCCGGAAATGCGTCGGAGGGATTCTAGAGAGAAGTTTTAGAGAGAAGGGAGAGCTAGAAGCTTGTGGTCTGTGGAAATGAGGGGGGGAGGACCCCTATTTATAGGTTTTCGCGCTGTCAGGTGGCGAGACCGCCGTTCTCGTCTGACAGGGTCGAGACCGCCGTCTCGTCCAACGAGACCGCCGTCTCGCCCTGTCAAACGCGGCGAGACCGCCATCTGGGTAAGCGAGACCGCCGTCTCACCCTTCGCAGGTGGCGAGACCGCCGTCTCGTCAAGCGAGACGGCGGTCTCGCCACTTGCATGTGACGAGACGGCGGTCTGGGAAATCCAGACGGCGGTCTCGTCCCAACAAGGCGAGAAAACTTATTTTTTGGTACAGAAACTCCCTCCTATCCTAGTATGGGGCCTAATAGTCTCTCCTAATGGCTTGTTAGGCTTCGTCCATCTTCAAATAGGAGGTCTTCTGCTCTTTATTTGGAGGCCGGGCAAGATTTGGGGTCTACAATTTCTAACTATTGAAGTTTTAGTTCCTTTTTCAACCCATTCTCTTCTATTTTTAATTTTAGGCTTTTTCAAAGGAACATGATGGTTTTCTCTATTTTGAGCAATAACAACTTTCTCCTTATAATTATCACTTATTTCCTTCTTAGCTTTATCAAGCAAATGTCTAGTTAAATCAAGTTCATATTCATACTCTTTACATGATGCACATGCTATATTCTTATTATCCTTTTCCTCTAAACATGCAATTTTCGTTTTTAAGGACTCCACCTCTTTTTCGGACTTATTCAAACACTTTTTCACAGATTTGTATTCATTTTTCAAGTCCTTAAAAGCATTAAACAATTCTTCATATGCATTTTGTAATTCATCAAAGTTATTTTCATCATCACTTGAGGATGAGTCGGAATCACTAACCTCAAAGTCGGAAGATATATTGTCTTTTGCCATCAAGCAAATGTTAGCTTCTATTTCTGAATCACTTGACTCCGAACTCGAATCACTATCGTCCCAAGCGATGTAGGCTTTCTTCTTGAAGAATTTCTTGCCTTTTTTATCTTCATTCTTCTTGTTTGGACATTCAGTTTTTACATGTCTTGTTTCACCACAACCATAACATTTGATATTCAAAGAAGTACTTTCTCTTACCTTTGAAGGGTTACTTCCCTTTGGCTTTCATAAATTTGGTAAATTTCTTTATCATAAGACTCAATTGTTCTTCTTCTTCATTTTCCGAGTCTTCTTCCTTCTTGTTCTTACTCTTGGAAATTTCAGATTTGAAGGCTAGGTTCCTCTTTTGGTGTTGACCTTCTTCATCATTTAGCCTTCCGAGTTCAAGTTCGTGCTCTCTCAACTTACCAAAGAGCACCGCCATAGACATTGTTGCTAGATTTTGTGACTTTGTGATGGTCATCACCTTAGGTTGTCATTTCCTTTCCAAAGATTTCAAGATTTTTACATTTAATTCATCAACATCATAAATTTTTCCTAATTCGGTGAGATGATTCACTATGAGCGTGAAACACTTTTGAACGTCAAATATTGTTTTTCCTTGTTGCATCTGGAACATCTCATATTCTTGGATCAATGAATTTTTTTGTGCTCTCTTAACGTCATTGGTACCTTTGTGGGTCACTCTTAATATTTTTCACATCTCTTGAGCACTTTTACAAACGGAGATCCTGTAAAACTCATCAAGGGTTAAAGCAGATGAAATTATATTTCTAGCCCTAACATCATATTGGGCTTTTCTATTTTCTTCAGTCGTCCATCTAGAAAATGGTTTTGATACTTCTACTCCATTTTCAGAAATTTAAGGAATAAAAGGGCCGTTTAAAATTGCGTCCCAAACACCTCTATCAACAAACTCTAAAAATATTTGCATTCTAACTTTCCAAAAGGGATAATTTTGCCCCGCAAAAAGTGGGGGTCTATTGATAGAAGCACCCTCAGCAAACGTTTGATTTTGTTTGACCATTTTCGAAAATTGAATGACTATCAAAGCAAGCTTTGATACCACTTGTTAGAATCGCGCAGCGGAATGTTTGCGTTTGACAAAAACCAAGAGGGGGGGTGATTTGGTTTCTTAAACAAAAAATAAGGTTTTAAAATTTTTCCCAAATTTCACCCATTAAAATGTTGTGTAAAGTAAATAAAGCAAGGATAGAGTATTACACAGTCGATTTATACTGGTTCGGATCAAAAGACCCTACGTCCAGTTGCTAATCACTCAAACAGAGGATTAACGTTGTCACTATAATTACAGTTACACAATCAAATTACAAATAAGAAGATAAGGTAAAGAAAACACCTCTCTTGAGTCACAAAAGAGATGAACACCTCCTTTGAATCCCACAAAGGATGAATAACAACTTTCCCTTGAGAGGGCACAACACACAATCCAACAAGAAAACCCACTTAGTGATTCTTATCACTTCTAGCCCACACTAGGTTCCAAAAGCCCCTTTTTCCTCCAACAAACAGTTCTCTGACAGTCACAGCTCTCAACTTTTGTTTGAAAAAGGTTGTTCAGTTTGCGGAGAGCCTTAGAGAACTTTAAGTAAAGAGATTAGGGTTTGGGAATTGGGGATTTTCGAAAACAGATGAATTGGGAATAGGGTTTTCAAAAATTGATCCAATTTTGAAATTTAAAACACATATCTGACTGAAATAATCGATTATCTTGAGTGTTAATCGATTATTCCATAGCCAAATTCACTTGGAACCCAAAATCACTCAGTTTAATCGATTAACAGGCCATTTAATCGATTAACAGCCCTGTTAATCGATTAACAGAGGCTTTAATCGATTATTCCAGAGAGCAGATGCTGAAAATTGTTTTTCTCTCTGTAATAATCGATTATCCTGCCATTTAATCGATTAATCCAGTATGTTTTTTTATAAAAATGAGTTTTTAGAATCTTTAAAAAGTAGACTATGTGTTGGCTATCTTGGACTCTAATATTACAGACTCAAAATCATAAAAACAGAGTTATTACATAATATTACAAGTCTTCAAATCTTTAAGTCCCTTGTTCTTGAATCATCATCAAAATCTACAAGCTTCATATCCATGTATGTTCAACATTCATATCCTTGTATGCTTCAACAGATACCACGTTAAGTTAAAATAGGATTGATTCCAACTGAATTGAGTTTAAAAAGCCATGAATTTTGAGCCTTCATTCAATGATGTGTGATTTATTCTTGATGTTTAAACAATTGTAGAACTTGACTTTATTCTCTGAGTAAATTATCTTGGTACTATGCATCTATTGAAAACGTTAAACATACAAGGATATGAAGCTTGAAGATTTTGATGATGATTCAAGAACAAAGGACTTAGAGATTTGAAGAATTGTAATCTTGTGTAATAACTCTGTTTTATGTTTTTGAGTCTGTAAAATTAGAGTCCAAGATATTCAGCACATAGTCCATCCTCTAAAACCTCTAAAAGCTCATTTTTATAAAAAATACACTGTGATAATTCATTATCACTCAGGATAATCTATTATCACAAACTGAAAATTGTTTTTAGGAAAAGCTTATTGTGATAATCGATTATCACTCAGGATAATCGATTATCCCAGCCAAATAATCTATTATTCAGCCAAATAATCGATTATTCTAGTCCTGTTTTGCTCCTCTGCGAAAATTGTTAAAATCGTGCAGCGGAATGTTTGCGTTTACGGACAAAAACCAAGAGGGGGGTGAATTGGTTTCTTAAACAAAAATTAGGGTTTTAAAATTTTCCTCAAATTTCACCGATTAAAATGCTGTCTAAAGTAAATAGAGAAGGGATAGAAGATTACACAGTCGATTTATACTAGTTCGGATCAAAAGACCCTACGTTCAGTTGCTAATCACTCAAACAGAGGATTAACACTATCACTATAATCACAGTTTTACAAACAGATTACAAATTAAAAGATAAGGTAAAGAATACACCTCTCTTGAGTCACACAAGAGATGAACACCTCCTTTGAATCCACAAAGGATGAAGAACAACTTTCCCTAGAGATGGCATAGCACACAATCCACCAAGAAAACCCACTCAGTGATTCTTATCGCTTCTAGCCCACACTAGGTTTCAAAAGCCCCTTTTTCCTCCCAACAAACAGTTCTCTGGCAGTCATAGCTCTTAACTTTTGTTTGAAAAGGTTGTTCAATTTGCAGAGAGCCTTAGAGAACCTTAAGTAGAGAGATTAGGGTTTGGGAATTGGGGATTTTTGAAAACAGATGAATTGGGAATAGGGTTTTCGAAACTTGGTCCAATTTTGAATTTCAAAACACATATCTAACTGAAATAATCGGTTATCTTGAGTGTTAATCGATTATTCCAGAGCCATTTTCATAGAGGACCAAAAACAGCACCAGTTAATCGATTAACAGGCCATTTAATCGATTAACATCCCTGTTAATTGATTAACAGAGCATTTAATCAATTATTCCAGAGAACAAATACTGAAAATGGTTTTCTTTCTGTAATAATCGATTATCCTACCATTTAATCGATTATTCCAGTATGTTTTTGATAAAAATGAGTTTTTAGAGCCTTTAAAGAGTGGACTATGTGCTGGCTATCTTGGACTCTAATATTACATACTCAAAATCATAAAAATAGAGTTATTACATAACATTATAAGTCTTCAAATCTTTAAGTCCTTTATTCTTGAATCATCATCAAAATCTACAAGCTTCATATCCATGTATGTTCAACATTCATATCCTTGTATGTTCAACAATCTCCCCCTTTTTGATGATGATCAAAATTTCCTTTAAAGTCCTTTTGTAATAACCTGTTTTATCTGTTTTATCTGTCACAACTTAACAAAAACATTAAACATACCAGACAACATTTAAATTTAATAAACATAAGAAACATAAGAGGCTTTAAATAATTTCTCCCCCTATTTTGATTATGATAAAAAAAATGAAAGCTCCCCCTCAATAAGTGCATAAGATATAGAAAATAGCTCCCCTTCAAACAAAGCAAAAATACCAATTTTATTCCATAAATTAAAGTAATTACAAACAAGATATGAAGAAGAGATTAAAACTCTTCACTTTCATCGTTGTTGAATTGAGCATCAAATCTATCCTCTAAGTTACAAACCCTATCATCTACATCTGATATACAGAAAATGATTTCCTGATGTCGTTCTTAAGAGATAGTGAAGAATTCGTGCATTCTTTGATTCATATCAAAGATCATATCTTCCATTGATTGACGGGATGTAGGAGGGGCAGAAGATGTCCCAGCAATATGAATAATTTCAGTAGGAAACTCAGCAGTAGGCATCTCTTCATCAGAATCTTTAGCATTTTCAGCCATGTTGGGAGCGTCATCTTTGTGCACATAAATTCCATTGACACGCACCATTTGTAACTGAGTGAGCGTGCTGTCAAGCATTCGATTTGAATTTATCGTCCTGACCGTTTGCTCTTCTTCAACATTTACTCCTTTGTATTCTAAAATACGAAAAATAAGAAGAGCATATGGAATTTTGAAAGTTGGATGACGCTTAGCTTTAAGCATTGTCATAGTGACAAGACTACCCTAGTCAATTGGCTCATTATTCATGATGGCATGAATAATGCGAAGATCAATAGATGAGCATTGGGCATGGTTGGTTGCCCGGGGACATAAAATCCATACAATGAGATGCAGCAACAAGCGTTCCTCCTTCTTTAATGGGTCGGCCAATAGAAGTCGCCCAATTTCCATGGAGGGGTTGCGGAGAAATGAGCGGTAAGCCATAATTCTATCAAAATCTTCTAACTCCGCAAAAATATTTCTAGCATCTTCTCTTACATTAAAGTGGGAAACATTTTCCCATATATCATCATCAAGATGATAGTCACACCCTTGACTCGAGAAGTGGCTACATGATCTCTAAATTTAAAACGAGAATAGAATACCCTAACTAAATCAGGGTAGTAAGTACCTTGCATTTAGATGAATGGGAGGACACCTTGTATTTCAAGAAGATTTGGAAAATTAAATCCCCTATTGATGAATTGATCACCAATAATATATTTTGGAGTGATGATACCCCTTTCTTTCCAGAAGGTGAGAAATTCTTGTCTACCTTCATCGTCTGAGATCCATCCTTCAATAGAATTTGGACGGGGATGAGAAGCAGGAGCAGATCTTCTTCTTGTGGGGATCTTAGCACGAGATGAGGAAGCCATTAAGATTAGAAGGAAAGAAAACAAGAGAGTTTTGAAGGCAAGTGAGGTTGTGAGAAAGCAAGAGAGCTTGAATGATGCAAGAATGCTTTGATTCAAGGATTTGAGGTGTGGAGATGAGAAATGAAGCCTTCCTATATATAAAGAACAAGTATAACGGTCATAAACGGTCATATTTGGGTGAAAGGGTGCCAAAATAGTCGTTTCAAATGGCTAGTTTATAAAAAACGTTCTAGGATAATCGATTAAAGCTTCTGTTAATCGATTAAATCATCCACTGAACTAATTAATCGATTAACTGATGTTGTTAATCGATTAAATGAGCAGATAATCGATTATTGCTTCAAATAATCGATTATTCCAAAGAGAAACTTTAGATTTTGGTTATTTTGGTTCAGATAATCGATTATTTCCCAAAATAATCGATTATTCCAGAGAGATCATCAAATTTTTAAGGTTTGGACACATGATAATCGATTAAAACCCTATATAATTGATTATTACATTACAATCATGCAAAAATTGATTAGTTAAGCAGATTTTTAAGCTATTTCTAATATTCCTAAGTCTCTTCTTAGATCATAGAATCTATCTTTGGGAAGAGGTTTAGTAAAAATATCTGCTAATTGATGCTTTGTATCAACATATTCAATTTTACAATTTCCTTTACTAATATGATCTCTTAAGAAATGATGTCTAATCTCTATATGCTTAGTTTTAGAGTGCATTATTGGATTCTTAGTAAGATTGATTATACTTGTATTATCACACATCAAAGGAATATTATCTAGAAAAATATCATAATCTTCTAGTTGTTGCTTCATCCATAAAATTTGAGCACAACAATTACCAGCTGTAATATATTCAGCTTCAGTAGTGGATAAAGCAACACATGCTTGTTTCTTAGAATGCCAAGACACTAAGGATGATCCTAACAAATGACATGTTCCACTAGTACTCTTTCTATCTATTTTACATCCACCATAATTAGCATCAAAATATCCTATTAGACTAAGAGAAGCTTCAGATGAATACCATAAACCAAATCTTGTAGTTCCTTTTAAATATTTTAAAATTCTTTTTACTACAGTTAAATGAGATTCTTTTGGACATGCTTGAAATCTAGCACACACACAAACAGAATGCATAATATCAGGTCTACTTGCAGTTAAGTATAACAGTGAACCTATCATACCTCTATACATGGATTGATTTATTTCCAAACCTGATTCATCCTTGTCTAAATAGCATGAAGTTCCCATAGGTGTGTTAGCTTCCTTTGAAGTGTCCATTCCAAATTTCTTGAGAATCTCTTTGCAGTATTTGGTTTGAGACACAAAAATGCCATCTTTAAGTTGTTTAATTTGAAGTCCAAGGAAGAATGTTAATTCTCCCATTATTGACATTTCAAATTCACCCTGCATTATCTTAGCAAATTCTACACACAAGGAATTATCAGTTGATCCAAAAATAATATCATCAACATATACTTGAACTAATAAGATATGTTCTTTTACTTTCTTAATAAACAAAGTGGAATCAATTTTTCCTCTAGAAAAATCATTTGAAGTTAGAAAACTACTTAATCTTTCATACCAAGACCTAGGAGCTTGTTTCAAACCATATAAGGCTTTCTTCAATTTAAAAATATGATTGGGATATTTAAAATATTCAAATCCAGGGGGTTGTTCCACATATACTTTTTCTTTGATAAACCCATTTAAGAAAACATTTTTAACATCCATTTGATATAATTTAAATTTCATCAATGAGGCATAAGCAAGAAGTAGGCGTATAGCCTCTAACCTGGCAACAGGAGCATAAGTTTCATCATAATCAATACCTTCCTCTTGACAGTAACCTTTGGCAATAAGTCTGGCTTTGTTCTTTGTTATATTTCCATCTTCATCAAGTTTGTTTCTAAATACCCATTTTGTTCCAATTACTTGATGAGATTCTTCTCTTGGAATTAATTCCCAGACTTGATTCCTTTCAAATTGATTAAGTTCTTCTTGCATTGTTATGCACCATTGGTCATCTTTAAGAGCTTCTTCAACACTTTTGGGTTCTATCTGTGAAACAAAAGCTACAGACATACAGAAATTTGTCATATTTCTAGTTCTTACCCCTTTTGAGATATCACCAATTATATTGTCCATTGAAAGTCCTCTTAGTGATTGCCATTCTTTTGCTAATTCAGTTGGTTGAGATGGCTCATTCTCATTCAAATACATTTCTTCTAGAGCCTCTTTTATGTACTCATCATCACCTGCAAGTTCTTTATTTGGCTCAAGAGGATTTCTCTCAAGGTCTACAATTTCATCAAAGGTGACATGTACAGATTCTTCAACATTTAAAGTTCTTCTATTGAACACTCTCTATGCTTTGCTAGTTAGTGAATAACCTAAGAAAATGCCCTCATCGGCTTTTGAGTCAAATTTTCCTAAGTTATCTTTTCCATTATTTAAAACAAAGAATTTACATCCAAATATTTTTAAATGAGAAACATTTGGCTTTCTACAATTTAATAGTTCATAAGGAGTTGATTTTATAATTGGCCTAATAAGCATCCTATTCAACACATAACATGTAGTACTTACAGCATCAGCCCAAAAATACTTAGGAACATTTGATTCATTCAACATTGTTCTAGCAAGTTCCTCTAGTGACCTATTTTTTCTTTCCACTACACCATTTTGTTGGGGAGTCCTAGGTGCAGAAAAATTATGCAAAATACCATTTTCCTCACAATAATTTTCAAACCATTCATTTTGAAACTCTCCACCATGGTCACTTCTTAACACCTTAATTCTTAAGTCTTTCTCATTTTGGATTTGCTTGGAAAACTTCCTAAATACCTTAAAGGCTTCACTTTTTAATGTTAAGAAAAATGTCCAAGTATATCTTGAAAAATCATCAACAATCACAAGAGCATAATAATTTCCACCAAAACTTTTTATCCTAGATGGACCAAATAAATCTAAGTGTAATAGTTCTAAAGGTTTTGATGTGAAAATAACATTCTTAGATTTAAAGGATGATTTCACTTGTTTACCTTTTTGACATGCATCACATAATCTATCTTTTTCAAATTTTAACTTAGGCAAACCAATAACTAAGTCCTTTGATATTAATTTGTTCAATTGATGCATATTTATATGAGCCGCTCTCTTATGCCATAACCATGAGTTTTCTTCCTTAGCAACTAAGCATGTTATACTAGTATTTGGTACACAATCCAAATCAATCAAATAGATATTATTATGCCTAATGCCTTTCAATGCTATATTTTCGGAATTCACTAAATGTATGGTACAAAACTTACTTTCAAAGATTACCTTGAATCCTTTGTCACAAAGTTGACTTATACTTAGGAGATTATGTTTTAGCCCATCAACAAGAAGCACATCCTTTATCTCCAAAGTAAAAGTGATGAAGATCTTATTGAATTACTTAAGCAAAGATCTTGTTGATTTGATGAAGTCAAAATGAAGTCAAAGGATACTATGTTGCAGTCAAAGGTCACTTAGATAAAAGGGTAGTGTGATTAGTGAGTCTGCATCTTTACTTAGGTATAATT
Organism: Sphenostylis stenocarpa; assembly: GCA_963425845.1. Classification (NCBI taxonomy): domain Eukaryota; kingdom Viridiplantae; phylum Streptophyta; class Magnoliopsida; order Fabales; family Fabaceae; genus Sphenostylis; species Sphenostylis stenocarpa. The sequence goes on from OY731403.1 coordinate 103,948,520, forward strand.
ATTTTTATCTCTCTGCTGCATGAGGTCTCTTCATTTAAAAGATTTTGCAAATGCCTCTAAATAGTGTTTAAATTGTTTAAAACAAAGTATTTTGTTAAACGGTTTTTGAAGTAACTATTTTAACTAATAGTATATGAGCTTTATCAACTAAAATGTTCTTAACACTTTTGTAATAGGTTTTTAACTGATATGATTTCGAAATAATCGATTGTTTTCATTAGAAGGAATTTTGAAAACCTTTTGCCAGTATTTTAACTGATATAGAACTGATACAATCGATTAAAATGACTTAGTATATTTTGAAAAGTGTTCTGGCAGAATTTTAATCGATACAAACTCGAAATAATCGATTAAAATAACTTGAAATGTTTTGAAAGTTGTTCTATCAGTATTTTAATCGATACAAATGCGAAATAATCGATTAAAACAACTAAGAGGTTTTTCCAGAATATTTTAATCGATTAAAACAAGCATGTTATCAGTTAAAATAACTTAGAAAGTTTTATGAAATCTTTTGGCAGAATTATAATCAATTAAAATGCGTTTCAATCGATTAAAATAACTAAGTGAACTTTTTCCAAGGTGTTTTAATCGATTAAAACAGATTGTTATCAGTTAAAATCACTTAGAAAATCTTATGAGAATTTTTAGCAGTATTTTAAGCGATTGAAAGACGAAACAATTGATTAAAACAATTTGAAAGATTTTTTACAAAGAGTTTTAATTGATATAAACATTGTCGTATCAGTTAAAACAAATCTGGAAAATAATCAAGAACATTTCAACAGATTAAAAGAAGTTTTAACAGATTAAAACAAGACTTTTAACAGATTAAAAGATTATTTTAACAGATTAAATAAACCAGCAGTTTGGAAAATCTTCTATATAAACAGAATTGCTTGAACCTTTTAAAAAACATCTTTTCACAATCAATCAAGCAATCATAAGTGCTACTTTCAAGAGAAAATCGCGCTAGTTTTGTGAAGTTGTTAGAAGTTCTTTCTTGAGGCAATATTTGCATTCTTTTGGAGAAGAAACTCATTCTGCATAGCTGCATAAACCTGGTTTGGGTGTTCTAGTTTCTTCTCTTTGTTTCTTTACTTTTCTTTTCTGTATTGTAAGTGCCTGGAAGTGTGGGCACTGGTTTCTGTGGCTGGAATTTGGCTGCAGGGTTGTTCAAGAACTGGAAATTGGTTCTTGGTGAAGGTTTAGGTGCAAGGACTGGAATTTTGGTTCTTGTGATAGATTGAGTGTGGGATTGAAGTTGTAATCTGTAAAACGTTCAATCTAGTGGAACCCAGCTAGAATTTGGCTGGAAACTGGACGTAGTCCTAGGATTGGGTGAACCAGTATAAATCTTGGTTGTATCTTTCTAAACCTTTCTCTCTTTAATTCTGTCACTGCCTTTACTTTGATTGTTTGTTGTATTCGATTCAAGATTTGGTCAGAGCTCTTAATCTTTGAAATAGATAATCTGTAAATTGCTAAAAACTTTCAAAGATCAATTCACCCCCCCCCCCCTCTTGATCTCAGCCTACATTTCTAACACAAAGTATTTGCACCACTAATGTTTCCGATTCCAAGTATTTTTCCTTTGTTGTTGTCCCCATAGGTTACATATCCTTGTTCTTTAGCTTTGAAACTCACAAATTTCATTTTGTCTCCAGTCATATGTTTTGAACATCCACTATCAAAATACCACATAGACTTCTTGGATTTGGAAGTTTCCTACAAAACAAGAACATGATAATCTTAGCTCCCCATAACTTTTGGGTCCTTGGGGTTAGAGACAAACAAATCATTTAACTATAGGAACCCAAACATATTTTCCTTTAGGAAAACCAAAATGCTTAATTTTACATCTATTTGAGGTATGACCATGTTTCATACAATAAAAGCATGCATTAGATGTAATTTTTGAATATGATACATTTCTAACTATTGAAGTTTTAGTTCCTTTTTCAACTCATACTCTTCTATTTTTAATTTTCGGCTTTTTCAAAGGAACATGACAATTTTCTCTATTTTGAACAATAGCAACTTTATCCATATAATTATCACTTATTTCCTTCTTAACTTTATCAAGCAAATGTCTAAGTATATCAATATCATGTTCATACTCTTTACATTATGCACATGTTGTATTCTTATTACCTTTTTCCTCTAAACATACAATTTTCGTTTTTAAGGACTCCACCTCTTTTTCGGATTTATTCAAACACTTTTTCACAGATTTATATTCATTTTTCAAGTCCTTAAAAGCAGTAAACAATTCTCCATATGCATTTTGTAAAGCATCATAATCATTTTCATCATCACTTGAGGAAGAGTCAGAATCACTAACCTCAAAGTCGGAAGATATGTTGTCTTTTGCCATCAAGCAAATGTTAGCTTCAACTTCCGAATCACTTGACTCCAAACTTCAGTCACTATCATCCCAAGCAATGTAGGCTTTCTTCTTGAAGAATTTCTTGCCTTTATGATCTTTATTTTTCTTATTTGGACATTCGGTTTTTACATATCCTATTTCACCACAACCATAACATTTAATATTTAAGGAAGTACTTTCTCTTACCTTTCCCTTACCTTTGAAGGGTTGCTTCCCTTTGGCTTTCATGAACTTGGTAAATTTATTTATCATAAGACTCAATTGTTCTTCTTCTTCAATTTTTGAGTCTTCTTCTTCCTTCTTGTTCTTATTCTTGGAAATTTCAGTTTTGAAGGCAAGGTTCCTCTTTTGATGTTGGCCTTCTTCATCATTTAGCCTTCCAAGTTCAAGTTCGTGCTCTCTCAACTTTCCAAAGAGCATCGACATAGACATTGTTGCAAGATTTTGTGACTCCTTGATGGCCGTCACCTTAGGTTGCCATTTCCTATCCAAAGATTTAAGAATTTTTACGTTTAATTCATCAATATCAAAAATCTTACCTACCCCGGTGAGATGGTTCACAATATGTGTGAAACGCTTTTGAACATCAAAGATCGTTTACCCTTGTTGCATCTGGAACGTCTCATATTCTTGGATCAATGAATTCTTTCGTGCTCTTTTTACATCGTCGGTACCTTCGTGGGTTACTCTTAACATTTCCCACATTTCTTGAGCTCTCTTACAAACAGAGATCCTGTAAAACTCATCAAGGGTTAAAGCAGATGAAATTATATTTCTAGCCCTAACTCATATTGGGCTTTTTATTTTCTTTAGCCGACCATCTAGAAAATGGTTTTGGAACCTCTTCTCCGTTTTCAGTAATTTTAGGAATAAAGGGACTGTTGAAAATTGCATCCCAAACACCTCTATCAACAAACTCTAAAAATATTTGCATTCTAACTTTCCAAAAAGGATAATTTTGCCCCGCAAAAAGTGGGGGTCTATTGATAGAAGCACCCTCGGAAAACGTTTGATTTAGTCAAGCCATTTTCGAAAATTGAATAACTATCAAACCTGGCTCTGATACCACTTGGTAGAATCGCGCAACGGAATGTTTGCGTTTACTGACAAAAACCAAGAGGGGGGTGAATTTGTTTCTTAAACAAAAATTAGGTTTTAAAATTTTCCACAAATTTCACCAATTAAAATGTTGTCTAAAGTAAATAGAGAAGGGATAGAAGATTACACAGTCGATTTATACTGGTTCGGATCAAAAGACCCTACGTCCAGTTGCTAATCACTCAAATAGAGGATTAACGTTGTCACTATAATCATAGTTTTACAAACAGATTACAAATGAAAAGATAAGGTAAAGAATACACCTCTCTTGAGTTACACAAGAGATGAACACCTCCTTTGAATCCATAAAGGATGAAGAACAACTTTCCATAGAGACGGCACAGCACACAATCCACCAAGAAAACCCACTCAGTGATTCTTATCGCTTCTAGCCCACACTAGGTTTCAAAAGCCCCTTTTTCCTCCCAACAAACAGTTCTCTAGCAGTCACAGCTCTTAACTTTTGTTTGAAAAAGGTTGTTCAATTTGCAGAGAGCCTTAGATAACCTTAAGTAGAGAGATTAGGGTTTGGGAATTGGGGATTTTCGAAAACAGATGAATTGGGAATAGGGTTTTCGAAACTTGGTCCAATTTTGAATTTCAAAACACATAGTTGACTGAAATAATTGATTATCTTGAGTGTTAATCGATTATTCCAGAGCCATTTTCGCAGAGGACCAAAAACAACACCAAGTAATCGATTAACAGGCCATTTAATCGATTAACAACCCAGTAAATCGATTAACAGGGCATTTAATCGATTATTCCAAAGAACAAATAGTGAAAATGGTTTTCTTTCTGTAATAATCGATTATCCTGCCATTTAATCAATTATTCCAATATGTTTTTGATAAAAATAAGTTTTTAGAGCCTTTAAAGAGTGTGTTGGCTATCTTGGACTCTAATATTACAGACTCAAAATCATAAAAATAGAGTTATTACAAAACATTATAAGTCTTCAAATCTTTAAGTCCTTTATTCTTGAATCATCATCAAAATCTACAAGCTTCATATCCATGTATGTTTAACATTCATATCCTTGTATGTTCAACAAAAATGGCTCTGGAATAATCGATTATCACTCAAGATAATCGATTATTTACGTCTGTTATGAGTTTTGAAATTCAAATCTGGACCAATTTACGAAAACCCTATTCCCAATTCTTATGTATTTGAAAATCATCATTTCCCAGACCCTATTCTCTCTACTTAAGGTTCTCTAAGGCTCTCTGCAAATAAACAAACATTTTTCATACAAAAGTTAAGAGTTGTGACTGCGAGAAATTTTTGTAGGGAAGAAAAAGGAGCTTTTGAAAACCTAGTGTGGGCTAGAAGCGATAAGAATCACTAAGTGGGTTTCTTGGTGGATTGTGTGTTGTGCCGTCTCTAGGAAAAGCTGTTGTTCATCCTTTGTGGATTCAAAGGAGGTGTTCATCTCTTGTGTGACTCAAGGGAGGTGTTTTCTATTCCTTATCTTTTCAATTTGTAATCTGTTGTAAAATTGTGATTATAGTGACAACTTTAATCCTCTTTTTGAGTGATTAGCAACTGGACGTAGAGTCTTTTGATCTGAACCAGTATAAATCAACTGTGTAATCTTCTTTCCCTTACCTATTTACTTTACAAAGCATTTTAATCGTTGAAATTTGGGAAAAATTTTAAAACCCTAATTTTTGTTTAAGAAACCAATTCACCGCCCCCCCTCTTGGTTTTTGTCCGTAAACGCAAACATTCCGCTGCGCGATTCTAACAAGTGGTATCAGAGCTTGCTTTGATTGTCATTCAAATTTTGAAAATGGCCGGACAAAACCAAACCTTTGCCGAGGGTGCTTCTATCAATAGACCCCCACTTTTTGTGGGGCAAAATTATCTTTTTTGGAAAGTTAGAATGCAAATATTTTTGGAGTCTGTTGATAGGGGTGTATGGGATGCAATTTTAAACGGTCCTTTTATTCCTAAAGTTACTGAAAATGGAGAAGAGGTACCAAAACCATTTTCTAAATGGTCGGTTGAAGAAAATAGAAAAGCCCAATATGATGTTAGGGCTAGAAATATAATTTCATCTGCTTTAACCCTTGATGAGTTTTACAGGATATCTGTTTGTAAGAGTGCTCAAGAAATGTGGGAAATGTTAAGAGTAACCCACGAAGGTACCGATGATGTTAAAAGAGCAAGAAAGAACTCATTGATTCAAGAATATGAGATGTTCCGGATGCAACAAGGAGAAACGATTTTTGACGTTCAAAAGCGTTTCACACATATTGTGAATCATCTCACTGGGTTAGGTAAGATTTTTGATATTGATGAGTTAAATGTAAAAATTCTTAAATCTTTGGATAGGAAATGACAACCAAAGGTGACGGCCATCACAGAGTCACAAAATCTTGCTACCATGTCTATGGCGACTCTCTTTGGAAAGTTAAGAGAGCATGAACTTGAACTCGGAAGGCTAAACGATGAAGAAGGCCAACTCCAAAAGAGAAACCTTACCTTCAAAACTGAAGTTTCTAAGAGCAAGAATAAGAAGGAGGAAGAAGACTTAGAAAATGAAGAAGATGAACACTTGAGTCTTATGATCAAGAAATTTACAAAGTTCATGAAAGCCAAAGGGAAGCAACCTTTCAAAGGTAAGGGAAAGGTAAAAGAAAGTTCTTCCTTAAATTTTAAATGTTATGGTTGTGGTGAAACAGGACATGTAAAATCCGATTGTCCAAACAAGAAAAATGAAGATCATAAAGGCAAGAAATTCTTCAAAAAGAAAGCCTATATTGCTTGGGATGATAGTGACTCAAGTTCGGAGTCAAGCGATTCTGAAGTTGAAGCAAACATTTGTTTGATGGCAAATGACAACATCTCTTCCGATTGTGAGGTAAGTGATTCCGACTCTTCCTCAAGTGATGATGAAAATGATTATGATGCTTTACAAAATGCATATCAAGAATTATTTACTGCTTTTAAGGATTTGAAAAGTGAATATAAATCTGTGAAAAAAATTTGAATAAATCAGAAAAGGAAGTAGAATCCTTAAAATAAAAAATAGTGATTTTGGAGGAAAAAGAAAATAAAGAAATAGCATGTGCATCATGTAAGAATATGAATATGATATTGACATACTTAGTCACTTACTTGATAAAGCTAAGAAAGAATTAAGTGATAGTTATAAGGATAAGGTTATTGTACAAAATAGAGAAAATTGTAATGTTCCATTGAAAAAGCCTAAAAATAGAACTCGAAGAATATGGGTTGAAAAAGATCTAAATCTTCTCAAAACAAAAATGTATCATTTTCAAAAATACATCTAATGCATTATTTCATTGTATGAAACATGATCATACTTCAAATAGGTGTAGAATTAAGTATTTTGGTGTTCCTAAAGGAAAATATGTTTGGGTTCCTATAGTTAAATGATTTGATTATCTCTAACCCCAAGGACCCAAAAGTTATGGGGACCTAAGATTATTATGTTCCTGTTTTGTAGGAAACTTTCACATCCAAGAAGTCTATGTGGTATCTTGACAGTGGATGTTCAAGACATATGACTGGAGACAAAAATAAATTTGTGAGTTTCAAAGCAAAAGAACAAGGATATGTAACCTATGGGGACAACAACAAAGGAAGAATACTTGGAACCGGAAATATTGGTGGTGCAAATATTTTGGAGATAAAGGATGTGCTCCTAGTTGATGGGCTAAAGCATAATCTCCTAAATATAAGTCAACTTTGTGATAAAGGATTTAAGGTAATTTTTGAAAGTAAGTTTTGCACCATTCATTTAAAGGATTCTGAAAATATAGCATTAAAAGGTATTAGGCATAATAATATATATTTGATTGACTTGGATTGTGTACCTAATACTAATATAACATGCTTAGTTGCTAAGGAAGAAAATCCATGGTTATGGCATAAGAGAGCAGCTCATATAAACATGCATCAATTAAACAAACTAATATCAAAGGACTTAGTTGTTGGTTTGCCTAAGCTAAAATTTAAAAAGATAGATTATGTGATGCATGTAAAAAAGGTAAACAAGTGAAATCATCCTTTAAATCTAAGAATGTTATTTCCACATTAAAACCTTTAGAACTTTTACACTTAGATTTGTTTGGTCCATATAGGATAAAAAGTTTTGGTGGAAATTACTATGCTCTTGTAATTGTTGATGATTTTTCTAGATACACTTGGACATTTTTCCTAACTTTAAAAAGTGAAGCTTTTAAGGTCTTTAGGAAGTTTGCCAAGCAAATTCAAAATAAGAAAGACTTAAGAATTAAAATGTTAAGAAGTGACCATGGTGGAGAATTTCAAAATGAATCATTTGAAAATTATTGTGAAGAAAATGGAATTTTACATAATTTTTCTACACCTAGAACTCCCCAACAAAATGGTGTAGTAGAAAGGAAAAATAGATCACTAGAGGAACTTGCTAGAACAATGTTAAATGAATCAAATGTTCCTAAATATTTTTGGGTTGATGCTGTAAGTACTACATGTTATGTATTGAATAGGATGCTTATTAGGTCAATCATAAAATTAACTCCTTATGAATTGTTAAATGGTAGGAAGCCCAATGTTTCTCATTTAAAAATATTTGGATGTAAATTCTTTGTTTTAAATAATGGAAAAGATAACTTAGGAAAATTTGACTCAAAAGCCGATGAGGGCATTTTCTTAGGTTATTCACTAACTAGCAAAGCATAGAGAGTGTTCAATAGAAGAACTTTAAATGTTGAAGAATCTGTACATGTCACCTTTGACGAAATTGTAGACCTTGAGGGAAATCCTCTTGAGCCAAATAAAGAACTTGCAGGTGATGATGAGTACATAAAAGAGGCTCTAAAAGAAATGTACTTAAATAAGAATGAGCCATCTCAACCAACTGAATTGGTAAAAGAATGGCAACCACCAAGAGGAATTTCAATGGACAATATAATTGGTGATATTTCAAAAGGGGTAAGAACTAGAAATATGATAAATTTCTGTATGTATGTAGCTTTTGTTTCACATATTGAACCCAAAAGTGTTGAGGAAGCTCTTAAAGATGACCAATGGTGCATTGCAATGCAAGAAGAACTTAATCAATTTGAAAGAAATCAAGTCTGGGAATTAATCCCAAGAGAAGAATCTCATCAAGTTATTTGAACAAAATGGGTATTTAGAAACAAACTTGATGAAGATGGAAATATAACAAAGAACAAAGCCAGACTTGTTGCCAAAGGTTACTGTCAAGAAGAAGGTATTGATTATGATGAAACCTATGCTCCTATTGCCAGGTTAGAGGCTATACGCCTACTTCTTGCTTATGCCTCATTGATGAAATTTAAACTTATCAAATGGATGTTAAAAGTGCATTTTGAATGGGTTTATCAAAGAGGAAGTATATGTGAAACAACCCGCTGGATTTGTAGATTTTAAATATCCTAACCACATTTTTAAATTGAAGAAAGCTTTATATGATTTGAAACAAGCTCCTAGGTCTTGGTATGAAATATTAAGTAGTTTTCTAATTTTAAATGATTTTTCTAGAGGAAAAATTGATTCCACCCTGTTTATTAAGAAAGTAAAAGATCATATTCTGTTAGTCCAAGTATATGTTGATGACATTATTTTTGGATCAACTGATAATTCCTAGTGTGAAGGATTTGCTAAGATAATGTAGGGTGAATTTGAAATGTCAATGATGGGAGAATTAACATTTTTTCTTGGACTTCAAATTAAGCAACTTAAAGATGGCACCTTTGTGTCTCAAACCAAACACTGCAAAGAGATTCTCAAGAAATTTGGAATGGACACTTCAAAGGAAGCTAACACACCAATGGGAACATCATGCTATTTAAACAAGGATGAATCAAGTTTGGAAATAAATCAATCTATGTATAGAGGTATGATAGGTTCTCTATTATACTTAACTGCAAGTAGACCTGATATTATGCATTATGTTTGTGTATGTGCTAGATTTCAAGCATGTCCAAAAGAATCTCATTTAACCGCAGTAAAATGAATCTTAAAATATTTAAAAGGAACTACAGGATTTGGATTATGGTACCCATCTGAAGCTTCTCCTAGCTTGATAGGATACTCTGACGCTGATTATGGCGGATGTAAAATAGATAGAAAGAGTACTAGTGGAACATGTCATATGTTAGGATCATCCTTAGTGTCTTGGCATTCTAAGAAACAAGCATGTGTTATTTTATCTACAACTAAAGCTGAATATATTACAGCTGGTAATTTTTGTGCTCAAATCTTACGGATGAAGCAACAATTAGAATATTTTAGTATCTTTCTAAGTAATATTCCTTTAATGTGTGATAATACAAGTGCTATCAATCTCACAAAGAATCCTGTTATGCATTCTAGAACTAAACATATTCAGATTAGGCATCACTTTTTAAGAGATCATATATCTAAAGGAAATTGTCAAATTGAGTATATAGACACAAAACATCAGTTAGCAGATATATTTACCAAACCTCTTCCAAAGGATAGATTCTATGAACTTAGAAGAGACTTAGGAATATTAGAAATAGCCTAAACTCTGTTTAACTGACCAATCTTTGCATTTTGTACTGGAATAATCAATTATATAGGGCAATAATCGATTATTCTGTGTCTAATACATGTTAAAATTATTAATCTCTCTGGAATAATCGATTATCTTGGGTAATAATCGATTATTGAAGCTTAAATAAGTGGATTATGAAAAATCTTTTTGTAATAATCGATTATTTGGGGTAATAATCGATTATCTATACCAAAAATAACAAAAATTAGTAATTTTCCTCTGGAATAATCGATTATCCAGCCAGATAATCGATTATCCCTGCATTTGAAGAAATAATCGATTATCAGAGGGTGATAATCGATTATCATGCGACGTTGGGGGTAAACTAGTTGTTTGTAACGGCTATTTTTGCTTCAATTCTCCTCAAACTAGTTGTTTATGACCGTTGGGATGTTTCTCTATATATAGGAGGGCTCCAATTCACATCCACACACTTCTAAACCTTGAATCAAAGCATTCTTCACACATTCAAGCTCTCTTGTCTCTTCCAAGCCTTCCTCTTCTCAAAACTTCCTCATCTTCCTCTCTTTTTAATCTAAGTGGCTTCATCTTCTCGTAGCAAGATTCCAACAAGGAGAAGATCCTCTCCTGATTTTCATCCCCACCCTAATTCCATTGAAGGGTGGATATCTGATGAAGAGGGAAGACAGGAATTCCTAAATTTCTGGAAAGAAAGGGGTATTATTACTCCTAAATTTATTATTGGTGATCAATTCATAAATAGGGGATTCAACTTCCCCAATCTACTTAAGCAACAAGGTGTCCTTCCCTTCATAAAAATGCAAGGTACTTACTACTCGGATTTAGTTCGGGTTTCTACTCTCGCTTTAAATATAGGGATTACATTGCTACCTCTAGAGTCAAGGGTGTGACCATCATCCTTGATGATGATATTTGGGAAAATGTTGCTCATTTCCCTTTAAGGGAGGATGCTGTAAATGTTCTTGCTGACTTAGAAGATTTTAATCACATTATGGCATACCATTCTTTTCTTCGCAACCCTACCATGGAAATTGGCCGCCAACTTTTGGCCAGGCCTTTGAAGAAAGAAGAACGCCTGTTGCTGCATCTTCTTGTATGGATTCTATGTCCCCGGGCAACCAACCATGCTCAATGTTCTTCTGTTGACCTTCACATTATTCATGCCATAATGAATAATGAGCCCATTGCTTGGCCAAGCTTAGTCACATTAACAATGCTCAAGGCGAAGCGTCACCCAACCATCAAGATTCCTTACGCTCTCCTCATATCCAGGATTCTTGAATACAAAGGCGTCAATGTTGAAGGGGAACAACGGGCCTGGACACTTAATTCAAATAGCATGTTGGACGACACGCTTATGCAGCTGCAAATGGTGAACTTAAACAGAGTTTACGTTCATAAAGATGATGCTCCTCACATGGCTAATATGGCTCAAGATTCTAATGATGAGGACATGCATGCTGTTGATATGCCTACTAATAATGTTCATACTACTGGAACGTCATTTGCTGCTCACCCTACATCTCGCCCTTCCATGGAAGATATGTTGTTCGACATGAATAAGAAAATGCAAGAATTTTTCTCTATATCTCAAGAACGGCATCAAGAAATTATTAAACGCATTTCGGATGTAGACGATAGAGTGTGTAATTTAGAAGACAGATTTGACGCCCAGTTTAATAGTGATGAGAGTGAAGAGTTCTAAATCTCTTCAAATATTTCTTGTTTGTACTTCATTTGCTTTAATGAATAAAACTTTATTTTTGCATTGATTGAGGGGGAGCTATTTTTCTATCTTATGCACTTATTGAGGGGGAGTTTTCATTTTTTATTATAATCAAAATAGGGGGAGAAATTATTTAAAGTCTCTTATGTTTAATAATTTTAATGTTGTCTGGTATGTTTAATAGTTTTGTTAGCTGTGACAGATAAAACAGGTTATTACAAAGGGCTTTAAAGTAAATTTTGATCATCATCAAAAAGGGGGAGATTGTTAAACATACAAGGATAAGAAGCTTGAAGATTTTGATGATGATTCAAGAACAAAGGACTTAGAGATTTGAAGACTTGTAATCTTATTAAATAAATTTGTTTTATATTTTCGAGTCTGTAAAATTAGAGTCCAAGATAGCCAGCACATAGTCCATCCTCTAAAACCTCTAAAAGCTCATTTTTATAAAAAAATACACTGTGATAATCGATTATCACTCAGCATAATCGATTATCACAGACTAAAAATTGTTTTTAGCAAAAGCTTACTATGATAATCGATTATCACTCAGGATAATCGATTATCCCAGCCAAATAATCGATTATTCAGCCAAATAATCAATTATCCTGGTCCTAGTTTGCTCCTCTGTGAAAATGGCTCTAGAATAATCGATTATCACTCAAGATAATCGATTATTTACGTCTGTTATGAGTTTTGAAATTCAAATCTGGACCAATTTACGAAAAATGTATTCCCAATTCTTATGTTTTTGAAAATGATCATTTTCCAGACCTTATTCTATCTACTTAAGGTTCTCTAAGGCTCTCTGTAAATAAACAAACATTTTTCATACAAAAGTTAAGAGTTGTGACTGCGAGAACTTTCTGTAGGGAAGAAAAAGGGGCTTTTGAAAACCTAGTGTGGGCTAGAAGCGATAAGAATCACTGAGTGGGTTTCTTGGTGGATTGTGTGTTGTGCTGTCTCTAGAAAAAGTTGTTGTTCATCCTTTGTGGATTCAAAGGAGGTGTTCATCTCTTGTGTGACTCAAGAGAGGTGTTTTCTATTCCTTATCTTTTCAATTTGTAATATGTTGTAAAACTATGATTATAGTGACAATGTTAATCCTCTTTTTGAGTGATTAGCAACTAGATGTAGGGTATTTTGATCCGAACCAATATAAATCAACTGTGTAATCTTCTTTCCCATATCTATTTACTTTATAAAGCATTTTAATCGGTGAAATTTGGGAAAAATTTTAAAACCCTAATTTTTGTTTAAGAAATCAATTCACCCCCCCCCCCTCTTGGTTTTTGTCTGTAATCGCAAACATTCCACTGCGCGATTCTAACAAAAAATTATCAAGGCCATGTGTGTTGCAGCCACTGACCAAATAAAGCCAACCTTTAATATTATTGACCCTAGTCACCCCCTTAAGCCTAATTTATCTTTTCTTTGTTTATAACCTATAAATTACAAGCCTGAAGCCAGAAAAACTAGTTTTAACCCTAGACTTTGGTGAAGGAAAGAGATTCTAATTTATAGATTGAGTAAGGCTCAAGTGTGGGGTGGTGTTTAAATTATGTAAGATAGGTTTGAGAAAGAAAGAAAGGTTGTGAAAGAGAAAAGCTAAAAATAGCAAAGCTAGATTGTGTTCAAAAGCAAAAGAAAAGAATGATAAGTTATGAAGCCAAAGGCATTGAAAAACATTATGTATAAAGATTTTCACCACACTTTTGCAGTATTTAAAACCATGTTTCTTTTACCAAAGTTCCAATATTTAAAGCCTTGCATTCCTTTGTTATCCATTCCCAAAAGTTACAAAACATGGCCAAGTTATAAGCTTATTTAAAGTCCTTTTGATTCTGTGGATGCACGGTAATTATGATGATTGAAATTATAATATAATAATGGTTTTGTATTGAGAATATTTAAGTGAAACAACACTTATATTTATACAGTTTAGAGATGAGTGAAACAGTTGACCAAGTGAGGAAATTCTCAAATATAGCTGGATAGATTCTTGTTTAATTAGAGTGAAACAACACTTATGTTTGTTGCTGTAACTTAGATGCATGAGGCTTGAATGTTAATTTTTATATGCTCACTTTGTTTCATTGATTTATAAAACATGGAACTGCATAACTTAAGCTTTGCCTAGGAGTGCAAAGGGCTAAGCGTGGGGTATTTAATGTGACTGATTTTCAGCACATCTAAAGTGTCCAATAATGTTATGTTATTGTTTATAATGTGTAAACAAAGCTTAATTAACCATGATTTTTATTATTAGGCTTCTAGAAGCCTTAATACAAAACTTTGCATAAAAACAGTAAATTAACCATATTTTATTATATACCAGTACTAACATTGGTTCACTATTTTATTTATCATTTTTTTCTACAGAGCTCCTAATATTATGATTCTTAAAGTATTGTAAACTAAACACATTCAGCTTTCCAGAGGATCCAGAACCATTCAATTTGGAGCTAAATTGTATTTTACATAAATTATCAAAGAGGGGTTAAGCGCACCAGGCCGGACATGCTTCAATAATTTAAGTCTCCTAAATTCACTAGACCTCCTAAAATAGTAGAAATAGTGGTGTTTTAAAGCTAACTCAAAAATCATTCAAAGGAGACCGAAATCATTTAATTTGGGTAAGTATTGAAAATACTGTACGTGTTTGAAGTTCGCAGGACTGCATTGAAACCAACTTAGCGCGCCTATTCGAGCTCCCTCTCAAGTTATTAGATCACCTACGATTCTAAGTTTTGTATTATGTAATTGTAAATTAGCTAGAGTATATATAGGATTAAATAAATGTCATAAACAGAAGATTGAAGTTTCAGAATTCAGATCAAAATAATTCGTTTCATTTTCTCTCAAAGTTCTCTCTCACACACCAAGGGTCCTTCTTTGCTTGTGACGCACGCTTTCATGTATGTTCTTCATTTTCGCTATTGTTCTTATTGTTTTGGATTTGGATCTTATTCTTCCACCATCCTTTATCACTTTCTTTAATGCTTTCATGATTTAGAATAGTTCTTACCAAAATTATACTCCAAGATTTGTGTTCTTGCTTTCTTTAAATTTCATGCCCTTTACATTGCCTTCTTTATGATTTCTGCCATTTATATGCTTTGAAACCTGGTTGTTTGTGATTTCTAATTGGGGAGGGAAAGTTTCTTTCAACTGGACAGAAGTGTATATCACTCAAAGTTCTTTTGAGGGGTGAGTTAATTAGGATTCACCCACGGTTTATGCTTTAAGAAGGTTGTAGCACTTTCAAACTAATTCTAATTCACTTGCAACCATGTTAGGTAGATTTTAATTCTTTGATTTACTGCTTTAATGTCTCTTTAATTGCTTTAGATCCTTATTTGTTAGACTTATTTTCATGCACTAGCTTAGTGTAGAATTTGAAAATACCTAAATTCCATCATTCGCATAGTGCATTTACCACTATTTTGATTTCTGACCGAGTGACACTATTCACCTCGGTCAAATTTTGAACCATGCGCACCACCCACACACTCATTTGGTCATCTTCCACTTTAAAAGCTCAAAACTCAAAAATAATTTCATTTCCATCAGTCGTTCATACATGTCATACACTGCATTCAATCCTTAACTGATGTATCCCTTCATATTTTCATTTTGATTTTGGTGTTATTGTTCATATAGGTCAGATTTGTGATTCTGCATAGCTTCATCCATTTTGCATTCTGTTTTATTTTCATTCATTACATGTTAGGTTCTAACCCCATTTTAGTTGATTTTATCTTTGTATATTTCATTCATTCACTCCCAATTGAATCATTCATAGCTCATTCACCTATTCTCACTACTTCCCTGGATTGATACTCTGGTTCCCATTATACTACATTCTTATTTTAGGGGGAATTATTCTCCCTTGTTTTCTTGATTGTGTTATCTCATTACTAAATATTATGTTTTCTTATAGGAATGAACTTTGGAACAGATGATTGACACCAGATGTTAGTCCCATGGCCTTTACCATCTTCAAACATTTG
This sequence comes from Sphenostylis stenocarpa, assembly GCA_963425845.1. Classification (NCBI taxonomy): domain Eukaryota; kingdom Viridiplantae; phylum Streptophyta; class Magnoliopsida; order Fabales; family Fabaceae; genus Sphenostylis; species Sphenostylis stenocarpa. The sequence goes on from OY731403.1 coordinate 103,964,293, forward strand.
CTCATGTTGGATTGGTAATGGATTCCCCCTCTCTCATCCTAGCCTTTCCAAGATGTAAAAACTTGTCTCACATTGGTTTAAGTTATCTACTTTGTCTTATGAGTTGTGTCAATTAGGTAGACAAAGTTGTAGTTCTTTCCCTAAAAGTACGTTCAATAGAGCTTTATCTCCTTTTGCTTCAGTTATTTTTTATGTTTAGGGACCGAGTCATATTAAATCCACTTTAGGCTTCCAATATCTTGTCATCTTTATTGATGATTATTCCCGATATACGTAGCTATTTTTAAAGAAAAATTGTTTTAAGTTATTTTCTATTTTTTAGTCCTTTTATACTGAAATTAAAAATCAATTTGGTTTTTCTATTTTGACTCTCTATAGTGATAATGCTCATGAGTATTTCTCCTCCATTTTTTTAAACTTTTATGGTGCCCCATGGTCTTCTTCATCAAACCTCCTATGCATATGCACCTCAACAAATTGGGGTCGTTGAACTCAAGAATAAACATCTTATTAAGACAATTCAAACCCTTTTAGTTCATGGTCAAGTTCCTCAAAAATTTCAAGGTGATGTTGTACTTAGTTCATGTTTCATTAATTACATGCCATCCTTAGCGTTAGAAAACTGAATCTCATATTCTATTATATAACCTCATCAACCTCGTCATTTCTTGCCCCCTCAAGTCTTCGGGTCTACCTATTTTATTCATAACTTTGGTCCTAATCTAGATAAATTATCTATTTTGTATTTTAAATGTGTCTTTTTAGGGTTCTCTCGATCTCAGAAAGGGTATAAATGTTACTCACTCTCCTTTCATCGTTATTTGATCTCAACTGGTGTCACCTTCCTTGAGTCTTCCTTGTACTTTGATCCCACAACCATCACTTAACTTGTCTTTGATCTTATTGTCATGTCCAATGCACCACCTAATCCATCACCACCACCTCCTCTTTAGGAGTACCATTGTAGGCAATGTCAACACTTTCCAGCAAGGTCACTTACTAACTCTTTCCTAGTGCCGCCTCATTCGTCTCCTTTTGTCTTGTCACCTAAGCCTGATATTCTCATTGCACTTCATAAAGGTATACGCTTCACTCACAATTCTTCACCTCATTATATTATTATGACCTACACCATTGTCTCCATCCTTTTATACTTGTCTTTCTTCTATGTCCTTTGTGTCAATTCCTAAAATTGTAGTTGATCTTTTAGCCCACCTTGGTTGGAGACAAGCCATGCTTATTGAATTGTGTGCTCTTCAAGATAGAGAAACTTGGGAGCATATTCCTTTGCCCCTTAGGAAATCTGTTGTTGGTTGTAGATGGACCTTTACTATCAAACTTGGCCATGATGGAACTATTGAACAACTCAAAGCCCACTTGGTCATCAAAGGTTATACTCAAAAATTTGAGTTGGACTATGGTAAGAACTTCTCTCTAGTTGCCAAAATGACTTATGTCCATTTATCCTTTGCCATGTATGTTCTTTGTCGTTGGCCACCTTCTCAATTAGATGTCGAAGATGTTTTTCTTCATGGTGATTATTAGAGGAAATTTACATGGAGCAACCTCCAAGTTTTGTTGTTCAGGGGGGTCTTCTAGAATGGTTTGTCGCCTCCACAAATCTTTATATGGTCTTAAGTAGTTTCTGGGGGCATGGTTTGGTAGATTTAGTGTAGTGGTCTAATAATTTGGCATGACTTGGAGCAAAGTAGATCATTTGATGTTTTGTCAGCCACACAAATAGTTGTTGTATCTACTTGGTAGTATATATTTGATGACATTATTCTTATAGGTAATGATTATCATAGCATCTTAAAAATAAAACATCTCTACCATAACAAAAGACTTTGACAAATTAAGATATTTCTTAAGGGTTGATGTAGCATAATCCAGTGATTTTGAATTGTTATTTCTTAAAAAAATATGCATTGAATATTTTAGAAAAAAAAAATCATATTAATGAATTTTAGGCCTATCGACTCACTCATAGATTCAAATACAAAAGTTCTACTTTGAGAGGAGGAGTCATTCCTAATCTTGTGGAATATAAAAAGCTTGTTGGAAAATTAAATTATCTTACAATTACTTGTCTTGACATCTCCTTTGCAGCCAGTATAATAATGCAATTTCTTAATTCTCCATATATAGGATATTGTAATGTCATTATTTGAATTTTGAATATATTAAAGGTGTTTTAGGAAAAGGCTTGTTATATGTTCATAACTATCACATTTGAGTTGCATATTAGGTAGACTCTTCTCTTAATAGGAGATACACCTTTGGATATTATATCTTCATTGGTGGACTTTTTTTCATAAATAATATCATTTTAAAAAATATTTCCCAAAATAGCATCTTTGCAATATTATTTACCCATCTAGCATCATTTACTATTCACGTTTTAAAATAATCGATTATTTTAGATTATGATCGATTATTTCATGCAAGATCAACTCTCGCTCAAGCGAGAAAAACATCGCTTGAGCGAGGAGACCTACTACTAATGGGTATTGTCGAGTTCTATTTCGCTCAATCGGCGGAATTCTTGCTCGAGCGAGAAATGATTGAAATATGTGGTGACCCAAGTTATATTATGTGGCTAACTGCGTTGGACCTTCAGTTTGTGGTCAACTCTCGCTCAAGCGAGAAATCCATCGCTTGAGTGAGGAGACCTGCAACTATTTATAATCAGGACCCATATATATAATTATAATTTATATAATATATATAATTTATTTAACATTAAAAATAGTTATATTTTTATTAATTTTATAATTATAATTTTTTTAAGGTTATAATTCTAAATATAATTTTTTTAACTTTATAATTATAATTTATATAATTTATAAATAGTTATTTTTTTTAAATTTTCATTTGATATATATTTTTATTTGTAATTATTTAATGTATATTTAAAGTAATTTATTTATATGTTTATATATAATACTTTATAATTTTATTCCTATAAATAAAAAATAATTACTCTAAAATAATCAAGTAAAGAAGAAGTTTTATTAATTGAAAAACTCCTAAGTTTCATACATTAGGGCATTTCTTAACTAACACAATCTAATTATGCAAAGTAGATACACGTGCAATATTGGAGCATGTTCTTCTTCTATGACGAGGGATATGACAATATGAACATTTTTTCATCCTACTTTCATTTTCTGTAATATCTATCTCAGTTCTTATATGACTTGTTTTGGTTGGCCCTTTGAAGTTCTTTTCATTTCTGGATTTGCACACAAAGAAGGTCCTGTGTATGTTGGCCAATATTGTTCATTTTGCAGCAACCCAAATTGTGTTTTGTATACCTTTGAAACTTGTTGTAAGGTATACACTGGATGAATATAGTTGCTAAAGTCATGGTGTGAAAGCTTGCATGCAGTAAGAACATGTGAACAAGGCATGTCAAATTTATGGAATTTTCCACAGTCACACCATAACTCATCAAGGCGAACTGCAAACCTCCCTACTGATCAAACTTGACGCTGGTTTTGTGTTTTTTCTACTACAAATTTTGTGGTAGATATGTCAAAAGTTATGACCCTATGTGTGTTCACCTGTGTTTGTGCTTCCTCTAAATTTGTGATCAAAATTTCAGAGTATACATGACCAACATTGATCATGGCATTTATCTGCCTCCCTCTTTCAATGAAAAATTTGTTGCAACGGGTGTACATTGCATTGACCATGGAGAAAATGGGTAGATATCTTATTTTTTTCAAAATAGAGTTGATAAACTCTGCTATGTTGGTTGTCATGTGGCCCCAACGCCGTCCATTGTTCCACGCAAGTGTCCATTTTTCTCTAGGTATTTCATCCAACCAATTAGCTCGCTTTTATGTCACATTGCCTCAAGATGTTGTAATAATAGTAGAATCATGGTTCGAGTCATCCCATATGCTACAACAATATTAAAAAAACATAGTTAATATAAATATTTATTAGCAACAGTTAAATAATGAATAAACTTTAACAAATTTGAAGTAAAGGAATTACCCATATTTACAATATCTTTCCTTAGTGCGGTGTTTTTGAAATGTGTCTAATGTAGTAGACATGCACTGAATTATTTTATGTCCATCTGCTTCCATTTCTCATATATGCACTTCTAATGGATTCATGTTGGTCTGATATGAGGCATAATCCTTGTTGGGGTGTGACATATCTTTGGAGGTTTTTTAAGAAAAAAAAAACAGGCATCACTTGTTTCACCTTCGACCACTGCAAACACATTGGGGAGGAAGTTGTTGCGGCCATCTTGTGCTACTGCAACCAACAAGGTACCTCTATACTTTCCGTACAGAAAAGTTGTGTCCACTTGAACAATGGACTTGTAGTGAACAAATCCATCTATGCATGGCCTAAACGTCCAAAACACACGCTTAAAAATATTTGAATTTTGTTGAAGGACCTCACCTTGGTAAGCTGGTTGTGAATGCAGTTTGTAGATGAATCGGGAAATAAATTGTTGCATGGTTTGTAAGAAACAAGGCAACTTTGTTTGTATCGCGCAGCGGAATGTTTGCATTTGGGACAAAAACCAAGAGGGGGGTGAATTGGTTTCTTATAAAAACTTTCCCTTTTAAAAACTTTTCACAAGTTTTACTGATTAAACGATAATATGATAAAACACTTGAAATGTAAAGAGATAAGCGAAGAAGATTACACAAGTAATTTATATTGGTTCGGATCAAAAGACCCTACGTCCAATTGTTAATCACTCTAAAAGAGGATTAACCCAGTCACTAAAACAATAGTTCAAACAGATTACAAATTACAAGTAATAAGGATTAGAAAACACCTCTCTTGAGTCACATAAGAGATGAACACCTCCTTTGAATCCACAAAGGATGAAGACAGTTTTTCCTAGAGACGACACAACACACAATTCACCAAGAAACCCACTTAGTGATTCTTATCGCTTCTAGCCCACACTAGGTTACAAAAGCACATTTTTCTTCCCTACTCAAAGTTCTCTCAGCAATCACAGCTATAAACTTTAGTATGAAAAAGGTTGTTTTTAACAGAGAGCTTGAGAGTTTCTTAAATAGAGATTTTAGGGTTTTGAAATTAGAGTTTTCGAAAATAGGTCTAAAATTTGAAATTCAAAATCATAATTGACACAAATAATCGATTATCATAAGTGATAATCGATTATCACAGAGCTATTTTTGCAGAAGACAAAATTTGACAGGATAATCGATTATCCACAGAGATAATCAATTATTCCAGAGACTTTCAGAACCCTGGTTTAACTTGGATAATCGATTATCATAAGTGATAATCGATTATTGATAATCGATTGTTGATAATCGATTATCCCAGGTGATAATCGATTATCACAGAGAGTTTTAGTTGAAAACGAACTTTCAGTGGATAGACTATGTGCTAACTATCTTGGACTCTATTTTTACAGGCTCAAAATGATAAAACAGAGTTATTACAAACAGATACAACTGTATATGAGTCTTCTAATCTTGAAGTCTTTTGTCTCTAAATCATCATAAAAAAATTTAGGCATCACACCCTTGTATTTTCAATAATCTCCCCCTTTTTTATGATGATCAAAATCGACTTTAAAGCCCTTTGTAATAACTTGTTTACTGTCACAACTAACATAGAAAAAATATTAAGCATACCAGGCTTTAAGAATTTTCTCCCCCTATTTTATCATAATAAAAAAGAATATAAGCTCCCCCTCAATATATGTAAAGATAAATATTTATTTAAGTTTAGCAAAATCAAGACACAAAAGGGAAAAGAAAAATTGCTAAGCCTATGAAAACAAAAATTCTAAAATTCTTCGCTTTTGGAATCACTGTTAAATTTCATGTCAAATCTGTCTTCTAGATTTGACACACGTTCATCTACATTCGAAATGCGATTGATAAATTCCTGATGTCGATCTGTAAAGATGGAAAAGAAGTCTTGCATTCTTTGGTTCATGCTGAAAATCATATCTTCAATTGAGGAGCGGGGTTCAGTATGGGCGTCAGATGAAGTTCCTCCGACATGAGTATCAACAGCAACCATTGCTTCATCTTCAGAATTTTCAGCAACCTCAGCAGCATGGGGTGCATCATCCTTATGGAAGTAGGTTCCATTAACATTGACCGTTTGAAGCTGAGATAATGTTCCATCAAGCATCCGATTGGTATTCAATGTTCGGGACCTTTGTTCTCCTTCAAGATTAACGCCCTTGTATTCCAGAATTTAGGAGATGAGAAGAACATAAAGAATCTTAAAGGTAGGATGTCGCTTGGCTTTGAGCATGGATAAAGTAACAACGCTAGGCCAATTAATTGGCTCATTGTTCATAATTGCATGGATTATACGAAGATCAGCAGTAGAACACTAAGCATGATTGGTGGCTCGGGGACAGAGGATCCATACTATAAGATGAAGGAGCATTCGTTCTTCTTTCTTTAGTGGTCCGACAAGAAGTTGTTTGCCAATCTCCATGGCAGGATTGTGGAGCAAGAAGTGATATGCCAAAATTTTGTTAAAGTCATATAGATCCATCAGGACGTTGACAACATAATCTCAAATAGGAAATTTAGCTACATTTTCCCATATATCATCATCAAGGATGATGGTGATGCCTTTTACTCGAGAGGTAGCAACATAATCTCTTGGTGGAAGGTCCAATTAGAAGTTGGGTAAAAGGGGTGTAGTCATTATGTGTGGGTATTTTTGGGTCAGTGTTTGGGAAAACTTAGTAGGGTGAGGGTGAGATTTCAGGTGAGTGTGGGTTGGGGTATGAAGAAGAAGAAGTTTCAAATGTAACAAAAATTTCAATACCACATAGACTTGAGTTTGAGTCATGAACATCGAACATGGCTTCCACGCCGTCATCATCTTTCAACTCAATAACAATGAAGTTGTTGATCCTAACTCCGAGTCTAGTTGGGCAGCGAAAATGGATGATTGCTATATTTTCGTGGGATTTTTTCTCCAATTTCCTGTGGATCAACTTCTTCAACCTTTGTAGAGAAATTCCTCTTTTCAAATGAACAAGTTTTGCAATCCCAATATTGAAGGTAACTCCCTCTATGGGACATGGGTTCATGGAACCATCATAGTGGACAATAGTAGACACTACACCCATTTTAGGAGTGTGGAACAAAAAGAAGACTAAAGGTAAGAAGAAGAAAGAATGCAAAGAGCTTCAGAGATTTAGGAGTGTGCAATGTAAGAACTTCAAATAATGAAAGTGGTCTATTTATAATGAAGTCCAATGGTTTGAATCCAAGGCTCCCTCACATGGCTTTTGACGCACACAAAACCCAAACAAAGTGGGTGGGTCAGCATCTCTTTAAATGTGCTTGGATTCTTCTACTTTTGCCTAACCCAATACAGGGAATCCAAGAGTGGAAACCTGACTTGGGTGGGTGACTCAGCATTGGATTCGTGACTTGTGTGCGTTATAAATTATATTGGCAGGTGTTGTTTTGGGAATTTAAAAAAAATATTAATTATGTAAAAAAGTCACAAAATAATCTATCATAATTTAAAATAATCAATTATTTTAAAATTATAATCAATTAGTTTAGCTTATAATCGATTATAAATAGTTGCAGGTCTCCTCGCTTAAGCGATGGATTTCTCGCTTGAGCGAGAGTTGACCATAGACTAAAGATCCAACACAGTTAGCCGCATAATGTAACTTGGGTCACCACATATTTCAATAACTTCTCGCTCGAGCGAGAATTCCATCGTTTGAGCGAAATAGAACTCGACAATACCCATTAGTTGCAGGTCTTCTTGCTCATGCGATGGATTTCTCGCTTGAGTAAGAGTTGACCACAGACTAAAGGTCCACACAGTTAGTCACATAATGTAACTTGGGTCACCACATATTTCAATCTCTTCTCGCTCGAGTGAGAATTCTGTCGCTTGAGCGAAATAGAACTTGACAATACCTATTAGTTGCAGGTCTCCTCGCTCAAGCAATGAAGTTCTCGCTTGAGCGAGAGTTGATCTTGTGCAAAATAATCGATCATAATCTAAAATAATTGATTATTTTAAAATGTGAACAGTAAATTGTGCTAGATGGGTAAATAATGTTGTAGAGATGTTATTTTGGAAAATATTTTTTAAAATGATATTATTTATGAAAGTATTGGTGACAATTTAATTTAAAAAAAAAATATAGTGACAAAATCTAAGTGTAGAAATAGTATAGAACTAAACTTAGATACAACTCTCTATATATATTTACTTATGAGCAAGAATATGTTATAACTCATTATTTTGAATTTTGATAATAATATTAATATTTTAAAAACTTATAATTTATTAAATATTTCAATTAAATAATTGAGTTTCATAAAAATGGTGAGTATTTAAGTTGGATTATGATGTATGCATATGTTATATTGATGTTTTACTAAATTATATCTATTTGTTAAATTTATTAAAACATGTTAATCCTTAATAGAGAAAAAAATTCAATTTAACTAAATCATTCACCTACATCTTAACAAATATTTAAATTTCTAGCATAGAAGTTTATGTACTTACGTATATCTTACATACTTTGAATTATATATTCAAATATCTTATAAATTAATTATTTAATTATGAATATATTAAAAATAAAACTTAATAATTTAGATATTTTATATATTTAATATAATATTATTACTAATAAGTCTTTTAAGGAAGGTTATTTATTTATTTATCTTATAAAGAAGTTATCTTATAATGAAGTACTTTTGGAAGACGGATGAACAGCAAAGAGTTCGATTTCATTTATTATTTTATGGAATGATTTATATTATATTCTTATTTTATTATTAATTTATTTATTTGAGTATTAGAATGTAAGAAAAAGTATAAAAAAAGAACAATGACTTTATTTTGGTATTTTTTTAAAATATGCAGTTTGTAATTTATTTTTATATAACTTTTTTGTGATGCGTTTTTACTGTGTTATAATTTAACCAAATTAAAAAAAAAGTGTGGCATAGTTTTTTTTAGTAAAAATATATATGAAATAATCGAGTAATAAAATTCATAAAATAATAACTAAATAGTAAAATTAAAGTTTAAAAATACATTTATTTCCGGTGAGAAAGAAGAACTAGAACGCATCTATTTATATCGGTTAATTTGTGGGTAGGGTGGGAAGAGTCAAACATGGCAGAAAACAAGGGTCCTACTTCTGACAAAAGCTAGACGTTAAGGAATAGTTATGGTGTGGTAGCCAACTTTATAGAGTGACTCTTTCCCACTAACATTCACAAAAGTAGGACAATGACCTCTTCACAAATCATGTCCATCACTTGGACTTCAACACCTGCTCCTGCTGTACAAAATCATCAAACTATCTCATCTTTTCCTGCCTCCTAATATTTATTTCTTCATTGTTTCCTGTCCTTTCTAATTTAATTACTATTCCCTTCCTTTCCCTCCCACACATTTTCCTTTTCTAGGTAGGCCAGTTGTATCATACTGGTACGCCTTATTAACTCTAACCCTAAGCACTTATTGACTATTAACTGTATTTATATATATATATATATATATATATATATATATATATATGAAAGATTTTTTTTATTTAATATCGGTTGTTTTTTAAAATGATAATAATAAATAAGATGATTATGATTTTGAAGGTCGAGTTCGGTTGAATATTGAAAAGAAAAAACAAAAATAAAGATTCTGTAGTTAAATAATAATAATAATAATAATAATAATAATAATAATAATAATAATAATATCGTTTAACAAGAATGGGACAATTTATAGAAAATAAATAATTTTATATTATGATATTTTAAATAATAAATTATATATATTTAACATTAATTATAATAGATTGTATATTATTATTATTATTATTATTAATATAAAAATATTTGTATTTAATAAATATTATAAATTTAATAATATACATATATTATTATAAATTAAAAAAATAAATAATTAGAGATTGTTAATATAAAATAATAAATTTTTATTAAAAATAATAAAATATTTAATTCAATTTTATAACATTTATTTGTATAATAAGATTTTCATAAAAAAGAAAATTCGTTCACATTTTCTCACAGGGAATTTTTCATTAAATTCTTTCTTTTCTTTCTTAAGATTTATGGGAAGTTTAAATACCTTCTGAGTGGCATCAAAACAAAAATTCAGTTAGAAACAAGACTTTTTGACTTAAGAAAACGCCTTTTGAAACATGTGCTTTTACTTTAGACAGTGTGGCAATTATCTTTACATAAATTAAATGAATATTATGGTCTAGTTTATTTATCTTGAATATTTTTTTTTATATTTCTTAATAAAAGCAAATGTTTTCATGTATTTTTTTATGTAATTTTTACTTGTGTTTTATGAATTGTTTTAGAATATATTATTTGACATTTTTATATATTTTGTAGATGGTTGATGAATTGTGAAATATCAATTTAATTAACAAGTCTATGTCTATAATCATATTTTGCTCGTGAAATTATATATATATATATATATATATATATATATATATATAAACTAATTTACTTTTTTTTCAATATTAAACTAAATAAATATTAATTTTTTTGAGAATATTTTAATAATAATTATTATTATTATAATGTTATTGATATGAAATACACATAAATATAATCTTTATCATTTAAAAAAAATTGACTCAAAAAATAGATTTGTGGGGATGGAAAAAAAAAGATTGATTGGATTAATAGAAATAAAATAAAATAAAAATTGAATGGAAAGTTATAATTGATTTGAGAGTATAAAAAAATATAATAATTAGATAATTTAAGGAATTTTACAAAATTTTTAAGTAAAAATATAATAAATATATATAAATATAACTTTTTCAAAAATTAAATATTTATTATTTTTTAAAATATTTATTTATTTAATTGTTGGTGTCGGCTGTCTTTTATTTGATTTGATTTTGGGGTACGCATATCTCTGCTTTTCTGAATCTATTGAAACAAACAAATGGCAGGTGCTTCTTTCTCCATAGTTTCGCCCACCCTCCTCTCACATTTTGATGACTTTTTGGTTGTTTATAAATCATGATAATTATTTAAAAAATATAATTATTCTTCTATAAAAATGAGGATCAAAATTTTAGTCTTCGTAATTGAAAAGAAAAACTATATTCTAATTTTTAGAAACTATGAATGTCAAATGTATTAATTTTTTTATACTAATATATCCGAATGTTTCTTATTAAGGTTGATTGTGATACAACAAGCAGAAACTATGATAATGAAAAAAAAAAAAAAAAAAGAGTCCTGCCAAAAAAGATATGCGATTAAATAATCTCTCGAGTTAATTAGAAGAAATTAGATACGATAATATTATATATTATATAAGTATAATTTTTAATTTTTATAAGATAATTATATTATTAAAAGTAATGTTAATTATATTATAATAAAATAAATCTTCTTAAAAATAAAGAGTGTGATGATTTTTTATTTATAAAATGAGACATAAAGAATTCTCCTTAAGATAAAAAATTATAATTAAAATATCTCTATTAAAATAAAAGAGTGTGATAACAAAATTTTCTTTTAATTAAGATAATAATATGATAAAAGTTTACATTAACTAAAATAATGTACCATTTTAAATATATGAAGCAGTGGGATTGTGTTGTGCCAGTGGAAGAGATCATTTTGCAAAAGCTGCGGGTGATTTCACAAGATTCACCTACCACATGCTTTGATCAGCGATATGAGATCTGACAGTGAGAAAAAGAATGTGAAAGCACGTAAGTTAGTAGGAGATAGCCAACCATTCATGACTGTGAACCACTTTTCTTCGTCCAAAATGTCTCCTTGTTGCATACTAAAGCTGAACTTTGCCCATAACAAATTAATTAATGGGACCTCCCTGAATGGAAATGTAATTCAGTCTGTAATTTCTCTGCAGATATTGTTTCATATTTTTATGTAAAGGAAAAGGAAAGGAAACGATATGTGAAGAAAAAAATACTCTCATCCCATGTGTAGAAATCCCCTAAGACAAAAAGCAATGACATGTTCTTTTTACAAACCCAAAGATAGAATTTACAAATATAATTGAGCTTTTTAGAAGCTTAGATAGATCAATTTAAATATTTTCACTTTTTTTCCATAATTATTGTTTTTTTTAAATCAACACTTTCCATTCTTTTCTTCCAATTCTTTGGTAGACATATTATAACCAAAGTGAATGACATTACAATTAAAATTGAACTTTTGAGAGGTAAATCAATTCAAATCTTTCCACATTCTTGTTCCATAACTATTGGTCAATTTTTTTTGCATAAACTCTTTCAATTCATTTGTTTCACCTCTTTGGGAGACATAATACTAATACATCATATACTAAACTCGAATGACTCTTCTATGATTGAAGTCTATTCTCTTACAAAAGCACCAAATTTTTTGAGGACCATAAATGACAAATCTCGGCTTATTTAGGAATGATTAGAAGCCAACCAATTTGAAATTAGAGTCAATTATGAACTCTAGGCATTGGCAATGCTATTGGATAAATTGTCCATCTGATGTATTACAGGGTAGGGGATTGATCAACTGAAAAGAAACAGAAGTCATTGATGCCAAAGAAATTCTGTTCCTCCATTCTCATAAACTGAGTCTGAAACATTTTCTCAGGAGCCCCTCTTGAATCAGAATCTTGAAGCCAGTTTATCACTGAGCTTGAACTGGGCAAATATCCATTCACACAAAAAGGAGAATCAACGTTGCTTTCTTCCTTAACCACACTATTTGAATTGCTTTCTGATGCTCCTCTATCTCTAACCTCTGAAATGGGAGATTCTTCTTTCGTTGACGCATTGCTTTCAGCTTTACCTCTTAACAACTTTCCTTTCAATTCTCTAACCTGCAGTTCATACACCAAAGACTACATGAAAGACCTCAAAATCTGCAAATTACGGACATGTTTGGATTCTTTCACAATTTTTGTTTCAAAGTTGTTTTCCAAGAGAAATCCATTTTAAATAACAACCAAAATATCCCATTTAAAAATCTATGAAAATTTTAAAATTGATTCCAAAACAAATATTTTAGAAACAAAAATACTGAGACAGTTGAAAACGATTACTATATTTCTCTTTTTCTGCGCTGACAAACAGTATCATTTTCAAGAAGTCACAAGGTGTCAGATTCAAGTGGGTTTGCAATTAAAGATACAAATAGATCTAGAGTCATTTGATCAGGTAACCAAAGCGTAATTTTTGTTATTGTATGCAATCAAAGTTATTTGTTATACCTGAAGAGTTAGAGCCTCATTATCTTGCTCAAGATTATTGTACTCAACCTTTAGAACGTCATAATTGGACTTGAGAATGCCATAGTCTCTCTCCAATTGCTTAGTTTTCCAACGAGCTCGACGATTTTGGAACCAAATAGCAACCTGTCTTTGTTGAAGACCTAGTTCCTCAGCTAACTTTGACTTGCGCTCTGGCTCTAGCTTGTTGTCTAACTCAAAGCTTCTCTCTAAGGCTTTAACCTGGTCAAAACTCAGCCTCCTTTTCTTCTCCAACACTAAGCTAGAATCTTCGTTACTGTCTTCTTGTTCTAGTCTATCTAACATTGCCTGAAACTCTTCACCGTAACCCTGAGTTTCCTTCCTCCCATTCAAACCTGCATGCACAATTGTTGAAAGGGAAAACTTGTCACACCATAGAAAGATAAGTTCTTTTTTTATATTGGTCCACTAGGCTTCACAAAAGAGGTTGAATGAGAGACGTGTTGTGAGAAAGGGTATCAAAAGGATGAGTGGTGCAGAAGAAGGAACCATTTAGAAAGAAATGTTCCGGGATTATTTTAATTATTTCTATACCTTTTGATGGGCACATGGCAAGTGAAGTAGCCGTAGAGTCTGAGTTATTGAGTCTCTTCATTGATGAGGACAAAGAAACTAAGGGGAACTTCCTTCCACTCTGTTCTGTGGAAGGTAAAGGAAAGTTTGTGAGCGAAGAGACAGAGGTAGAAAACAGAGGCAGATAAATATATTTAGGTCAATCCTGTGGCATTAATGTTTTCAAGACTGACAAATAGTTAACTTTTATATTCTGATTTACCACACGGTGGATTGCTAGGTAACAAAATCACAACAGAAGGTGAATCCAGCTAAAATTATAAGGACAAGGACAAATTAGAAAAGCAATAGAAACCTTTATCTAGCTAATCATTATCTAATAAAAAAGTCGGAAGCTAAGAGGTCATTGTGAATGACGCATTCGTATTATTTGCCCAATTAAAATGTGGAATAGTAAATTTATAATGAAGTGGGGATTTTTTTTCTCAAATAATATAAAAAAATATTTAATTGTTAACTCACGTATTGATCCAAGGTTTACAATGTAAGATTAGTATTTAGTTCCCGTGAAACTAAATTCTGAATGGCAATTCGCAGCAATAACACTCGTTTTGATTTTTTTTTTTATGTCATGAGCATATATATATATATATATATATATATATATATATATATATATATTTTTATATTTTATTCCATTTTCGAATATTTCAAAAGGGTATATTAATGTTAGAAATGAGGTTCCTAATATCATTTCTTCACTAATATCAGGAGTTAATATAAACGTGTTTTTAAAACAGGTATCTTTATTACAAATGATGACGTTTGACAATTTATATTTTACTTTTAGTTTTTCAGAATTTGTTGTTCTTAGAGATTGTAGAGTTTTTTCATAAAATTTATTAGGTATACCAGCACATATATAAAAGCGGAAGAGAAGAAAAGGTAGAAAGAAAGCAAAGAGATATTATTACAGAATTTACAATATTCAAGATTATTCGAGGAGAGAAGGGAAGACTTAGGCTATGAAGGAGTTGACTGAGGAAGATAGAGTTTAAGGCTCAAAGAGAGCTGTAAATGCTATCTCAACAATTGACTCTTTTATAAACCTAAAGGATCTCCTATTCAATAATACAACTGACATACAAGTGGCCGACAAAGACTATAATTACAATTGACACATATGCTAAAAACAAAAGATATAATTACAATTGACACGCCTTTACTTTCGGCGGCCGACGCTAAAAACAAAATAGCATAATTACAAGGACTTGGTTTTCAACTCTGTGGGCTCCAATTTTCTTTGAGTAAAGAACCAGCTGATTCTATTCCAAGGGATGGGACCATAGTATCTGTTGGGCGATGGGCCAACTAAGCCCAGCTTCTTACTAAGATGCTTTTTCTTAGAGGGAGAATTCTTGAGAGTCTTCGTCTTCCAATTTTCTCACAATGTGATGAATTCTGCTTTGTAACTCTTTTTTGGTTGATCTTCTTTTCATAATGTTATTAATCGTCTTGACTAATTCTGATGGAATTGATTACTATAATTGGTCAAAATCAAGGTTTTCTTCATCTTCATATGGATCCTGAACATCTTGTAAATTAATAATGGTTTTTGTTTCTTCTTCTTCTTCTTCTTCTTCTTCTTCATCAGAGCCTAAGGAGGATAATGCTTCAATCATTTTTTGTCTTAATTGGGCTTTTTCGGTTTTTGAGGAAGGGAGGTTTGATAAGTCGATAACAGCTTTTCCTTTTTCTTTTATGGATAGTGTTTCTCTTTGGATTGGGCTTTTCTGTGAGGTAAGGCCCAATTTCTTCCAGTTTTCGAATTTTTCTTCGACATATTGGGCTTCGAATTTTTTCCACCAAAAAACTTTGGTTTTTAAACAAAGAGTTTTTGGGTAGGTTTCTTCTCGATGTTGATGGATTTCGGGAATGTGGGCCAAAAGCCAACTTATTCCCATGGTTGAGCAGAATTTTATTATTCAAAGGTGAGGAGAGTATTGGGGAGTAAGGCTTTTATATTTTCGATATATTTTCATGATTTTTTTCTAGGATTATAGATTGGACAGGGTCTATTTGATGAAACCAGTCAATGAATCAGTTTGGTAAAATAGTAGGTATTTCCTTTTTAAAACATATGTACCATGAATGCCTAGGGTTGGTATCAAGTAATATCTTGGTCCATGGTTCTTGGTAATCGAAATAGTTATAAGAAGGAGGGTCAAAGGGCCTCGAAAAGCTCTTATCTGTAAACGGGTGTTGGTTCCACTCTTGATATGAAATGATCTTAATGATGCGTAATTTTGAATAACTTATAATAGAAGGATCTTTTTCATTAGGAATGGGGGTTATTTCTGCAGATCCTGTATCTATTAAAATAAATTGGTAAAAATTTTTGGTCTTTTTCAAATTTTCAGATTTAGGAATCCAACTCCATCTTGGAGGAGCTAGCTTCTTAAGTATTCCGTAAATGTCCTCTGGATTCCACTCTTCTTCTAAAATGATAATTTTCTGACATCCCTCTTTTATATGAAATTCTTTCTTAGGAGTTTTTTAGGGGGAGGATGTTGAGGATTTTGGGGGGTCAAAAGGATAAATCTATTCGATTGAGTGGTTAGGGAGGTAGGAAGTCTTCTAGTAGTCATAGCTTTTGAATATGACGGGGCAAAGTCATCTAAGGACAACGTAGATGACTTTTGTCCTTTTTCGGTTTTTCCTTTTTCAGTTGAAGTTGGGGTTTTTGAGGAGGTTGCCATGATTATGGCCCTGCAAAAATTCCCTTGTTAGAAAATCAAGTAACGAATTTTCTTTTCCTTTAATAAATTCTATTTCAAATTCAAAACAGGATAATAAACTTTGCCATTTGGCAAATATTTGTTTTGAAACTATCTTTTTTACATCTTTTTCCAAAATTTCTTTTGCCGATTTACAATCAACTCTCAATAAAAAAATTTTATTTATTAAATCATGTTGGAATTTTTGGATATTTAAGACTATGCTTAAAACTTCTTTCTTAATAGTACTATAATTTCTGTGAGCATCATTCCATATTCCCGAGTGATATCTTACTATTTGTTCAGGGTTTTCTTTTAGTTTTTGTTTCAGAATGCCTCCATATCCTATATCAGAAGCGTTAGCCTTTATAATTATTTTTGCTTCGGGATTTGGTATTCCTAGACAAGGTAAGGTCTTAACTAATTTTTTAACCTCTATTATTATTTTAGTCATTTCTGGAGTCCATGGTTGGGGATTTTTTCTTAATCTATTGAAGAGAGGTTTACATAATATTCGAATATTAGGTATAAATTCTGATACATAATTTAAACATCCTAAGAATCTTTGTAATTGTAGTTTATCTTTTATTTCATCAGGAAATTTTTCTGAAAATTCAATACTTCTTTTAATGGGGGTTATAGTTCCTTGATTTATTTCATGACTTAAAAATCTAATCTGAGTTTGTGCTAGTTTTATTTTCTTTTGTGATATTACCATTCCATTTGTTTTTATGATATTTTTAAATATTCGTAGATGTTTTTTATGTTGTTCTATTGATTCAGAAAATATTAATACATCATCAATATATACGATAACAAATTTTGAATAAGGGTTTAATATATCGTTCATTATTTTTTGAAATTCAGAAGGAGCGTTTTTTAGACCCATAGGCATTACATTCCATTCATATTGCCCAAATGGTACTATAAAACCAGTTTTATATTTATCTTGTTCTTTTAGTTTAATTTGATAGTATCCACTTTTCATATCAAACTTAGAAAATATATTGGCATTATAAATTCTACTTATTAATTCAGTTTTATTAGGCAGGGGATACCTAATCCATTTTAAGACCTTATTTAAAAGTTTATAATTTATTATCATTCTTGGTTCTCCCCTTTCTATTTCAGATGCATTCTGGACGTAAAAAGCTGCGCAACTCCAAGGAGATTTGCTAGGTCTAATAAGTTTTTTATCTAAAAAAGATTTTATTTCTTTTCTACAATATTCTAATGTTTCTTTATTTAATTGTACTGGCTTAGCTTTTGTAGGAATACTCTTTTCTAAAAATCCTTCTTCATAGGGTAATTCTATTTCAAAAATGTTTTTATTCCAAAACGTTGTAGGTACTTCTGCACATACTTCTTTTATAATTTTTTTGTTCTATTTTTTTAAAGGTTGTTATTATTTCAAGATTTTTTAATTGTTCTTCGATTATTTTGTATATTATTTCTTGTTTTAAGTATTTTATGTGGTTATTTTTGGCTTCTAATTTTAATAGAAAATTTTTCTCATTTACTTTAGTAACTAGTTGTATCTCTTTATTTTTTATTGGTTTAATAAATTTGAATAAAATGTTTTTATATTTTATTCCATTTTCGGATACTTCAAAAGGGTATATTAATGTTATAAATGGGGTTCCTAATATCATTTCTTCACTAATATCGGGGGTTAATATAAAAGTGTTTTTAAAACAAGTTCCTTTATTACATATGTTGGCGTTTGACAATTTATATTTTACTTTTAGTTTTTCGGAATTCGCGGTTCTTAGGGTTTGTAATGTTTTTTCATAAATTTTAGTAGTTATTAATCCTTCTCTTATACAATTTATGTCGACTCCAGAGTCTACTAAAGCTGTGAATTGTTTATGAAAATTATTTCCAATTTTTAATGTAGCTTTTATATGCCATTTTTGTTGTAAAATTTTTAGTTGATTAACCTTTTCGAGACATTGATTCATTATGTAAGATAGTTTGTTTATTTATGATATTCATTTTTTCTTCTTTTATTTCAATTTTTTATTTTTAATTCTACTAATTGAATTTTAATTTCTTTTATTTCTTCTTTTAGAAGACTTATTTCTTTTTGTAAGTCTTGTAAATTTACAGGTTTTTCTTTATTTATTGTCTTTCTTAATATTTTTGAAAAATCATAACCACTTACTTACGTTGATACAGTTTCTGCTTTTTCGCTTAATATCAATGTTTTTAATTTAGTTAAATATTCTAACTTATCTTCTTCATTTGGAAGTTTATCTACCATTTCAAAAACTATTTTTATTTTCTGTAGTTAAAACATTAATATTAAATATACAGATCACAATTTTCTTCATTCTCATTTTCATTTAGATTAGTAGTAGGTTCATCTTCACTCGCTACTAGTTTCTATTAAATTATTAATGTCTTCTTTTGATTCATATAATAATATTTTTGCTATTTGGTTTTTTGTTTCTTCACTCATATCTAGATTTTGTATTCTTTCTCGTACTCTACAATCTTTTTTCATGTGTTCATATCTTCCACATTTATAACAAACTATTCCTTTCTTTGTATTAGGTTGATTATTACTTATAGAGGGGTTTGTTCTTATTTTTCTTCTAAAATTTCTAGGAATATTTTTATTATTATTATGAGAGAATTTTCTTTTAATTATTTGTTTTTTCTTATTTTTTCTAGAAGGGGGATCTAATCTTTCATACCCATATTGTACGCAGAAGTCTCCTAATTCTTTTGTACCATTTTCTTGTTGTCTTTTAATCTGTTTTTCTAATTTTAGATTATTACATATTTCTAAGGCAATGTTTTTAATAGTTGAAATTATTTTTTCATATGTTATATCTTGCAAAGGTTCTAGATATTTTTGGGTTAATTTTTCTCGTACTTTTGTTGCAAATACTGGGGGTAGTCCAACAATAAACCTTTCTTTCCAAAAAGTTTCTTTGCAGTCTGTTCTAGTCATTACCATGATTATGAAATTGTCTACATACCATCTAAAATCTCCTAGAGTGGGACATCTTAGATTATGTAGCAGGGTACTAGTTTTTTCTTCAAAGGTGTTAGAGTTGCCCATAAAATTATGGATTATTGGTATTATTAATGTTTCTACCATCAGGGGTATTTGATTATTTTCGTCTTGTTTTACTACTGTTAAAATAAATCGTCTTTGATCTGAACACTACAAGAAATTTTAATATTAATTGAAGCGAACGACAGAACAGAAGAACACAATGCGCTTTGTGTGTGAGTGTGAAACGTTACCAACATAAAACCAATTGGCAATATGTAGAGTAGCCTAACATGTATTTAAACCATACCAAATGATATGAGGTAGGCAATGTGGGACTTTCAACACACCCCCTCCAACGAAGCCTGCCGGACCAGGCAAATGGTACTTTTGACCCAACTAAAGGGCAACTTTTTGGCCCATGACAATAACCAGAAAGATGTTAGGCTTTGGCTCTGATACCAAAATACCATTAGATGTTGTGAGTTTCTCAACTAGAACTATCTATGTAAGCATGAGATGCATATTGTAAAAGCATAACTTTACAAGAACATAAAAATGTATGAATCAAAATGAATTCAAGACCAGACGGGCATTCAGCATTCAGAGACTGGAACCCCAGTTGTCTTAGGGACCTCATCATCATCATCATTGTTTTCTCCTCCCCAATAGTAGCAAGCATACAGGATGAGCTAAACCAGTCCAGAGATGACTCCAATATTGTTACTGATAAGAACATAGAGGTCTAAGGGGTGGATAAGAGCATATGTGGTCCAGCACACACCATTAAGGAAGTTGGTCAGAGAGAGCCAAAATGGCATGTATTTCACGCTCTTGGTTTTGATAACCTTAGCCATGATTGTAAGAGGAGAGACATACATCATGACATTGAAGATATCACAGATGATACCAACCACCGAGTAGTGCCATGCAGTACCAGCGTTGTTATCAGCATAATGGCAGCAAAGAAAATAGTCTCTATGAGAAGTAAAATCGACAACTTTTTCCGTCCTTTGTTGGTTGCATAGGTGAAAAATATGGCTAGATAAACGAACTCGAACACAAGCCCAACGCCATTGATGGTCACCACTAAAAGACTGTTTGGGTGGACAAATGGCATTCCATAGAACACCCAAAGCAAATTCGTCGGTAAATGGATATTACCGACGGATTTTCGATGGCCAAAAA
Organism: Sphenostylis stenocarpa; assembly: GCA_963425845.1. Taxonomy (NCBI): domain Eukaryota; kingdom Viridiplantae; phylum Streptophyta; class Magnoliopsida; order Fabales; family Fabaceae; genus Sphenostylis; species Sphenostylis stenocarpa. The sequence goes on from OY731403.1 coordinate 103,985,074, forward strand.
TATGTCAAAAATTTGATTGTCGGTAAATATTACCGACGGATTTAATAGTCACGTCGGTAATATTTTTATTATTTATTAAACATTTTACTTATTTATAACTTATTTTATTTTTAGTATTTATTATTAATTTTATACCCCTATTATATTTTTATAGCTTTGTCCGTCGGTAATATTTTTATTATTTATTAAACATTTTACTTATTTATAACTTTAAGAGAATTGTCATTAGCGGGATTGAACCCAAGTACCTTAGAGTTGGAGGTCGATACTCCAACTACTAAGCTACTAGAATTTTTTGATGATAATTTACAAATAAATTATATTTATATACAAATATATTTATATACAAATATATTTATACATTTATATATTTATACATTTATATATTTATACATTTATATATTTATATATTTTTATATATTTATATACATAATTAAATATTTATATATATTTATATATTTATATATAATTAAATATTTATTTTTTAAAATTATTTAATTTAATAAATTATTATAAATTAATCTAATTATGATTAAATTAAATTATTAAATAAAAAATATTTTATTTTTTAATTAAGTGAATAATTAAATTATTGAAATATACTAAGTAATTATTATATAATTTTACCGACGGATATATCCGTCGATAACTAATTGTTAGTTTACCGACGAAAATATCCGATCGGTAAATAATTGTTAATTCTGCAGATGAATATCCGTCGGTAAATTCATCTGTAAATTATCGACAGATTTATCGACGGATATATCCGTCGGTAACTAATTATTATTTTACCGGATATATCCGTCAGTAAGATCAAATTCTACAAACATTTTATATCCGTCGATAATTTCTGTCGGTAATAATTATTTTCCGACGGCTACAAATCTGTCGGTAAAAATCCGTCGGTAATACGCGATTTTCTTGTAGTGGAAGATAAATAATTTTCCCACCATCCTTTCAAGGATCCGGTAAATCCTAGGATTAGTAATTGTATTGTTTGTTCTTCTGAGTTTTTTGCCCTATATGCTGAGGCGGCCATGGCTATTTCATTAGTTTTTCTTAATAATTGATAATTAGTTAATCCATCTATGTTCCATTCTGTTATCCCTGTTCCATTAAAGGCGGATGGACTTTCTAAATTCCATTCTTCGAATTGTATATCTAGTAATGTTGGCCTTCTATAATAATTTCTAGTAGTTGGCATATTATGGGTAGTTGGATTTGCATTAAATTTACTTCCTATTCTATTTATTTTTTCTTCATAATCTATATTTTCTAGGTCGCCTAGTTCTTCCTCGGGAATGTCTATTACATTTAATTTTCTTACATTTAATTGTTCTAATTTTATATTTATTTCCTCTAATATTCTATCTCGATTGATTTCCTATTTTGAATTCTTTATATTCTTTGTCGGATAATCTTATAGGGTTTATTAAAGATTTTTGTAGGTCAGTTATTCCTAGGGAATTTTTACTATTTTTTAAACTTTCTTCCTCAATAGTTTTTTGAGCTATTTGAGGTAATATTTGATTTGTAAAGTTTAGCTGACTATGTAAATTTTGAATATCATTTATGTTAGGAGTATCACTACTATTTTTTTTTTCTCCTATCATTTTAAAGGGTGATGCAATTACTTCTTTATTTTCAATATTAGGAAATCTTACTTCTTCTAGAGGAGGGATTTTACTGATTACTTCTTTATTTTTTGTTTTCCATATTTTTTCAGCTTTTTGTAGTACATTAATTTGTAGATTTTCTAAACAGTTTTCTTCAAACCATCTAAAATATGGTATATTTTCTTGAATTAAGTTTAAATGCTCATAATATTTTTCACGGTATTCTTTTAATTCATTTTGAGTAAAAGTTTTAAAGAACCATTCTCTTTTTTCCTTATTATTTTCATCTAAAAATTCTTGTCCCAATAGGTCTTTATTTATTTCAAATTTGGTTATTACGTTTATTATACTATCATCTTGTTGTATTTCGGAAGCAGATGGAGAATTATGTGTTTCTATATTTTCATATTCGTATTCTGGCATTGGGATCGTAGGGTCTTGTTTTATTCCTTTTAATTTTAAACTTCTATGATGTATTAGACTAGATTGGTCTATTGATCTTCTGGCTGTTACAAAAGTATTTCTACTAGATGTTCCTCTTGCTGAATTTATTCTTCCGATTGGGACAAAGGATACTTCTACTATCCCCGATTTGTATTCAGTTATATTTTCAACTTCTACTGGTTCCGGTGGTTCCGGTTCTAGTAAATCTTCTAGTCTCCAACTAAGACCACTAGACATTTCATTATGTTTTAAAGTTTTTGGTATCACCGCGTTAACCTTTTTTGGATTTACTAATAACATAGTTGTTTCATCTTTTGGAGACATTAATAAGGCTCTTGGTGCTAATTGAGTTCTCATTATCTTATAATAAATTCTATATATTATTGTTATAGGTATTGATTTTGGATTCCATACGTTTTTGGGGATTTTTATATCTAGTAGTATATTATTTTCCGTATTATGAAGACTTTTAAGGGATATTGAATAATTTGGATAATTATTTATGTATACTGGTCCATTATGAAGATTTTTTTCAAACGTTGCTAATATTTGATTTTCAATTTTTACTAATCTATTATCTCTTAAAGCAACGAACATGGGGGTATCTATTCCTTTTCTGAAGAGAGGTTTTATCGCTATTTGTATAGATCCTATATGAAGATATCTATATTCTTTTATATGTTCGGCAATTAAAGTTTTAGTTATTAATGGTATTTTTTCATGACTCGATAAGAGTTCTATTTCTTTGTCTACTGTTTATTTAAACATATCTTTCCAATTTGTTTTATAGATAGTTGATATTTCTAGTTTTGGAAGGGTCCATTTATTAAGTTGATTTTCTATTTCGGAATAATTAGTTCATGGTGTACTATGTTCATAATACTTGTTTCTTCTTTTGTATTTTTATTTTCTTCAAACTTTTGTTTTCCTTTAGATAAAAGTTTTATTAACTTTGCCATACTAAGGTCAAGGTCTAAGATGCTCGGGAATACCACAGGGTTTATTGCCACTTGTTGGACTTACTACCTAATCCGGCTTACCAACGCTCATCTACCCTCAAAGACTCTTAGGCAAGGTTCGATTAATAAAAAAAAATTCTATTAGAAAAGTTAAGTTTTCAGAAAATAAGAATTCAGAAAGAATAAACAGGTATTTAAACAAAGTACGTGGCTTTATTAGTTCACACTAAATTATCAGGATTTGAACTTGACAAATGTGATCTGGACTAGCCTATTATGCTATAAGCAACCCAATCGAGGAGACTTAACTGTCCAGTTTTCCAGCCGATATACTTTTAAACAATTTTCTGATGTGGAGGATCGGCCTAAACCGTAACCACAGTGCATACTTATTTCAAACAAACAGTATGTATTAATATTTTCTGAATCAATAGAACAACATAAAAAACATCTACGAATATTTAAAAATATCATAAAAACAAATGGAATGGTAATATCACAAAAGAAAATAAAACTAGCACAAACCCAGATTAGATTTTTAGGTCATGAAATAAATCAAGGAACTATAACCCCCATTAAAAGAAGTATTGAATTTTCAGAAAAATTTCCTGATGAAATAAAAGATAAACTGCAATTACAAAGATTTTTAGGATGTTTAAACTATGTATCAGAATTTATACCTAATATTCGAATATTATGTAAACCCCTCTTTGATAGATTATAATTCTAAAGGAAGAAATTAAAGAAATTAAAATTCAGTTAGTAGAATTAAAAAGAAAAAATGAAATACAAGAAGAAAAAATGAATATTATAAATAATAAAACTATCTTAAATGATGAATCAACTTCTGAGAAGGTTAATCAACTAAAGATTTTACAACAAAAATGACATGTTCATGGTGTACTATGTTTATATTACTTGTTTCTTCTTCTATATTTTTATTTTCTTCAAACTTTTCTTTTCCTTTAGATAAAAGTTTTATTAACTTTGTCATCCTAAGGCCAAGGTCTAAGATGCTCGGGAACACCACAGGGTTTATTGCCACTTGCTGGACTTACTACCTAAACCGGCTTACCAACGCTCATCTACCCTCAAAGACTCTTAGGCAAGGTTCGATTAATAAAAAAAATTTCTATTAGAAAAGTTAAGTTTTCAGAAAATAAGAATTCAGAAAGAATAAATAGGTATTCAAACAAAGTACGTTGCTTTGTTAGTTCACACTAAATTATCGGGATTTGAACCCGACAAATGTGATTATATATATATATATATATATATATATATATATATATATATATATATATATATGTGTGTGTGTGTGTGTATGTATAACTTGAAAAGTAAAATTTATAATAGTTGGGTGTGTCTTCATAATCCAAATCACCTTATATTTATAATAGAAGGTTGTAGAAATAAATTTTCCCGAATGAAATGACAATCAATTTTTATATGTTTTGTTCTCTCCTGGAACACTGGATTTGAGGCAATTTTTATATGTTTTGTTCCTGAAACTAAGAGTCAGAAGCTGGAATTAAAGATATTACCTCCTCACTTAAAATATATTTTTCTTGCAGATGGAGGCAACAAACCAGTGGTGACTAGCAATGCCTTAACAAATTCTGAAGAAGAAAAATTGATCTCAGTTTTGAAAGAGAATGAGAAGGTCATAGGGAGGATGTTATCTGATCTCAAAGGAATCATTCCTTCTTATTGCATGCATAAGATTCACATGGAGAATGATTTCAAGCCTGTTGCACAACCTCAAAGACATCTTAATCCAACTATGAAAGAGGTAGTAAAGAAAGAAGTATTGAAATTACTTGATGCAGGTATGATCTATCTTATCTCTGATAGTGCTTGGGTTAGCCCAATTCAGGTGGTCCCGAAAAAAGGAGGTATGAATGTAATTTATAATGATAAAAATGAATTAATACCTACTAGGACTGTCACAGGTTGGAAAATGTGTAGAGATTATAGAAAATTGAATCAGGCAACTAGAAAATATCATTTTCCTTTACCTTTTATGGATCAAATGTTAGAACGGTTAGCAGGACAAACTTTTTATTGTTTTCTGGATGGTTATTTAGGGTACAATCAAATAACAGTAGATCCAGAAGATCAAGAAAAAACTGTTTTTACTTGTCCTTTTGGTGTGTTTGCTTACAGGAAAATGTCATTCGGATTGTGCAATGCCCCATCAACTTTTCAAAGATGCATGCTAGTTATCTTCTCAGATTTGGTGGAACAATGCATAGAAGTTTTCATGGATGATTTCTCAATATTTGGTGCATCATTTGACCAATGCTTGAGGAATTTAAACACTGTCCTGAAGCAGTGTGTTGATACCAATTTAGTTTTAAATTGGGAAAAATGTCATTTTATGGTAACTGAAGGCGTGATGTTAGGCCATAAGATTTTTGCAAGAGGGATTGAAGTTGATAAAGCAAAAATATAGAGATTATTGAGAAGCTTCCACCACCAATAAATGTGAAGGGCATAAGAAGTTTTTTAGGACATGCTGGATTCTATAGAAGATTTATAAAAGACTTCTCAAAGATTGCAAAGCCACTCAACAACTTGCTCAATAAGGATATTTCTTTTAATTTTGATGTGGAATGTTTGCAGGCTTTTGAATTGTTAAAACAGAAATTAATTTCAGCCCTTGTGATAATTGCACCTGATTGGAATTTAGACTTTGAATTAATGTGTGATGCAAGTGATTATGCTATAGGAGCAGTATTAGGCCAAAGAAAATCTAAGATTTTTCATGCTATACATTATGCTAGCAAAGTTCTTAATGTAGCCCAAATTAATTATGCAACTACTGAAAAATAATTACTAGTTATAGTTTACGCATTGGAAAAATTTAAAACATACTTGATTGGTTCATCTGTTACTGTATATACTGATCATGCAGCAATCAAATATTTGTTAACCAAATTAGATTCTAAATCCAGGCTAATTAGATGGATTTTATTATTGCAGGAATTTGATTTGGTGATCAAGGATAAAAAGGGTTGTGAAAATTTGGTAGCTGATTATTTGACTAATAATCAATTAGAAGTGCAGGAGGAATTTCCAGATGAAAAACTGATGATGGTACAAGAAAGACCTTGGTTTGTTGACATGGAAAATTTCAAAGCTGCAAGAGTTGTCCTAGAAGAATATACTTGGCACCAAAAGAAGAAATTATTTAAGGATGCCCATTATTTTGTATGGGATGATCCTTACCTTTTCAAGATAGGAAGTGATAACTTGCTCAGAAGATGAGTGACAAACAAGGAAGCCAAAAATATTCTTTGGCATTGCCATAGTTCTCCTTATGGGGGTATTTTAATGGAGTTAGAACTGCTGCAAAAGTTCTCCAATCTGGTTTTTTCTGGCCCACCTTATTTAAAGATGCGCACAACTTTGCACAACTTTGCACAACAATGTATTGATTGTCAGAAAACAGGGAGTATCTCAAGAAGAAATGAGATGCCTTTAAATATCATGTTGGAAGTAGAAATATTTGACTGTTGAGGAATTGATTTTGCAGAACCTTTTCCATCCTCATTCTCTAAAGTATACATCTTGGTAGTAGTGGATTATGTGTCAAAGTGGGTGGAAGCAGTGACTACTATAAAAGCTGATGTCAAAACTGTGATAAATTTTTTAAAGAAAAGTATGTTCTGTAGATTTGACACTCCCAGAGTTTTAATCAGTGATGGAGGGTCACATTTCTGCAATTTTCAACTTCATAAATGTTTAGAGCATTATGGGGTTAGACATAAAGTTGCATCACCTTATCATCCATAAACTAATGGGCAGGCAGAAGTTTCAAACAGAGAAATCAAAAAAATATTAGAAAAGACTATTTCATCTTCAAGAAAAAATTGGTTAATAAAGTTCGATGATACGCTTTGGGCTTATAGGACTGCATATAAAGTTCCTACTGGGTTATCTCCCTTTCAACTTGTCTATGGAAAGTCATGTCATCTTCCAGTGAAAATGGAGCATAAAGCGTATTGGGCTTTAAAATTTTTAAATTTTGACCCAAAAGCTTTAGCAGAGCAAAGAAAAATTCAGATGCATGAATTAGAAGAAATGCGACTTAATTCATATGAATCATCCAAGTTATACAAGGAGAAAGTTAAGGAATATCATGATAAGAAAATTCTGAAAAGAGATTTTCATTTAGGCCAATTAGTATTACTATTTAATTCAAGATTAAGAATTTTTCCTGGGAAACTGAAATCCAAATGGTCAGATCCATTCATGGTAAGATCCGTTAGGCCTTATGGTGCTGTGGAATTGGAAGATCCAACAACAGGAAGAATATGGACAGTTAATGGGCAGAGAATTAAGGCATATTTGGGAGATGTAGTGGATAAGATTCACCTCATTATCTACTTAGATGAACCTTAAAGCAAACAAACATCGAGCTGAAGATGTTAAACAAGCGCTCCTGGGAGGCAACCTAGTGTTTTATCTTTAATTTCTTTTCTTTTTGGCAATTTAAAATTTTTTGTTTTATCCTATTGCATTATAAATTGAGCATGAACACATTTGAACATTGCTGAACTAAATCTATGTGAAAATTTGCTTTTGAGTTGTTAATCATTGGATTGCATTTTGAATATCATATTCCAAGTCAAAATTCACTAAAATTCGCTCAAGCGACAGAGGATTCGCTTGAGCGAATGTTAGTTGTTTCTCTCTGTTTTTCTTCGCTCAAATAAAAAAAAATTGTGCACACATTCGCTCAAGCGACACAAGATTCGCTCAAGCGAATATACGTTATTTCTCTCTGTTTTTGGTCGCTCAAGCGAATAATAGTCATACTGATTTTCGCTTGAGCGAAAGTACCCAGATTTTGTTTTTAAAAAACATGAGCTAGGGTCACTGTTTTCACTTTCCAACATCTCTATTTCAAACCCAAGCTCTCTCCACTCACTCTGCATCAAATTTTCAACTTTGTGCACCTAAATTCAAACTTCAAAACACTTTTCCAACTACTTTGAGTAGATTTCCTAAGTAGATTTCTGGCGTTTGCAGCTGGTGCACAGGGAGCACTAGAGGAAGAGGAGGAATCACAAGAAGAAGAAGATGAAGAAGAAGAAAGTGAAGAAGAAGAAAGTGAAGAAGAAGATTAAGAGGGAGAAAATTTCAATTTTAAGTGTTTTTTTTTATTTTGGTGTGTTTAAGTGAATTGGTTAATTTGATGTTTTAAGTTTTGTGTTTGAATTCGTTTGAAGTTGTTTTGTTTTGAATATTATAAATTGATATTTAATGTGATGAATGTTTCAATTAATGTGATTAAATTGTTGTTCCATACAAGTTGGATTAGAGCCAATTATGAAATTATTGTTTATTGTCTAATTCAAATCTGGAACTTGAAGAAAACTATTTGATTACTCCAATAACAAGTGATTTTGGGATGATGAGTATGATAGTGAAAAGGAATTGATGAGGAGAATTAGGAATTAACTGAATTGGAGAAGCTAGCCAAAACCCAGGTGAGTAGAGTACCACAAACTGTTCAAATTGAGCGTCAACACTTTATAATGATAACTGGTATTGGTTGATTCTTTGATGCGATTGCATGTTGGTGAGACTTGAAAATGATAAAGGCATTTTTTCTTTGTAGTAGAGATAACCCAGAGCCAAATAGTCAACCCTGTCGCTTGAGCAAAAATAGGCAACTTTCGCTTGAGCGAAAGACTTGAAGCCCAAAAGCCCAATTTTTCCTATAAAAAGAGAAGATGTGTTTTGAGAAAAGCAAGCGGTTTTGGGGAGAAGAGGCGTGACTACTTCTAGGGTTTCGTCCAATCTTCATCAATTCTTCACTTCTTCCACATTTGGAGCATTGTAATGGCCAACATGAGTGGCTACCTTCATTCTCTTGGGATTGGGCGCACTTCATTTGAACTCTTTTGTATCATGGTGATATTTTGAGATATCGTTCCGAATTATTTCATATCTTTCAAACTTTTTTTAAATGAAATTCAAACTCAGATCGGTATTTCTATTAGAGTTTTGCATAGTGATAATGCCCGTGAATATCTTTCTCATTCTTTTAAACAATTCATGGCTTCTCACGGTATTTTGCATCAAACTTCTTGTGCTTATACACCTAAACAAAATGGTGTAGCTGAATGTAAAAATAGACATCTTATTGAAACAACTCGCACTCTTTTAATTCATGCAGAGGTTCCTCAACATTTTTGGGGTGATGCTCTTCTTACTACATGTTATCTTGTTAATCGCATGCCTTCTTTGGTTTTAGATAATAAAATACCTCATTCCATTTTATTCCCTCATGAACCACTTCATCCCTTACCTCTAAGAGTTTTTGGGTCTACATGTTTTGTTCATAATTTCAATTCTGGTCTTGACAAGCTTTCTCCTAGATCACCTAAATGTGTTTTCTTAGGGTTTACATGATCACAAAAAGGATATAAATATTTTTCTCATTCTCTTAATCGTTATTTTGTGTTTGCAAATGTCACCTTTGATGAGTTCTCTCTTTATTTTAAAATTCAATCTTTACCTTTGTCTCTATCCAATCCTATCAACACTCTTAGTACATTTAATGTTCTTGTTGCTTGTGACCCTCTAATTGTGTCTTCTTCACCATTAGTTCCTGCTCCGTAGTCAGCTTTTTCTCCACTGCCTCTTCAAGTTTATAGTTGCCGAAACCAATCACAACCACCACCATGTGACTCCACTCAAGTACCAACTACTCTATCTCCTCCGAATCTTACACCTGAGTCTGACCTTCCAATTGCCCTCTGAAAAGATATCTATTATACACGTAATCCCTCTCCCCATTATATTGCTTTGAGTTATCATCGATTGTCATTACCTTGTTATACATGTATTTCCTCTATTTCTTCTGTGACCATTCCAAAAGCTGTCCGTAAAGCTTTAGCCCATTCTGGTTGGCATCAGGCCATGTTAGATGAACTAAGTGCTCTTCATAATAGTGGAACTTGGGAATTGGTTGGGAAATCTGTTGTTGGTTGCAGGTGGATGTTTGCGATCAAAGTTGGACCTGATGGTACTATTGATTGCATTAAAGCTCTTCTTGTGGCCAAAGGTTATACTCAAATTTTTGGGTTGGATTATGGAGATACCTTTTCCCCCGTGGCAAAGATGGCTTTGTTTGTTTATTTATCGCCATGTCCGCTCTTCAACAATGGCCTCTTTACCAACTGGATGTTAAAAATGTTTTTTTCAATGGTGATTTGCAGGAAGAAATCTATATGGAGCAACCTCCTGAGCAACAACTCAGGGGGAGTCTTCTAGGATGGTATGTCGTCTTAGCAAATCTCTATATGGCCTAAAATAGTCTCCTAGAGCCTGGTTTGGAAGGTTTAGCAAGGTTGTTCAACAATTTGGTATGAATCGGTGTGAAACAGATCATTTTGTCTTTTATTGACACTCGAGTGTTGGATGTGTTTACTTGATAGTATATGTTGATGACATCGTTCTTATAGGTAGTGACAACCATGACATCTCTCAGTTGAAACAACATCTCTATCACCATTTTCAGACCAAAGATCTTGGCAAATTTAGATATTTCTTGGGTATTGAGGTGACATAGTCCAATGATGATATTATTATATCTCAAAGGAAGTATGCCATGGATATTTTGGAGGAAACTGGGTTTATGAGTTCAAAGTCTATTGATACACCCATGGATCCCAATACTAAACTTCTACCAAATCAAGGGGAGCCTATATCTGATCCTGAGTAGTATATAACATTGGTTGGAAAATTGAATTATCTTATAGTTACTCATCCTGACATTTCCTTTGAAGTCAGTGTGGTAAGCCAATTTCTTAATTCACCATGTGAAGATAATTGGAATGTAGTCATTCGTATCTTGAAGTATATTAAAGGATCTCCTGGAAAAGGATTGTTATATGGTTCTAATAACCATACAAGAGTTGTTTGCTACTTAGATGTTGATTGGGCAGGATCTCCTTTAGATAGAAGATCTACATCTGGGTATTGTGTCTCTATTGGTGGTAACTTGATCTCATGGAAAAGTAAGAAACAAAGGGTTGTGGCAAGATCCAGTGCAAAAGTAGAATATAGAGATATAGTCTCAGCTGTCTGTGAACTTGTTTAGCTCAAGCAATTGCTTAGAGAGTTACAATTTGGAGATGTCACTCAAATGACACTTGTGTGTGACAATCAGACTGCTCTTCATATTAGTTCTAATCCTGTCTTTCATGAGAGGACCAAACACATTGAGATTGACTATCATTTCATTCGAGAAAAGATTATGTCTAGAGACATCAAGATTGAGTTTGTTAACTCAAGTGATCAGTTAACAGATATTTTCACTAAGTCTTTACAGGGCCTAGAATTAATTATATTTGTAACAAACTTGACACATACGATTTGTATGCTCCAGCTTGAGGGGGAGTGTTAGATATTGTTTATATATTATTTGATATTGTTAAAATATTGTTAGATATTGTTAACCACAATATCAAACAATATCTTCTATTTATTATGTTTACTCTTGATTACTCTTTTAGTTGTACCTCTCTCTATTATAAATAGATTACCTATGTGTGGTTTATACGCAAGGGAGATTGTAGACCCCAAATCTTGTCCGGTCGCAAAATAAAGAGCGAAAGACATCCAATTCGAAGATGGGAAAGTCCTAAAAGGTCCCTAGGATAGACTAATAGGCCCCATATTAGAGTAGGAAGGTTTTTTGTGCTGAAAAAATAAAGAATTCCGCTTGAAGGGTCGAGACTGTCGTCTCGCCATCAGCAAAGGGTGAGACGGCCGTCTTGCCACTTGCCCTGGCGAGACCGCCTTCCCGTTTGGCGAAACGGCCTTCTCGCCATTTGACAAATTGATACCACCGTCCTGATTGGCGAGACGGCCGTCTCGCCATTTTCCAAAAGTGAGACCGCCGTCCCGTTTGGCGAGATGGTGATCTCGACCTTGCCAGGCGAGACAGCGGTTTCGACCTGACAGGTGCGAATCCCTATAAAAGAAGGGCACTCTCCCCTTCATTTCACACAGTTCTTCAACTTTTCCTTCTATCATTTCTTCAAATTCTTCTCCTAGAGACCCTCCGAAGCATTTCTAGAGTTTTTTTAGTGTTCTTAGAGAGTTTTTTTAACATTGCGAGAAAGAGCAACCGACGTTGTAGAGCAAAGGACTGCCAAAAAGCGTCATATTTTAAGAGAATTAATCAAGAAAGCTTGCTCCAAAGGTTTCTTCACTTTCTCCCTCTCTTTTACCGCCTTTTTATTTATATTTATCTGTACATTAGCTACTAGGGCCATGTAGTCATTATTTTCTTAATTCCGCAAATAAAAGGGTAAAAGCGTCATTTTAAAGTTTATTTATGAAATAACTGGCCTATCATAGGGAACCTGAAAGGGGCGTTGTGGGGGTGCTAATACCTTCCCCACATGTAACTAACTCCCTTACCCGACTCTGGTTATAATGGGGGCCGGTGACGATTAGCAGCGGCCGACGACCAGCGACGGGTTGAGTTGAACCAGAACAAGTTGAGTAGGATAAACCTTTTAGAAAACTAATAAATATTATCTTGATTTTGATTCTAACGATCAAACATAAACATTATCCCATAATCATAAACATGTTGTAGACTGAATGCAAAACCATACCTAAATTAGTCATAATGATGATGTCCCTTTTAGAGCACTATTGATCTTATGGTCTTCCACCTGAAGAACACCTTTATTTTCCCTCTGTATTTTCTCTCTTAATGGAGATAGAAAGAGAGGGACGGGAACTGAGACTTACGTTCTGTGTGTGTGCTCTCAGAAGGGGACCATGACCCTTTAAATAACCAGAATTAAGTTAATTACTTAAGTTTAAGTATTTCTAATTTGGCCCCTCATCAAATTATAAATTACTCTATGGTCTCTACACAATTTTATTTTCATGACATATGCCTTTAGCCAAAATTTTAATTTAGTCAGATCACTTTATTATTTGGCTTAATAAATAATGGCCCTAACACATTTAAATTATGTATCATATATATACATGACCCAAAATTTGCCAACAATCTCCCACTGGTCACAAATATATATGTCCTTACAACCTTACAAATATGTTAGACTTTATGAGTTCAAAATTGTCATTATATTCCTTTAGCATACTCCAAAAGTCCCGTCCATTGATCATATCAGGATATAGAACCAAACCAGCTTTTCATTGCATCAACACAACTAAAACCAACAATGATTACTAATCCTGACATAACCAAATGACATGGATTCATCATGAAATGTGTAGCATGAAAAATTATGTGAAGGTGATTTGTACACGTCTATTTTCAACTGGTCCAAATTTTAACTTATCGAGATCGATATAATAACCTTAATGTATAAAGTGTAATGAATGAACGAAAAACTGCATATCTATAGATAACCAAATATGTCCAAAAAATCAATGTATACTATAGACCCCAAATCTTGCCCGGCCTCATAATAAAGACCAGAAGACCCTCTATTCAAAGATGGACGCAACCTAAGAAGACACTAGGAGAGACTATTAGGCCCCATACTAGGATAGGAGGGATTTTCTGCATCTAAATAAGGATTTTCGCCTTTTAGGGTCGAGACCGCCGTCTCGCTTCTTGGGACCGCCATCTCGCCACTTCTGCAAGTCGACACCGCCGTCTCGTTTGGCGAGACGGCCGTCTCGACCTTGTCAGACGAGACGACCGTCTCGACCTTGTCAGACGAGACGACCGTCTCGACCTAACAGGCGTGTATCCCTATAAATAGTCACGCCATTCCCCTCATTTCACACAGTTCTTCCACTTTCCCTTCTACAACTTCTTCAAATTCTCTTCCTAGAACTCCTCCGAAGTATTTTCGGAGTTTCTGAGAGTTTCTTAGAGATTTTATAGCGTTTTCGAGAGTTTTTCCGGCGTTGTAAAGAGCGAAGGGTTGTCAAAATGCACCCTAACTTTCGAGAAATTAATCAAAGAGCTTGCTTCGAAAGTTTCTTCATTCTTTCCCTCTCTTTATTGCCTTTACTTTTATGATTAAATTATGTAATAGATATTAGGGCCATGTAGTCAATTTTTTTAATTCAGCAAATAAAAGGGTAAAAGCGTCTTTTCACAAAGTTTATTTATTAAATAGCTGGCCTATCATAGGGAACCCGAAAGGGGCGTCGTAAGGGAACTAACACTTCCCTTACACGTAACTAACTCCCTTATCTAAACTCTGGTTTTGACGACCAAAGTTGGTTTTTGAAAACCAACGCCTTTTTACCCCTTTTTCGATGTTTCTCGTAAAAACATCGGTGGCGACTCCATAAGAACCCTTCAAAATTAGTTCTTGGGTTAGTCTGGTTATCGGACAATCCAAGAACACTTTTTCGAAAACCTCGGCCCTAGGTTCAGCCCAGTTATCGGACAACCTAAAGGCGTTGTAACCACACCCATAAAAATGCGAAAATTGGAAAGTCGAAACCATCACGTTGCTCCGACCGACTCGTTTTGACGACAACGACAAATGACGACTCCACTGGGGAAGCCTAGAGAGTTGATCTCATTTAGTGATGGGCCAGCTGAATAAATAAACTAAGGAATTACACTTTTACCCTACCTTGTATTATCACATGTTTTAATTACTTGACTTTAATAAATGTTGTTTGTTTATTTTACGCAATTGTTTGAAATACAAACTGTACACAAACCTTTGCACACAACAGTTCCCTCTATACTCGGGGGCAAGTGAGAAATCCATAGGGAGTGGGTGGCAGGTACGGTTCGCTGTAGTGATGACCTTGTGCCCACCAGTGTGATCGGAAACCACCACTCAAGGTGATAACCTTCCTCTTTTGGCACAAAGACTGACTATGGCCTTAGTGTTAAGCATGGTCGGAAGGCTGGAGAGTGGGGACCCTATAATGGGGGCACCTTGAGGGCCTTAGCCTTGGTGAGAACAGTTAGAACCTACCTTCGCCAATGCACTTTTCTGCAGGAAAACCCTACCTCGTGATTAAAACGACTTCTTGCTTGTTGGCGGATGATTGAATTGTGTGCGCATTTGTTTGTTGCATTTGTTTATTGCATAGCATAACCAAACAACAGAAAAATCACAAAAAAAACATTTTTCGCAATAAACGCCCTTATCTCGGACAGTCTGCCTTTTAGCTAGCCTGGTTTCAGGTTCTTTGTAAGTTAAGTAGTCACGCAGTCCGACAGAAGAGATAAAAGACTAAAAAATAAAATAAAACAAAAAATAATAATAATAATAACAAAATCAAAACATTTATAAAAAAGAATTTTGATAAAGTCGTATCATTCATATCGCATCATGTCATAAGTGAAAAAACCAAGAGAGAAAATAAATGCATAAGGAAAGTATGCATACACATCATCTTAATGAATCCCTCAAAAAATGGGTCTTAGAAGCGTTTTTTGGGGAAATTATCAGGCCAAATCCCCTTTGGGTATTTGCAATATGATTTTTCACCTTTTTCTCTTCGTTTTGATATGTTGTGCGTCCAAATCGGACATCGCAGTCAAAAGTTATGCAACTTTGAACATCTATCGCCCTTTTGTACTGGTGCATGCATAAATACATTCATTCTAGGGAGCACTAGATATCCCTAAGACAATGGCGAAAGAGGCCCCGAGCACATTTGTGACCTTCGCGACAAGGAAGGGACAAGTGCCCTAAGGTGTGATGGTGACCCTCATTATACTTGTCAAGTCTGTGATGGGGAAGGAACCATTACACCAAGGTGAGTATGATACCCCACAAAGTGTAAGCTTTAAGGAGGATACCTAAGCCATTGTCTTAAGGAATATCTATCGCATAAATAATTCATTTTAAACAATAAAAATCTTTATGCATTCCAGAAAGTAGTTGGTATTCTTCATACCCTCATCTGCATACAAAATCCCACACACTATCATACATCATGTTAGAAAATAAAACATGATAATGTTTAGCAAAAAAACAAACACCTACATACATGCATCCACCAAATTTCATCCTCATAACATGCATATAACAATAGACAGTTGAAGAAAGTGAACATTCCTCAATACCATGAAAAGAGGGTAGGGCATTTGCATGCCATGCAGGAGTAAAAAAAAAAAAAAATTTTAACCCGCCTATGGGTTCATTTAGGCTTCGAAACATTGCATTGAGGAATGTACACTGTCTGGATGAAATAAATAAAATTGTTTGTTTTCATCATTTCTTCATCCGTCTATTGCATTCATAAATTGCATTCATAAAAAGAGAGGATTAGTCAATGTGCTTTCCATGAAGCAGAATAAGACGAAGAGCAAACTTTTCGTCATCAAATTCTCTCCAATGGTTGATTCGCCTAAGGAGGATAATAAGCCTCAACCGTTGGTCATCCGAGTAAATAAAGGAGAGGGGGCAAGGATGCCATTGCACGCTTCATACGTCAAATAAAGTTGTACCATGGAGATACGCAAAAACATTTCCCATCAATGAGGATATCTCCAGCATAGCCGACATTGGGGGGCAGGATTAGAAGTAGAAGAATCTACTCCCCTGAGGAGCTACAAGACAACGCTCCTAAGAATAAAGGAATAAATAATAAGATCGAAGAAAAACATAATCCAAAGAGGAAACTGAGAAGACTTTGGACTCACGACGTTAAGGAAGTTCTTTCAACGCTCTATAAAAAAAAAAAAAAACTCACGATAGGCGACAAGCTGGTCACGGTTCGAGCTAAAGACGACATTCGGATCAGCAAGTCGTCTGCCCTACTTTGAATGAAAGCGGCTAAAGAGGACCTTTGAAATACCTTTTGCCAATATGAAAAGACTTCCCCAACTATATGAAGGTGACCCACATGATGAGGAAATATAGATGCCGCCCAAACCAAGGGCTCATTAGAAACTATCAAGGAATAAGGGAGCCACCAGATTTTAAAAACAATCCTTTAAAGCATTACTCTACACAGGATCAAATTGCACGAAGAAAAGGGAAGTCTTCCCTCTGCACCTCGAATCAGATTTTCCCAAATAGAGGGGTTCAAGCGTCAAAAACGACTTTAGTCATTAGGTGTTCTCCTTCTAATTCTGAGGGTTTGTAAATCCAATAACTATTAGAGATTACTCCTCAGGGCCAGCCCGACCCCCGAGCATTGTAGGGCACATATTTCCCTATTAATTACAAAGAATGTCATTCTTACTATCTACTTCTCTTCTTGCTATTCATATCTAAACCTCATTAATAACCATATTTAAGCAAATGTTTTCAAAATGCGTCAAAGTAATCAAACTACGCCATTAACCAAAGTAAAAGTCAAATCCATCACTACTGATTGAATAGAAACACAAAATAAGGTTCTACCTCATCATAATAAAGTCGTGTTTTGCCAATGTTGTGTAAAGAGAAAATAAAAATCAAAAGAAGCCCATAGAAGCTAAAAGCTAAAAAGAGAGGGCAAGATACCCGGTAGGAAACCCATTAAGGGGGCTACTCAAAAGTTAGGGTAAAACCTGCTAGGAAACCCGAACAACCATAAAGGGTAGCCTAGGCAAAAATTAGGGTTACAAAATAAAGTCTGCTAGGTTTCCCAAAGCAAGAAAAAAGAAACCTAGACAAAAGTTAGGACAGAACAAAACACAACATCCTAGACTGAAAACCCAAAGGGCATACTAGGGAAGTCAATCAGTCATAGCAAGCGCCATAGAATAAGATGTCACTCCATAAACAAAACATTGTTTAAACTAGCCTAAACACTCTAACCAACCTTGGCTAGCCGTGCTTACAAAAACCATTTTTTGTCAAAATAAAACAATTCTAAAACACAAGCCTTTGAATTAAATATCCTCTTCTTTCTCTTCTCTTGACCCTTACCACTACAGCATTCTAGTAAGTAGTAGGGAAATGTGGAGATAGTAATCAATAGGAGGATTGACATCCCCAAGAAAAGGGAGGGGCGCACTGACATGGCAAGTTGCTCTACAATCAACACAATCCTTCTTCGATCATGGAAAGATCAAGACGGCAAAATTGGTACAACCTATCATGTCAACCAAGCACATAACGTCGGAAGCTCAAGCACATTGGTTAATCCTTTTGAAAAATTAATTAAAATAGTATTATAGGATGCATATCGCAAACATTGCATGCATCTGATAGGCTCCTATCTCTCGAAAAAAAGAAGAGAAAGAAAAAATGACAATAAAAACAATAATGCCTGCTAGGAGATTCTTAAGCAAAAGTTAGGGTAGCCCGCTAGATCGAAAACCCGTAAAAGGGTGGTCTAGGCAAAAGTTAGGGCATTCATAAAAAAGGAAAAAGCCCGCTAAGATATCCTAGGCAAAAATTAAGGCAGCCCGCTAGACCGAAAACCCCAAAAGGGCGATCTAGGCAAAAGATAGGGCTAAACCAAAAAATGAATAAAAGAGAATGCCAGTCACTTTTCCAGATGCATCGATAATCATGAAAGTCCAGTAGGAGAATGCCAGTCACTTTTCCAGATGCATCGATAAAAAAAAAGATAGATTGCATTTAAGGCATCCACACACAAGTAGTCGCACAAAACGACTTTGTCAAGGTAAAAAAATGAAAGAAATAAAAATCATTTCAGATAAATAACAAAAACGAAAAACATTCATGCATATAAGGAGACTAGCTCCATGTTTGCGATTGAAAACAGGATCACTGAGACTGAGTCTCCAAATAATGCCCTCAAGATAATGGAGCAAGTCGTCAATCAAGCGACTCAGCAAAATAAGAGCTTCTGAAAATTAAGAGCTCCAGCTACCATCCTTCTACCCAGAAAAGAAGGCACAAGAAAGTAATAAGTCTCCAAACATTGTTCTCCCTCAAGAAAGAAGAGCGAGTTGTCATAAGAAGCTTCCAGAAGCCAAAGCTCCAATCATCACCCAATAAAAAAGGGCACAATCATCAGACATCATAAAAGAAAAGCCGACGGAAAGGCTTAGTCATCCCCAAGAGGATCCCTTCCTACTCCGAAGGCAAAACAAAAACACTCCTCACGGCTCAGCATTACCACTACATGAGTCATCGAGCACACTCACCCAAAGTCTCCTCCACACTCCCCAATGGAGAATAAAGGCTTCAAGAGCCCATCATCATTAACAGTCAAAAGAGTCCAATCTCCATACCAACAAGGGCTCAACAAAATAAGGAAAAAAGAAGAAAACTCTTGCATCCCCAACGGATGTCCAAAAGAAAAGGCAACAACAGAGAAGGCCGAATAAAAATCCTCAAGTGGATCTCCTAAAAAGTCTACAAAAAAGAATCAGAAATTCCCATCCCCCAGTGGAATAAGAGCTTCACAAGTTTAGCTCGCATCAACATCAATCAAAGGAGTCAAGACTCCATCCCTAGAAAAGAAAAATCAGATCCCTAGGAAGTCAACTAATTCCCTGGTGGATCACCAAAGGAAGAAAACTTCCTCACTAGTGGAAGCCCCCCCCCAAAAAAAAGGAGGGAAAAATCCAGCGTAATAAAAAGAGGCTAAAAAGTAAAAAGGCTTACGCATTATCCCCATAAAAAGCCAGATTTCAAAATCGCGATAAAAAAGAGATAAATCGTGAAAAAATGTGAAATCAATCCTAACTTTTAGGCAATCAATAAAATCCCTAAGTGGGTCACCTCAGAAAAGGGAAAATCAATGAAAAAGAAGGAATCATAAATCCCAATGAAACAAGAGTATCGGCAAAGCCATCTCATACCAACAACATCCAACAAGGAGTCAAAAATTCATTCCCTCAGGGGGGAAATCAAAATGAGATCCCCGGGAAGGCAATCAATTCCCCGGTGGATCACTAAAAAGAGAAAGATCATCCCCAGTGAGCCTACGGCAAAGGCAAAACTCCAGATTCATCCTCAGAATGTCATTTGCCTACGCATAGGCAAGACCTAGCAAGCAAGAGCCATCATCCCCATATCAGCCTAGTCAGAGGCAAAACAAATGCAGCCAAAAGTCTTCACTTCCGATGAAGCATCTGCCTACTCAGAGGCATTACCAGAAACTCAATGGAGTATCGGCCTACTAAAGAGGCCTCACCAAGATCAACAAATCCCCAGAGGATTCTTGCCTACCTAAGAGGAAGTCATAAAAAATCCCCGACAACCAGCAAAATTGGATGACCACTACCAAATGATCAAAACAAAGAATCCCCAACAATCAACAAGCTGGATAACTATTGGAAGAGCCGAAAATTAAAGAATCCCCAGCACACCGGAGGACTTCACCAGAAAAATAAAAACCATTCAACACAAAGACAAGAGAACGCATCTCAGTGCTCGGCGCATGAGCCACCCGAGCAGTAAGACTGTACTAGCCTGATAGGGGGTTCATACCTATCAACCTGCGCACACGGTGCGCCTGATCTGCGCTCGAGCCGGATCAGTAAGTCACAACCACCAGCCTGATGGGGGGTTCATACTCATCCAGTCCGACGCACAGCGGACCACAACTACCAGCCTGATGGGGGGTTTATACCCATCAACCGAAGGATCGACTACCATCAGAAGGAGTATCCTGAGGTTCTACCACGTGTCAACCAAAGGGATCGGCTACCGTCAGAAGGAGTATCCTGGAGGTGCACAACACAAATTTTCCCCAGAAGATCAACCGTCGCAAGACGGAACATCTGAAGGGTAACCGGGTAAGAGGGTCAACTCCTTTACCTCCCAGTCGATCTTCTTGGCACAAAAGGCCAATAGTCGACTGGTCAGGTAAAGAGGGGGCAGCTGTAGACCCCAAATCTTGTCCGACCTCATAATAAAGACCAGAAGACCCTCTATTCGAAGATGGACGAAGCCTAAGAAGCCACTAGGAGAGACTATTAGGCCCCATACTAGGATAGGAGGGATTTTCTGTATGTAAATAAGGATTTTCGCCTTTTAGGATCGAGACTGCCATCTCGCTTCTCGGGACCGCCGTCTCGTTTGGCGAGACGGCCCTCCCGGTTGGCGAGACGGCCGTCTCGAATGGCGAGACGGCCGTATCGACCTGACAGGCACGAATCCCTATAAATAGTCATGCCATTCCCCTCATTTCACATAGTTCTTCCACTTTCCCTTCTACAACTTCTTCAAATTCTCTTCCTAGAACCCCTCCGAAGCATTTCTAGAGTTTCTGAGAGTTTCTTAGAGATTTTATAGCGTTTTCGAGAGTTTTTCCAGCATTGTAAAGAGCGAAGGGCTGCCAAAACGCACCCTAACTTTCGAGAAATTAATCATAGAGTTTGCTTCGGAGGTTTCTTCATTCTTTCCCTCTCTTTATTGCCTTTACTTTTATGATTAAATTGTGTAATAGATATTAGGGCCATGTAGTCAATTTTTTTAATTCCGCAAATAAAAGGGTAAAAGAGTCTTTTCACAAAGTTTATTTATTAAATAGCCGGCCTATCATAGGGAACCCGAAAGGGGCGTCATAAGGGAACTAACACTTCCCTTACACGTAACTAACTCCCTTACCTAAACTCTGGTTTTAACGACCAAAGTTGGTTTTCGAAAACCAATGCTTTTTTACCCCTTTTTCGATGTTTCCGGTAAAAACATCGGTGACGACTCCATAAGAACCCTTCAAAATTAGTTCTTGGGTTAGCCTAGTTATCGGACAATCCAAGAACACTTTTTTGAAAACCTTGCCCCTAGGTTCAGCCCGGTTACCGGACAACCTAAAGGCGTTGTAACCACACCCATAAAAACGTGAAAATTGGAAAGTCAGAACCATCGCGTCGCTCCGACCGCCTCCTTTTGACGGCGGCGACATATACATACATGAAATTAAACATAGAACATAAAATATATGAAAATGACTAACTCCCATTAAAACACAAATTCCTCAAACTATAAAACACCCATGTGAGCAACATGCTTATGAAATACCTTGGGCAAAAGTCCTTTAGTTAGAGGATCTGCTATCATTGAGGTTGTCCCTAATTGTTTTATGGAAATATGTCCACTCTGTACCCTTTCCTTAACAACTAGGAACTTAATGTCGATGTGCTTTGACTTAGTCGAGCTCCTATTGTTGTTAGAATACAATACAACTGATTTGTTGTCACAATATAACTTAAGTGGTACATTCTGCAAAGTTTGAGTCAGAAAACCCAGCGATCTCCAATTGGTCTGACCTCCTATATGTGAGCATATAATCTTTTGTTCTCTTTAAATATCTCATGATCCTTTTTGCTACTTTCCAATGGTCCATTCCTGGATTGCTTAAATATCTTCCTAGAACCCCAACTATGTATGCTATGTCTGGACGCATACATACTTGGGCATACATCAAACTCCCTACAGCTGATGCATAGGAAATCTTCTGCATTTTCTCAATTTCCAAATTCCCCTTTGGGCACTGATTGAGACTAAACTTGTCTCCCTTAGCAACTGAAGTATCCCTGGATTTACATTCATGCATGTCAAACCTTTTAAGAATATTTTTTCGATATAGCTCCTTTGTGATAATCCTAAAATACCCCAAGATCGATCTCGATGTATCTGAATTCCTAATACAAATGAGACATCACCAAGATCTTTCATTTTGAAATTCTTTGATAAAAATTTTATTGGTTTCGTGCAATATGCCTATATCATTAGTGGCAAGTAGAATGTGATCAACATACAAGATCAGAAAAATATACTTGCTCCCCTTAACCTTGTGATACACACAATCATCAACAATATTCATCTCGAAGCCAAATGAGAGAATTACTTGATGAAATTTGTAGTACCATTGACGAAATGCTTATTTTAGTCCATAAATGGATTTTGTCAGTTTGCAAACCATATTCTTTGGATCTCCCTGCACAAAATTTTCTGGTTGTATCATATAAATTGTCTCATCAATGTTACCATTGAGAAACGCCATCTTGACATCCATTTGATGAAGCTCCAAATCATAATGTGCTACAAGAAGCATGATTGTCCTAAAAGAGTCTTTCGATGAAACTAGAGAGAAAGTCTCTTTAAAGTCAATCCCTTCCTTTTGGGTATAGCCCATAGCTACCAGACGAGTCTTATACCTTTCCACATTACCTTTAGAATCCCCTTTGGTCTTAAATATCCACTTGCAACCAATGGGTTTCATACCTTCTGGTAATGGGACAAGTTCCCAAACCTTGTTGTCTTGCATGGACTTATACTCCTCCTTCATTGCTTCAATCCACTTTTCAAAGTTAGAACCTTGCATAGCTTTATGGAAGTTAACTGGGTCATCTTCCATCATATCATTATTTTCCTCATGTTCATGAAGAAATACCATTTTATCATCCGAAATAGAACTTCTTTCTTTCTCTAGTGGATCTCCACAAAGTTATTGGTTCATGATGCACAGGTTCTTGAGGATCTTGAATTTGTTCTTCATGAACAACCAAATCATCTTGAGTAAGGGGTTCATCAACAATGCCTTATGGAGGTTCCGAACTTACTTTATCAAAAGTAACTGTTTGAATAGGTTCTGGAATTGTTACCGATTCTTCCTCCAAGACAAAGTTCCTAATTTTATTCTTCCCCCCAAACTCAATATCCTCAAAGAACGTAGCAGTTCCCATCTCAAAAATTGTCTTTAATGTGGGATCATAAAATTTATATCCCTTCGATCTTTCAGCATAATCAATAAAATAACTACTTACTGTTCGGAAGCCCAATTTCTTTTCATTTGGCTTATAAGGCCTTGCCTCAGCTGGACAAACCCACACATGGAAATGCTTCATACTAGGTTTTCGCTCAGTCTAAAGCTCATAAGGTGTTTTGGTAGCTGCTTTAGTTGGTACTTTGTTTAGAATATAAGTTGTCATCTTTAGTGCCTCTCCCCAGAGTGACTCCGGTAAGGTGGAATGACAAATCATACTCCTGACCATATCTTTAAGAGTCTAGTTTCATCTTTCAGTTACACCATTCATACTAGGTGATCCCAACATGATATACTGTGGGACAATTCCACACTCCTCTAGGTGCCTGGCAAAAGGTCCGGGACGTTGTTCACCTGACCCATCAAATCTGCCATAGTACTCACCACCACGGTCAGACCTAATAGACTTAATTCTTTTGTTGAGTTAATTTTCAACTTCAACTTTAAATGTTTTGAACACGTATAGAGATTGTGACTTTTCATATATAAGTAATAAGTATGCATATCGTGAGTAATCGTCTATGAATGATATAAAGTATTGTTGACCATTCCACGAAGGTGTAAGAAATGCCCCACAAATGTCCGTATTTATTAACTCTAAGACATTTGTAGCTCTATATGCACCTAATCTCTTCGCTCTGGTCTGTTCGCCCTTAATGCATTCAACACAAACGTCAAAGTTTATGAAGTCAATGGACTCTAAGATTCCATTTGACACAAGTCATTCAACTCTATTTTTAGAGATGTGACCTAAGCGCTTGTGCCATAATGCTCCTGAGTAAGTATCGTCAATTTTACGTTTAGTACCCCGTGATTCTGTAGTAAGGGTTTCATTATAGGTGGTCACAGTATCAAGTAAATACAGATTATCATAAGCCAAAAGTGAACCAGTTCCAACAATATCTGAATTAAAAGACATACTAAACTTATTGTTTCTAAATGAACACAAATAACCTAATTTATCCAAATAAGAAACTGAAACCAAATTTCGTCTAAATGACGGCACAACAAAAGTGTCTTTCAAATCCAAATAAAAACCCATACTCAATAACCATTTAAAATTCTCTATAGCTTCCACCTCTATCGATTTGCCATCTTCAACATATATCCATCTTTCAGAATCAATTGGCTTCCGGTAGCTTAGGCAACCCTTTATAGAAACATTGATGTTAGTAGTTGCACCTGAGTGTAACCACCAAGTGTTACTAGGTACTCGATGCTAAATTGACTTCAGAATAGACCAAAGTAGGAAACATACTTTTGAGGATTGGAACATAATTTAAATTGGAAGATACAGAATCAATTATAGCTAAATTAAGAACAAAAGAAACAAACTAATTATTTTCACATTATAAAAATAAATAATTATAAATATATATATATATATATATATATATATATATATATATTCAAATAATGGTTTAACCCATCTCAAGACACCCAATGCATCATCAATATCAAGTCTTTGGACAATAATATTAATTGCTAGGGGTATCTTGTTGTAATGATCAAACATTGACAATAAAGCACGTCCAATAACAAACCAGTCTTTGGATTGATTTATCATCGACAAAGCAAATTCTTATAATTATCACATGTTTATCATTATAAGTGTGTATGCAATTCGGCCAAATATTAATCTTCCTTTGGGCTGACTAATACTCGCATGAATATACACAAGCACTAATATTCAATATTTTTCACGAACTACCAATTCAAGAGAGGTTACTTTGGTGACTTCTTGACTCAATTTGCTCACAAAAAATATTAAACTACCAAAAAATTGAATATTTTATTTATATAACAAAACCAAGTATTTAATATTTATTTCTTTAGAGTTAACAACACAAACTAATTCAAAAGACAATCACCTCATTAGAATCTCACTAAGGATGAACACCTCCCTAGAATCACACTAGGGATGAAACAGAGATAGTTCTGACCCTCTTTAACACACTGCTCAAGAAACAGTGCAACCACGTAAACCCTAAAAAGGGATTAAATAGTAATCACTCAAACCCTAAACAGGGAATTTAACGTCAACTTACCTTAAATTCCTAGAGGATAAAGGCAATAAAATAAGAACAGTCACACCTATGGAAACATTCACTAGTTGCCTAAGATCCTTTGTATTGGGAACTCCCCCAACATCACCCCCAATTCCAAACCCATCCATATCCACCATGAACAGAAAGTGAAAACAAAACCCAGAAAAAATAATAACAACAAAAATAAAAGATTCAAAGAGAACAGAGAACCCAATACAAGAAAGATTGAAACTTGAAACACTATTTCTTTCTTAGTAAAACTTGAAACTTAAACCGAAACAAAAGGGAGAAAACAAAGAAGAAGAACAAGAATCCATAGCTTCCTTTGCTACAATGATGAAACTTTATCTCTTTATGATGAAATTGATTAAGTTTTAAGAAACCCTGAATTAGCCAATTTGGGGATCTCATAGCGCAGTGGATTAGCGCATTCAGATAAAAATTGGGGTCTCCTCCACGATTTCATCAGTGAGCAGAATCAGATTGGGGATGTTATCCCCAAATTTAAATATTAGGGTTCACGAAAATTGGGATTTTATAAATTAAACAAAATCTGAATTTTTAAATATTTCCTAAGACAGACATGAATCAAATATGGGTTGTTCTGATACCAATTGTTAGAAAACTAATAATTATGATCATGATTTTGATTCTAAAGATCAAACATAAACATTATCCCATACTCGTAAACATGTTGTAGACTGAATGCGAAAGTGTACCTGAATTAGCCATAATGATCATATCCTTTTTATAGCACTATTGATCTTATGGTCTTCCACCTGAAGAGCACCTTTATTTTCCCTCTGTATTTTCTCTTCTGATGGGGATAAAAAGAAAGGAACGGGAACTGAGTCTTACGTTCTATGTGTGTGCTCTCAGAAGGGGACCATGACCCTTTAAATAACCAGAATTAGGTTAATTACTTAAGTTTTAGTATTTCTAATTTGACCCCTCATCAAATTAGAAATTATTCTATGGTCTCTACACAAATTTATTTTCATGACATATGCCTTTAGCCAAAATTTTAATTTAGTAAGATCACTTTATTATTTGGCTTAATAAATAATGGCTCTAACACATTTAAATTATGTATCATATATATACATGATCCAAAATTTACCAACAAAACCTACTCTGATACCAACTCAAGAGGAAAAAAAAAAGAAAAATATTATAATATTTAGGTGTGTCTCCACAACCCAAATCACCTCATATTTATAATGGAAGGTTGTAGAAATATATTGATTAGAGGGAAGATGAAAAGATTAACATCTAAAAGATACAACTCTTAGATAGATCCAACTAATTAATACTAATCTAGTAAATATAAATCGTTGAAATCTAACATATATATAGATAATTAATACATATTTATATATTTTAATATTTATATAAACTTAATAAATATGAATTTATATAATACTATATATATATATATATATTTATATACTTATATTTATATTTATATGTATTTATATAAATATAAATTTTAATATATATATTATTTAATTAATATTTATTTATATATTTTGATATATTTAAATATTTGTATAAATTTAATCAATATTATATAATAAGATATTTAATAAATACATATATTTGTATATTTAATAATGACATATTTATATAATTATATATTTGTCTATATTTTATAAACATATAGTCATATATTTGTTTATTTAATAAATATATATTTATATTTTTGTATTTTTAGATATTTATATTAATGATATAAAATATTAAGAGATCATAGATTAAAGGTTCATAATTGAAACAATACATGTTAATATGAAAGCCAACTAAATTAGAAATAATACAGGATAAATGGTACTTGAAGAATCATCTTGTAAATCGCGAGGTAAATGTGAACCTTATTGTCCCATGTTTGTCAATGTATTATTTTCTAAGTCACGAATCATTTCCTCAGGTGTTTCCTGTTGTATAGTCTTAGCTTGAACAAACAATTCAATCTTTCCCCATGTTTTTTCATGTTGCACGGTTGAGTGTAAATATTTTATTTCTTTTCCAACGGTTGATCATTTGGGCCACATCAGCATCAATTTTAATATGTACTGAGTCGTGAATGACCTTTTAGTTTCACACTTGAACTAGGTAGTTGATTTTACAATTTTCATAGTCAAGTACTTGAGTAATATTTTCATATAGTTAGCAAAAGGCCATGTCTGTTGGATTACCATTGTTCTAAGGTTTAAATATGTATAAGTAAGACCAAAACCATTTGGACTTTCCGTGATGGTTGTACTTTGGACAAGCCCACAAAAGTAAATTATAGCTTCAAAGGAATGGATGTTGTTTTGGTTTGCAGAAGAGGTAGAAACAAGAGAATTTAAAAGCATCATTATTTCATTAGTGGATTTTGTATATTGAACATATAATTCAATGATAGTATCCAAAGGGAATTGTGACTTCCAACTAATCATGCTAGATACGTCAATATCAGAAAATATTTCATCAGCATCATATATAATTAAACCATCAACTGTTAGTTTTGGTTGACGGTAATACAACCTATTGATTGACGTGTCTTTAGGAATCCCTAAAGAAGTGCATATTTTTTCCTTTAGAATGATGAGTGTGCAATTGTGTGGAATTCAAAAAATTTGAGATGCACATTGAAAGTATACCTCTTCCTCATTTATTATGATTTACCCATTTGCAAGCACTACTACAAGATAAGAGTTATCAAAGTTTTCAGTATTTATGATGTCAAGTTCCTCCATTTGAAGAGTAAAAAGAAGAAGAAACAAAGCTTGGATAAGATTGTTGATAGGCAAAATGAGTGGACAAATTTTTTATGAGAGAAAACCTGAATTTATATATGTTATTTACTATATTGTATAGAAAAAAATGCCCCCATAATAAATTAGTGTACTTTGTATTTTGAGCTAGGCCTTGGGTAGCGTAATGGTGACTTATCTTTGATGTTGGACAATGTGTGTTAAATTTGGATAGTTGATATTTGAGGATTCAATTTTGACCATTACTTTTTGTTGACACCTTGAACAATATATGGTACCAACAAATCTTGACTGTTGATTTTTTAGGATATAATCTTGATCGTTATTTTAGGATGAGATATTGGGTGACATGCATTAGTGTGTGGTACAAAGAAGTCTTATTGTGAACATTATTCCATGTATCCTAGGTTAGTCTTGGACATTGTAGATTACATATTGATTGACGCACTAATGTGGCACACGCGTGGTCAAATTGGATTCTCGATTGACTCATGGCCAATATCTTATCACCTCCTTGGTCAACAAGGACGCCTAATTCTATGTCAGCTCTAAACCACAAGTGTACAACATCAACTCCTTGACCATCTTAAAATTGGTGGTTGTGTCTTGACCATCTTAAATGTGGTTGTTGTGACTTGACCATCTTAAATTTTGTGGTTGTGAATTGACCATATTGAATTTGGTGGTTGGGACTTGACTGTATTAAGTTTGGTGGTTGGGACTATTAGAAATATAGGTTGAGATCTAGATAGGGGGTGAATTGATATAGTAAAAAACCTTTTGCAACTTTTGATTACAAATTATAAATTTCAAATATTTAAGAACCCAATCAATATTTGAACCAAATGAAAACAATCTTGAAATAAAGAAAGAGATGAAAGAGGAATAAGAACACCAAGTTTATACTGGTTCACCCAATCCACTGGGCTACATCCAGTTCTCAACCAAATTCCAGTTGAGTTCCACTAATTAAATACCAATTGATTACAAGAACAAATTACAAAAAATCAATCTACACTAAAACTATAACCTAGTTCTTGAACCTATGACAATAACCACAATTCCAGTTATTTAACCAGTGCCCACAATTGCAGACACCGAAAATACAAAGAGACGAATGAAGAATTGAGATGCTGGAAGAAACTACAACAATCAAATCAATATGTAGATGTAAAGATCCAATCAAAAAATGAGTTTTCTCAAAAACAAGAACAAAGAGCCTCAAGAAAGATTTCAAAAGAATTCTAACGACTGAAGCACATTTATCTCTTGAAAAAGATCTCTAAAGATTGCTTGAATGATTTCTCAAAGATGTAATTTGAAACATAGGTGAAAATCTGTTTATATAGAGATTTTTTTAACTGACTAATACGTTTAATCGATTAATTCGTACTATAATCAATTAAACAACTTAGTTTAAATGAATTTAACTGATAAAAATTCTTTTTAATCGATTAAAAAGGTTATGCTAATTTTTTCCGAGACATTTTAACTGATAAAAACGTGGTTTAATCGATTAAAATAGTTCCGGATATTTTTCAGAGGCGTTTTAACTAATGAAAACGATGTTTAATCGATTAAAACAATTATGAATATTTTTCAGAGGCGTTTTAACTGATAAAAATGAGGTTTAATCGATTAAAATAATTATGGATATTTTTCAAAGGCATTTTAACTGATAAAAACAAGGTTTAATCGATTAAAATTGCGATACAATTTTTTTAAGTGTTTTAAATCAATTATTTCGAAGATATATCAATTAAAAACTGACAAAAAGTATTCTAAAGCTTCTTAAGTAAATTTAATCGATTATTTTGAAAATGTATCGATTAAAATTGGGATAAAAAAATGTTCTCAGGTTGTTTAAGTGATTTTAATCAACTATTTCGAATATGTATAAATTAAAATTGTGACAGAAAGTGTTCATAAGTTGTTTAAGTGATTTTAATCGATTATTTTGAAAGCATATCAATTAAAAATGCAACTAAAGAATATATTAAGCGATTAAAATGATTTTTAAGTGATTAAAAATACTTGAGACACTTTATACTTTGTAAAAAAAGAAACTCATGCTTAAGGAGAGGATAAATGCTTATACGTACACAATGAAGCACTTGGTGGATTTGATGAAGACATAGATATAACTTAGGTTGTGGGTGTGTAGATGATTGGGTGTTTAAGTTTAAGCACTTAATCTCTTGATATGCCATTATATTTTGTGATAAGCACCTTAAAATGTTGCATCTCATTGAAAATCATTTTTCTGCATGAAAGACTTACGTTTAAATATTAAAAGAATAAACTAAAGTTTTTTTTTAATCTGTTGAAAAGGATTTTCAATCTATTAAAATCTCTTATCATAATAAATGGTCATACATAATCGAAAATTAAATTGATTGATTCACAGTAATCAACAAGTTAAAAATAACTCAATAAATTTTCAATATCAAGTTTCGCATTTTCAATCTGCTGAAATGATTTTAAATCTGTTGAAACAGAAAGACCTGTTTCAGCCTAAGAGTTTTTAGAAAATCAATCTGTTGAAATATTTTTCAATCTGCTGAAACAGAGAGACTATTTTTTTAACTAAGTGTTTGCAGGAATTTAATCGTTGAAATGATTTTTAATCGATTGAAACAGAGAGTCGCCATTTTTCATTAAGTTGTTTTAATCCATTAAAACTCGAATCAATTGATTAAATGGAACTTTAAATGAAATCAATCGATTGAATCGATGTCTTAATCGATTAAATGGAACTTTAAATGAAATCAATCGATTGAACCGATCTTTTAATCGATTGAAATAATACTCTGATCGATCATAGTTTTGTTCTAATCGATCATAACTCATTCTGATCGATCATAGTTTTATTCTGATCGATCATAACTCAATCTGATCGATCATAGTTTTATTCTGATCGATCATAACTCAGCCTAATCGATCATACTTCGTTTTAATCGATCGAGTCTCTTCTAAACCTGTTTTATCGCTAACCAACTTATCTTTTGACTCTCTAAAACAGCTTTTAACAGATGAAACGTTCTGCTTTTTCCGATTTACTCTATATATACAGATTTGATCTATCTTTTGAATACACAATACAACACACTACTTGAGAAAACTTGTGAAATCAATCTGTGAAACTTTCATATGTGACTTTCTCTGCATTCAAGAATCTTTTTCATATCATAAGGTGTTGTGATCAGAATTGTGGTTATTCAAAGAGAGAAAGTGCTGATAGAATTGGTTCTGGACAATTAGAAACTTCAAGTCCAGGTTTTTTCTTTCCATATTCTTTTGTAAAAGTTGATTGTGCAGGTTGGATTGTAATCTGCACTTGGTACGTAGAATCGGGTTTGGTTACTCGGGTGGTTTTCAAGATTCTCGTCTTGTGGGTTTGCAAGATAGTTCTTGGGGTAGATTGGTGAGTATCTACTGGTTGTAAATTTTCACTTGGTATTAGTGAAACTTGACTGGTTTGTCAAGAACTCGGATGTAGCTCTGGATTAGAGTGAACCAAGTATAAATTTGTGTGTTAATATTCTTCTTTCATCTCTTTTATTTTCTGTCAATAAACTTGTTGTGTTTAAACCAAACTACCTTCGCAAAGATTAAATAAAGATAACTCATTCTTCCAAAAGAAAGTAAGTTTTGCGAAAAACTTTTAGAAGTTCAATTCACCCCCTCTTGAACTCAACCATTAATTCTTTCAATTGGCATCGAGCTGGTTCTTGTAAGTTACTCAAGGAATCGGTCCAATGGTCGAGGGAAAGATGAATTTTTAGAAGGAGCCTCCATAAACAGGCCTCCACTTTTTCTCGGTGTGAATTATTCTTTCCGGAAGGTTAGAATGAAAATCTTTATTGAATCTCTTGATAGAGGCATTTGGGAAACTATTGTTAATGGTCCTTACAAACCAACTCATACCGTAGATGGTAAAGTAGTCGAAAAAGATTGGGCTGAATTAACCGATGTAGAAAATAGGAAAGTCCAATATGATTATACTCGCAAAAATATTATTACCTCTGCTTTAAATCTTGATGAGTTTTTCAGGGTGTCTCAAGTGTGCCTCGCCAAAGAGATGTGGGAAATTTTAGAGGTTACACATGAAGGAACGTCTGATGTGAAAAGGGCAAGAAAGCATGAGTTAATCAGGGACTATGAGTTGTTTAAAATGCAACAAGGAGAAACAATTGCAGATGTGCAGAAAAGGTTCACGCACATAGTCAATCATCTAATTGGGTTAGGAAAGACTTTTGACAAAGAAGAGTTCAACATCAAAATTTTAAAGTGTTTGGACAGAACATGGCAACCAAAGGTGACAACAATATCAGAATCAAGAGACTTGACTGAAATGACTACCGCTTCACTTTTTGGTAAGTTGAGGGAACATGAGTTGGAAATCAATCGGTTCAAAGAACAAGAGAATGCAGAAAAGAAAACTAGAAATATTGTTCTCAAGACAATTGAAGAAAACAGATGGATCTCGAAGAAGATGAATCAGAGAACCTGACTTTATTGGTTAAGAAATTTGGAAAATTTCTTAGAAGAAAGAACAGAATTGGCCAAGTAAAAAGGTACAATGATAAAAAGACTCGAATCTGTTCAAAATAATATTACTTGTTATTCTTGTGGTAAACAGGGTCACATAAAGAGTGATTGTCCTGAAAAGATCAAGAATCGAACAAGAAAGAATCAAGATACAAAGGGAAAAAGGCTTATATAGCCTGGCAAGACATTGATTCATCTTCCAGCTTCGAATCCGAAAGTGAGGAGGTGAACCCGTGCTTGATGGTCGGTCGTGAATCCTCTTCATCACATGTAAGTTCAACTCCTACAGAGAATGAAATGAATTACAAGCACATTACTGAATGATTTTAATGAAATGCATAGTGAAGCCAAAAATTTATCTCATACAAATAATCGGTTAAAAGGATTAAATAACTCGGTTAGAAAATAGAGTTAAAGTTCTGGAAAATGAACTATTAGAAAGCAAAACAGATTTAGAACATCTAGATATAATCTATGCATCTGCTGATAATGTTGCGCTAATAAGAAGTGTGAAAAGTGTATTATTCTGCAAGATAAGGTTGATTACTTGATTAAAACTTTGTCTAAATTTACTCAAGGCAAAGAGAATTTAGATGCACTTCTTGGGTCTCAAATATGTGTGTTTGAACATTCTGGAATCGGGTACAAACCTAAGAATGGGGTAAAAACTAAAAAATATTTGAACTTCTTTTCATACAGAAAAACAACAGCATCCCCTTTCTCATCTTGTCATTATTGCATGAAGAAAGGACATACTATAAAATTCTGTCATGCTAGAAAATTTTTTGTGCCGCAAGGTAGGAAAAGATGGGTTCCAAAACATGTTAAACAGAAAAATTGACTCCTAAGGACCCAAAATACGTAAGGGTACCAAATACTTGATGTTTGATCTTTCAGGAACAGCAACAAGAGTCCCTTTGGTATCTAGATAGCGGATGTTCAAGGCACATGATAGGTGACATTTCAAAATTCCAGAAGCTGAAATTGAAGAATGGAGGTCATGTGACTTATGGAGACAACAACAAAGGAAGAATTCTAGGTTCTGGAGATATTGGTGATGGTGAATCAGTAATCATTCACAATGTTCTTCTTGTTGAAGGTCTCAAGCACAATCTGATAAGCATAAGTCAAATAGAACAACAGGTACTGCAGATGAAGAAGATTTAACTGATAATTCTTATCAGTTGAAACATGCCAGTAACACAGATCAGCGTACTGTTGAAGAAGATGATCCATCAGTGGACCCTGCAAAAGCTAATTCTCCAACAATTACTGAAGAACAGGAAGAAGATGTTCTGGAAGAGCTTCCTAAAGAGTGGATTGTCCCAAGAAATCTCTCTCTAGACAATGTCATCGGGCAAATTAATAAAGGAGTATCTACTAGACATTCTCTTAATCAATTCTGTAATCATATGGCATTCATTTCACAAATAGAGCCTAAGACAGTTAAAGAAGCATTAAATGATGAATACTGGGTTAGTGCCATGCATGATGAGCTTAATCAATTTGAAAGAAATAAAGTGTGGGAATTAGTTCCTAAAATCAAAGATATCAATGTAATTGGTACTAAGTGGGTATTCAAAAACAAGCTAGATGAACACGACATTATTACTAGAAATAAAGCTAGGTTGGTAGCCAAAGGGTATAACCAACAAGAGGGTATCGATTTTGATGAAACCTTTGCACCTGTAGCTAGACTTGAAGCTGTTAGATTATTATTAGCTTATGCATGTTTAAGTGGTTTCAGATTACTACAGATGGATGTAAAGAGTGCCTTTCTCGAATGGACTCATCAATGAAGAAGTATATGTTTCTCAACCTCCGTGGTTTGAAGATCACAAGCATCCTGACCATGTCTACAAATTAAAAAAGGCCCTTTATGGTTTAAAGCAAGCACCTAGACAATGGTATGAGAGGTTAAGTAACTTCCTAATTGATCAAGGGTACAAGCGAGGTGAGGTTGATAAAACTTTGTTCATTAAGAAATCTGAACTCGACATTATTCTGGTGCAGGTGTATGTGGATGATATCATTTTCGGTTCCACTAATAATGTCATGTGTAATAAGTTTGTAAAAGAAATGCAAAGTGAATTTGAAATGTCCATGATGGGAGAATTGAATTTCTTCCTTGGTCTCCAGGTTAAACAATTAAGAAATGGCATTTTTCTTAGTCAATCTAAATACCGCAATGAATTGTTAAAGAAATTTGATATGCAAAACTGCAAGGTATCCTCTACACCCATGTCTACTAACCGTTGTCTAGACTTAGATGAAAAAGGAAAACCCGTTGATCAAACTAAATATAGAGGTTTGATTGGTTCACTACTGTATCTAACTCGCTAGTAGACTCGACATTATGTTTAGTGTGTGTCTTTGTGCAAGATTTCAGTGCAAATCCAAAGGAATCTCATCTTACCGCTGCCAAAAGGATTCTGAAATACCTCAAGGGAACAGCTTAATGTTGGACTATGGTATCCCGATGGTGCATCCCTTAAACTTGTTGGATTTTCTGACTCTGACTTTGCAGGATGTAGATTGGATGTAAAAAGTACCTCCGGTACTTGTCATTTACTCGGGAGCAGCTCTTATATCGTGGCACAGCAAAAAGCAAGCGTGTGTTGCTCTGTCAACTGCAGAAGCTGAATACATTGCAGCTGGGAGCTGTTGTGCTCAAAGCATCTACCTCAAGCAACAACTAACAGATTATGGAGTTACTCTAAACAAGGTACCTCTGGTTTGTGACAATACTAGTGCAATAAACTTAACTAAGAATCCTATTCAACACTCTAGAACTAAGCATATTGAAATTAGACATCACTTTATTAGAGAACACGTATCTAGGGGTGACTGTGAGATTTTATTCGTTGAATCGGAAAAACAGTTAGCTGATTTATTCACTAAACCACTTCCTAGAGACAGACTTAATATGCTTAGGACTGAATTAGGAATTCTAGATATATCTAGTATTGTATAACTGATTCTTTACAGTGATTGTATGCTTTTTAACAAGCTGATAACAAGTTCAATCGATTAAAAATTGCATGAATAACTGGATATTATTTGTTTCAATCGATTGAAATTGCTAAATAATCTGTTGATTTCCTGATTCTTACTCTTTGGTATTGATATGTTATTAGTTCAATCGATTAGATAAACTTTTAATCGATTTATTTCATTAATCTTGTAGCTCTGCACACTTTCTTTTATAAATCAATCGATTCAATCTTCGATTCAATCGATTGAATTCACTAATGGTACTCTGAATAATTTTCTTTTACAAAATAATCGATTTAATTTTTGATTCAATCGGTGTATTTCACTTATAAGTATCTACGATTACAAAATCAGTTGGTTTCACGAAATATCAACTGATTATTTTTCTTCTAGGGCTAGTTGTATGTACTTTGTCTCTAACCAATTTCTGCAGAGTAAACTGAAAGCATTTACAACAAGATAAACTTCAACTACTCTCTTCAATATCCAAGATATTCAATAAAAGC
Organism: Sphenostylis stenocarpa; assembly: GCA_963425845.1. Lineage (NCBI taxonomy): Eukaryota > Viridiplantae > Streptophyta > Magnoliopsida > Fabales > Fabaceae > Sphenostylis > Sphenostylis stenocarpa. Next base: position 104,021,573 of record OY731403.1, read on the forward strand.
TAATTGATACTGATTGCATATCTACTGAGAAGGTAATTAAGTTGTACAGTAGCAATTTCTTCTCTCTCCACCTTTATCATCACTGCGCAGTAGCAGTAATATAGTAAAGACAAAAACCTTGAAGCTGAAAAAGATTGTGTATTCTCATTCCTATAGTATTATTTTCTTCTTAGAGCTTCTCTTTTCTCGGTTTTCTCTCGTTCTGCTCATCCCAAAAATCAAATATGTTCAAGCGCACAAAGTCTCGGTAGGAAGAAGTCCAACAGAGGCGAGTCCTCTATCGCAAGGCAAGAACGTAATGTTGGAGGAAGGATTGAAACTTGGTTCAATGGGGACCAAGAGAAAATGGATTTGTTTATCCATGAATTGAGCAGGAAGCAAGTCAACATTCCAAAGATGTTAAAGTTCTCCTGGTTTGATGCCGAAGGTTTCAGAGGCATTAGAAAGTTACTGCAGCACCAAAAGCTTCAGAAGTTTCTGGAGTTGGACGGTAGGATTTATCCTGATTTGATTAAAGTTTTCTTCACAAATTTGTCCTTTGAAGGTTCCACTTTGAAAACCCAAGTTAAAGGTATGGACATTGAGATTACACCTAACATCTGGAAGGAGGTTGCTGGAATAAAGGATGTAGGAGTGAAAGTCACCAAAGGGTGCACTTCTGATGTGGAAGAATTTAATAAGGTTCAGTATTTCCGCTCTTGCTTGAAGAATAGGCATGATTCTGTAAGTTCATTCAACACTGGGAAGTTGAAACTGGAAGAAAGGATTCTCGCTTTCATCGTTTCCTGGCAGCTTACACCCAGGGGGAGCAATCATGCGGTGCTAAATGAAGGAGATTTAGTTCTGATGTACTGCATTCATCACAGAATACGTGTGAACTGGGTCTTTGTCATCAAGGATCACATGATCAAAGCCAAGAGACTTAGTGACTTCAGGTATCCCTATGCTATTCTGATTTCTAAATTTTTAACACATTTTGGTGTCGATGTTGAAGGAGAACTTGTTGAAACCGTCCGATCAACAAATGAAATAAATAACTCTGTGCTTCACAAAATGGGATTTATTAAAGTTGATGGTGAATGGATCTCGAAAGAAGATGCTGGGAGAAGTGAAGAAGAAGAGCAAGAGGAAGGAATCAACACCGATATTCCCGGAACTTCGCAAAGACGTCCTTCCGATCCAATGGAAGAAGAAGTAAACCCAATGGAGATGATTCCATACAATCCACCGCCTCGACCGTGGCACGCCTCTGTCTCGGCTCGAAAGAACAATGTTACATCAAATGAGCGAACTGCAACCGACCAAAGGAGGCATATGGAGATGACTCGCTGCCTCGAGGGCTCTGCAGCATTATTTGGATGAAAATTTCATTGCAAGGTTCCAGCATATTGATAATCAACTAGAAGACATTTACAACAGGATTGTGGAACTGCAATTCAACCAAGGCCCCGGGGACGAATGAAGATTTTCTATGTTTCTGTTATTCTATTTTCTTTTCTTAGTTTTTAATGTTCTGTTTTATATTCGGGGTATCCACGTGGCCCCATTGGACTGTAACTACAACAATCTATTTGATGCAGTCAAATAGGGGGAGAAGTATTTTGCTTAAAACTGTCACTACACACACACCACAAAATATATGTCTCTGGTCTGTTATTCTTGTTTTGCAGGTGCAGTGGTTATTTGTCTCCATCAAATAGGGGGAGATTGAAGCACTTGGTGGATTTGATGAAGACATAGATATAACTTAGGTTGTGGGTGTGTAGATGATTGGGTGTTTAAGTTTAAGCACTTAATCTCTTGATAGGCCATTATATTTTGTGATAAGCACCTTAAAATGTTGCATCTCATTGAAAATCATTTTTCTGCATGAAAGACTTACGTTTAAATATTAAAAGAATAAACTAAAGTTTTTTAATCTGTTGAAAAGGATTTTCAATCTGTTAAAATCTCTTATCATAATAAATGGTCATACATAATCGAAAATTAAATTGATTGATTCACAGAATCAACAAGTTAAAAATAACTCAATAAATTTTCAATATCAAGTTTCGCATTTTCAATCTGTTGAAATGATTTTAAATCTGTTGAAACAGAAAGACCTGTTTCAGTCTAAGAGTTTTTAGAAAATCAATCTGTTGAAATATTTTTCAATCTGTTGAAATAGAGAGACTATTTTTTTAACTAAGTGTTTGCAGGAATTTAATCTGTTGAAATGATTTTTAATCGATTGAAACAGAGAGCTGTCATTTTTCATTAAGTTGTTTTAATCCATTAAAACTCGAATCAATCGATTAAATGGAACTTTAAATGAAATCAATCGATTGAATCGATGTCTTAATTGATTAAATGGAACTTTAAATGAAATCAATCGATTGAACCGATCTTTTAATCGATTGAAATAATACTCGATCGATCATAGTTTTGTTCTAATCGATCATAACTCATTCTGATCGATCATAGTTTTATTCTGATCGATCATAACTCGACCTAATCGATCATACTTCGCTTTTAATCGATCAGAGTCTCTTCTAAACCTGTTTTACTCGCTAACCAACTTATCTTTTGACTCTCTAAAACAGCTTTTAACAGATGAAACGTTCTGTTTTTCTGATTTACTCTATATATACAGATTTGATCTATCTTTTGAATACACAATACAACACACTACTTGAGAAAACTTGTGAAATCAATCTGTGAAACTTTCATACGTGACTTTCTCTGCATTCAAGAATCTTTTTCATATCATAAGGTGTTGTGATCGAATTGTGGTTATTCAAAGAGAGAAAGTGCTCGATAGAATTGGTTCCGGACAATTAGAAACTTCAAGTCCAGGTTTTTTCTTTCCATATTCTTTTGTAAAAGTTGATTGTGCAGGGTTGGATTGTAATCTCGCACTTGGTACGTGAATCGGGTTTAGTTACTTGGGTGGTTTTCAAGATTCCGTCTTGTGGGTTTGCAAGATAGTTCTTGGGGTAGATTGGTGAGTATCTACTGGTTGTAAATTTTCACTTGGTATTAGTGAAACTTGACTGGTTTGTCAAGAACTGGATGTAGCTCTGGATTAGAGTGAACCAGTATAAATTTGTGTGTTAATATTCTTCTTTCATCTCTTTTATTTTCTGTCAATAAACTTGTTGTGTTTAAACCAAACTACCTTCGCAAAGATTAAATAAAGATAACTCATTCTTCCAAAAGAAAGTAAGTTTTGCGAAAAACTTTTAGAAGTTCAATTCACCCCCCCTCTTGAACTCAACCATTAATTCTTTCACACAATGTAGACGCAGACACACCAATGGACTAACACAATATCTTCTTTTGACTTCATCAAATCTTTTAGCAAGTCTTCCAAGATTTTTCCTATTAATTTCTTCATTAAGGACTTGAAAGATTGAATCTCCTATAAATACCCAAGGGAGAGACTTCATGATTGCACCCATCTCTCAAACTCTCCTTCATTATTCTCTCAAACTCTCTCCAACCTATTTCTAAATCTCTTGTCCACCCTTCTTTGAAACTTTGTGTCACTTACATTTTACAAATCATGTATTCTCAAATTGCCCTTGTTCATTATGATAGTGTCATGGGTTTCACCAACATTGAAGGAGTGACTTTTTATCACCATTGAAAGTGATGAAGATCTTATTGAAATACTCTGGCAAAGATCTTATTGATTTGATGAAGTCAAAGATAAAGTCAAAGTCAACTTTGTAGTGGTAAACAGTCACTTAGATAAAAGAATAGAGGGATTAGTGTGTCCGCAGCTATGCTTAGGTATAATCATTTTTATCTTTTCTGCTGCATGAGGTTTCTTCACTTAAAAGATTTTGCAAAATGCCTCTAAAAACGTTTAAGCAGTTAAAAACAAAGTATTTTAACAAAAGCTTTCTTAAACAAGTTTTTAACTGATATAATTTCGAAATAACAGGTTGTTTTCATTAAAGAAAGTTTTGAAAACCTTCTGTCAGTGTTTTAACTGATAAAGCTTCGAAATAACCGATTAAAATCACTTAAAATGTTAAGAGAAGCGTTTTTGCAGTATTTTAATCGATACAACTTGGTTTTAATCGATTAAATCCACTTAGTGTTCAGGATGATCGATCAGAATGCAATTATGACCGATCAGAATCAGATATGATCGATCAGAATTGAGTTATGACCGATCAGAGCTTTTTCAATCGATTAAAACACGTTTCAATCGATTAAAACAACTTAGAAAATTTCTACACAGCGTTTTAATCGATTAAAACTTATTTTTATCAGTTAAAATCACTTGGAAAATTTTACAAGAAAGTTTTGCAGTATTTTAATCGATTGAATCACGAAACAATCGATTAAAACAAATTACAAGATTTTTTGTAAAAAATTTTAATTGATATAAACGTTGTCGTATCAGTTAAAACAAATTTGTTAAAGAATCAAGAACGTTTTAATGGATTAAAAGAAGTTTTAACAGATTAAAACTACACTTTTAACAGATTAAAAGATTATTTTAACAGATTGATTAAACCAACAGTTTTGAAAATCTTCTATAAAAACATATTGGCTTGAACTTTTTAAACATCATCGAATATCAATCTTTTACACATCCTTTAGCAATCAAGCAAGCAAACTTTAATACTCTTTCAAGAAAGATTTGCGCTAGTTTTTGTGAAGTTCTTTGAAATTCTTTCTTGAGGCAAATTGCTTTCTTTTGGAGAAGAAACACTTACTGCAAATTTGCATAAAACTGGTTTGAGCATTCTAGTTTCTTCTTTTCATTTCTTTTCATTCTTTTACTGTATTGTTTGGTGCCTGGAATTGTGGGCACTGGTTTCTCTGCAGCTGGAATTTGGTTGTAGAGGTTGTCAAGAACTGGAATTTGGTTCTTGGTGAAAGGTTAGGTGCAGGAACTGGAATTGTGGTTCTTGTGGTAGATTAAATGTAAGATTGTAATCTGTAAAACATTTAATCTAGTGGAACCCAACCTAGAATTTGGCTGGAGACTGGACGTAGCCCTGGTATTGGGTGAACCAAGTATAAACACTCGGTGATATATTTCTAAACCTTTCTCCTCTTTTAATTCTGTTACTGCGTTTATTGTTGATTAATTGCTTTGTGATTCAAGAACAGATCTAAAATCTTATTTTTACAAATAGATAATCTATTAATTGCGAAAATCTTTCAAAGATCAATTCACCCCCCCCTCTTGATCTCAGCCTACTTTTCTAACAATTGGCATCAGAGCGAGGTTCTTGAGAGTTATCCATGGCTGAAAACAGATTACCGTTTTCCGAGGGAGCTTCTATTAACGGACCTCCACTCGTTTTGTGGAACAGATTATCCTTTTTGGAAAATTAGGATGAAGATCTTTATTGAGTCTATTGATAGAAATGTTTGGGATGTAATTGCTAATGGCCCTTTAATTACGTAAAAAGAATGGTCCAGCTTTAAATGATGAGGAAAAGAAAAAAGTTCAAAATGATTGCACTCGCTAAAAATATAATTACTTTTGCACTTAACATGGATGAGTTTGTCAGTGGTCTCCCAATGCAAATCTGCCAAGGAGATGTGGGATGTTCTTGAGGTTACTCATGAAGGGACAAAGAGATGTAAAGAGAGCCGTAAAGCATACTCTCATAAGAGAATATGAGCTCGTTCAAAATGCAAACTGGTGATAGCATTGCGGATGTGCGTAAGCGATTCACTCACATCATTAATCATCTAATGGGCCTAGGTAAAACCTTTGATAAAGAAGAATTAAATATTAAAGTCTTGAAATGTCTTGACAGGTCATGGTAGCCAAAGGTCACAGCAGTTTCAGAGTCAAAGGATTTGTCCGTCATGACAACGACTTCTTTGTTTGGCAAACTCGGAGAACATGAAATGGAAATTAACAGATTTAATGAACAAGAAGTCTCCGAGAAGAAAAGCAAAAGTATAACACTCAAAGTTGAAGGAAGAAATCAAGAATCAGAGGAGGAAAGTGAGAATCTTGGACTGCTTGTCAGAAAATTCAACAAATTTCTCAAGAAAAAGATTCAAGACAAGGAAAAACATAAAAGGTATGAGAAAAAAACTGATTCTTCTAACTTTAAATGCTATGGATGTGGTAAGCAGGGCCATGTAAGAATGGAGTGCCCAGAAAAGAACAAATATAATGACAAGAAAGAAGAGAAAGTCAAAAGAAGAGCCTATGTAGCATGGGATGACAATGACACTTCATCAACAAACAATTCTGATAATGAAGAAGCCAACCTGTGTCTAATGGCAAATCAAAACCTTTAATCCAGCAGTGTAAGTTCTAATTCTTCTTTAAATTTAGTGAACTATAATTCATTACAAGAAGCATTTAATGAAATGCATGAAGAGGCTAAGAAACTGCAAAAAGAAAATGATAGGCTAAAAGGATTGAATAATTGGTTAGTAAATAAAGTAAACTCTCTTGAAAAAAGAATTCTTGAAGATGAAACTGATTGTGATTTCTTAAAATTAATTCATGATAATTCTGATTGTGCATGTAATAAACCCTGTAATAATTGTTCAGAATTACAAAAGAAAATTGATTTTTTATCACAAACCATTTCAAGGTTTACACAAGGTCAAGCTAATCTTGACGTTTTACTTGGGTCACAAAAACTAATTTTTGACAAATCTGGAATAGGATTTAAATCTAGGATGAAATTCAGAAAAACAAATGTAAATAGGAAATCATACTCTGTGATTAAATGTTTTTACTACATGAAAAGAGGTCATTCAGTAAAATACTGTAGAATTAAAAAGTATGTTATTCCTAAAGGTAGAATGAAATGGATTCCCAAAAATAATTCATTTCAAATAACCTGATTGGACCCTGTAATTATAAAGGGTACCAAAAACATGCTAAATTTGTTTTGCAGGAACAAAATCTGGGAGTCCCTTGGTATTCAAAACAGCAAATCAGGTTCTGCTTTCATAAACTGATTGTTTTAATTGATATAAAACAGTATTAATCGATTAAAATAACTTATAGAGGATATCAGAAAATCTGTCCGTACCGTTTTAATCGATTGAAAGGCGAATTAATCGATTAAAATGTTCTCAGGATTTGAGTTTAGTTGTTTTAATTGATTAAAAAGAATTTATATCAACTAAAAACAATAAGATGTCAAAATTAATCGATTCTTTTTCATTTTAATCGATTCAAATTTTGTTATCATTTTATTAATTTCATCTTGTGCAAGACTAATCGATTCCTTTATGAATTAATCGATTATTTCACTCGTAGCATTTTCAAACCTAGTATTAAAAATCAAATTAATAGGTTAATTATTTGGTTAATTGATTAATTTGTTTCTGAAAATTAGTTTTATAACATCCAATTGAAAATTGGTAAGCAAATCAAAGTCAAAATCCCAAGTTTTTTATGGTAATCAAAATCTGCATAATGCTTTTAAATATTGTTTGACCAAGTCAAACATCTTCCCAAGAACAGTTTAGCTGATACACCCACTGTCCAAGAATCTGTGCCTGTGTTCTCAGTCAAGGGGACATATGTAATTAAAGCTGATTTTGCAGGTTCTGTCTAAAGTAAACTGCAATTCACAAAAATTAACATCCGTGAATCTTCAGCTTGCTCCTGTGTAGCTCATTACTCTCGGCCTTATCTTCCTGGTTCAAAGTGTTCCTCTCTTCTTTCCTTTTACACACGTCTCGAAACCCTTCTCCGAAAATACAACAAGATGCCGAGAAGATCTAAGTCAAGAAAGAAGCAAAAAGGGGAATCTTCCTCTCGCGCAAATCCCGGTGGCCATCCGGAAGCCTGGTTTGATGGAGATATAGGAAAGATGAACACCTTCATCTCTCGAGTTTAGTCGAAACAGATTGTTATTCCAAAATTTATCAAATTTAGGTGGCTGGACAAAGAAGGATTTACTAGTCCGAGAAGAAAGTTAAAAAGTCAAAAGCTGAAAACTTTCATGGAGTTTACTCGGGAACATTCAACTCTGATTTGGTTCGGGTTTTTACTCCAACTTAACAAGTAAATGGGTCTACAATCGGATCTCGGGTAAAGGGAGTAAATATGGAAATTACTCCTCGCTGTTTGGGAGCGAATTACCGGCCTTAAGGATAGAGGTATCAAAGTTTCAAGGGGGAATATTTCTGAGATTCCTGAGTTCAACAAGATTCAGTTTTTTTGGTCTTGCCTTAAGGATCCAAATGATTCGGTAAGAATTCTAAATGCCGGAAAACTTGCACTTGAACATAGATTACTTGCTTTTATTGTGGCATGGATGCTTACTCCAAGAGGGAGTAATCATGCTATTCTTAATGAGGGAGATCTTGCCCTCATGTATTGCATTTTTAACAATGTTCGGGTAAGCTGGGTGTATGTGATCAAAGATCACATGTTGAAAGCTAAAAGGTTGGCAGATTTCAAATTGCCATATGCTATGTTAATTAATAATTTCTTTAGATATTTTGAAGTTGATCTTTCCGGGGAGAGCATAGAAACCCCCAAGGCATCAAATGAAATTGACGACTCCACCCTAAGAAAAATGGGATATATAAAAGTTGATGATGAATGGATCTCCAAAATTGATGCTCGGGATGTCTCGAGGGTGAGGAAGAAGATGAAGATGAAAATGAACAAGGCCAAATTCCTCCCTCTCCAGCTGCTACAGAGGTTCCTGAGTCAACCAGTGGTCAAGCCTCATATAAGAATATGGAAATTATTCCTTACATGGAGCAGCCTGACCGTGGGACTCCTTTATCTCAGTTTGAAAGAACAATGCTTTCTCAAATGGCTGCTGTGCAGGAAAATCAGAGAAAGCATATACATATGACATTCCAACACTTCCAGCAAATAAACAATCAATTTGCATCCCTTGGAAACCAAATTGTTGATATCTACACCAAGCTGGAAGATATGCAGCTGAACCAAGGAAACTGGGATGATTGATTTTATGGATTAAAAGGGTCCCTTCTTATCTTATCTTTTATTTCTTATTTCTTTTGATGCTAATTTCAATTTCTGGTCTGTAATATTTACTAGTTGTATACCAGGTACAATCTCTTTAGCTTTGATCAATATAATGTAGGTTTTAAATCGAATCAAACTAGTCTAGATAGAATTCAACATAGATCCTGAATATTTTTAGCTGATACAAAATGGTTTTAATCGATCAAATCGATTAAAGGAAACACTTTCACAACAAAATAATCGATTAAACTTCGTATCAATTGATTAAAGTCTATATAAACAAGTTTACATCAGTTAAATTGGCTAAATAAGATTTTATCCTGATTTTGATGGATCTATTGGTTAAAATCTAAATCGATGTAGTTGATATTATTGTAAAACATTCTTCTAAATGATCGGTGTTACAAAACTTACACTGGATTAGACATGATAAATTCGCATAAAACATTACTTAGTTTGCAAAACTGGTTGTTTTAATCAATAAAAAATCTTTTAAATCAATTAAAAGAATTTACAGCATTTTTCTTTACTGTTTTATTCGATTAAATGTCGAATTAATCGATTAAATGCACTTATGTTTCATATTTTCGAAGTCCTTCACTGTTTTAATCGATTAAACCTTTATTTCAATCGATTAAAATCATTAAACAAGAACTTTTTAATCGATTTTGTCCTGTTTTTAATCGATTTTTATTCTAGAAAGAAAAATTAAAGGCTTTGGTTAATGGTCGTTCTTGTAACATGCTACTAAAGCGTGATTCCCTTATCTTTACACGTGTTAATTGTATTCATTACAAACGTGTTAATGAAGATAAGTTTGAATCAACTTTGATTGATCTTTACATTAGTAAAAAATCGTATTCATTTTTTTCTCTATTTTCAAAATCTCAAACTTATTACATACCTTTGCATTGTTTCTCTTCTGATCCCTATTTTTGATGAAGTCAAAAGGGGAGAATAGTTGCTTTATCGTTGATCGAAACAATTTAGGATTATTTAGGGGAAGCAACAATTTACTGGGAGAAATAGGAAAATAATTCATTTTTTATTTCTAACTAATCTGTTTTATCAAGTGACTTCTCTTGCAGAGTTATTATTCAAAGTGGTGTTTGTCTTCATCAAATAGGGGAGACTGAAAGTGATGAAGATCTTATTGAAATACTCGGCAAAGATCTTATTGATTTGATGAAGTCAAAGATAAAGTCAAAGTCAACTTTGTAGCGGTCAACAATCACTTAGATAAAAGAATAGAGGGATTAGTGTGTCTGCAACTATGCTTAGGTATAATCATTTTTATCTTTTCTGCTGCATGAGGTTTCTTCACTTAAAAGATTTTGCAAAATGCCTCTAAAAACGTTTAAGCAGTTAAAAACAAAGTATTTTAACAAAAACTTTCTTAAACAAGTTTTTAACTGATATAATTTCGAAATAACCGGTTGTTTTCATTAAAGAAAGTTTTGAAAACCTTCTGTCAGTGTTTTAACTGATAAAGCTTCGAAATAACCGATTAAAATCACTTAAAATGTTAAGAGAAGCGTTTTTGCAGTATTTTAATCGATACAACTTGGTTTTAATCGATTAAATCCACTTAGTGTTCAGGATGATCGATCAGAATGCAATTATGACCGATCAGAATCAGATATGATCGATCAGAATTGAGTTATGACCGATCAAAGCTTTTTCAATCGATTAAAACATCGTTTCAATCGATTAAAACAACTTAGAAAATTTCTACACAACGTTTTAATCGATTAAAACTTATTTTTATCAGTTAAAATCACTTGGAAAATTTTACAAGAAAGTTTTGCAGTATTTTAATCGATTGAATCACGAAACAATTGATTAAAACAGATTAGAAGATTTTTTGTATAGAGTTTTAATTGATATAAACGTTGTCGTATCAGCTTAAAACAAATCTGTTAAAGAATCAAGAACGTTTTAATGGATTAAAAGAAGTTTTAACAGATTAAAACTACACTTTTAACAGATTAAAAGATTATTTAAAAAAATTGATTAAACCAGCAGTTTTGAAAATCTTCTATAAAAACAGATTGGCTTGAAATTTTAAACATCATCGAATATCAATCTTTTACACATCCTTTAGCAATCAAGCAAGCAAACTTTAATACTCTTTCAAGAAAGATTTGCGCTAGTTTCTGTGAAGTTCTTTGAAATTCTTTCTTGAGGCAAATTGCTTTCTTTTGGAGAAGAAACACTTACTGCAAAATTGCATAAAACTGGTTTTAGCATTTTAGTTTCTTCTTTTCATTTCTTTTCATTCTTTTACTGTATTGTTTGGTGCCTGGAATTGTGGGCACTGGTTTCTTTGCAGCTGGAATTTGGTTGTAGAGGTTGTCAAGAACTGAAATTTGGTTCTTGGTGAAAGGTTAGGTGCAGGAACTGGAATTGTGGTTCTTGTGGTAGATTAAGTGTAAGATTGTAATCTGTAAAACATTTGATCTAGTGGAACCCAGCTGGAATTTGGCTGGAGACTGGACGTAGCCCTGGTATTTGGTGAACCAGTATAAACACCGGTGATATCTTTCTAAACCTTTCTCCTCTTTTAATTCTGTTACTGCGTTTATTGTTGATTGATTGCTTTGTGATTCAAGAACAGATCTGAAATCTTATTTTTACAAATAGATAATCTGTTAATTGCGAAAATCTTTCAAAGATCAATTCACCCCCCCTCTTGATCTTAGCCTACTTTTCTAACAAGCATCACCAAAACTTATTTCCATTAGGAAAGGAATTCCAATGCAAAGATTGAAGAAGAAGATTGTTGATATGTTACAGAAAGGACCTCATGAAAAGGGGACATTGCTTCACTTTTGCTACCAACTTAGAATCAGTGCAGGGGTATGCAAGTACATCAACATTGAGCTTATTGATGATGATGATGATATCAATCCCATGTTCGATATTTCCAAATCTGAGGTATTTTCTACTAACATTGAGTTGTTTGTTATGTTTCAATGTCATTCATTTCAACCCCAAATTCCATTTTCTTTTTCCTCACCTTCATATGTACTTGAAGTAGTACATAACCTTGAACCTGAATTTTTGTCCCATTCATAACCTAAATCTTCTTTCCACCCTTCACCATCAAACCTAGGCCAAAATAATCCTTCCTTTTATACTTCTTAGGAATCAAATCTGCAAACCTACACACAACTTTTCACAGGGTCAACCCCAGTTTTTAAACCAACGCCACCTTTTGAGCCAACCCATCCAACCCCACCGAACAACCGTGGAAAACATGCCATATTAGGCCTTCCATTCAAAACTTATGTCCCTTTCAATGATAACAAAGATGACATCCTCGTTGATAGTGCGAATGAAAGAACCCCAACTAGAGCTTGCCATTGAACCTACCTAACTCACCCACAACCCACCTGAACAATTTACCTAATTTCATTCTACCATGGATGACATTGATCTTGAATTTTCCCGTGTTCTTAACCGAGAAACATTTGTATATCCCCTAAGACATTGTTTGTTAGCCAACACTTCAACAACAAACAAGATGTCACAGATGCAATAAATAGGTTCCACATCATGCACCATTGCACATACAAGTTGCAAATTTCAAGTCAATTTAGGTTTGTAGTATAATGTATTCATCAAGAGTGTGACTAGAGGTGCAAAGCAATATTGTGAACTAGAGAGAAATATTGACAAATAATGAAGTTGAAAGGTAGCAAAACTTGCATGTCCCTACTAATCTCTCAAGATCATAATAAGTTGGGATCAACCTTATTTCTTAAATAATCCAAGAATTTGTGGATGTTGATTGTTCAATCATTGTGTCAATGATAATTGTCAATATCAAGTTTACACAAGGATACACAGTCACTTATCGAAAGGCATTGTTAGTGAAGTAGTTAGCCATCAAGAAAATATATGACAATTAGGAGGAGTCGTAAAAGAAGTTGTCACATTTTCTGAAGGCTATACAAGTATATGTTCTTGGATTTATATGGAAGATAAACACATGTCCGACATATCAAGGACAAAAACTGGTTGAGGATCATGTCTTCTTCAAAAGGGTCTTTTGGTCCTTCAAACCTTGCATAGATGGTTTTTAGTACTACAAGCCATTAGTGCAAGTGGATGAAACATTTCTCTATGAAAAATATAGAGGAACCTTATTGGTTGCAGTAGCATAAGATGATCGCAATAACATACTCTCAATCACCTTCACTATAGTCAAGGGAGAAATAACTAATGCTTGGTTCTTCTTTTTGAAGAACCTAAGGAGATACGTCATCCCACTGATAAAGATTTAAGATCTTGAAGATTTTATGAAGTCAAAGAACTTATGGGATATGGGATATAGTATTTAGTGAGTCTGCATCAATGTTAAATAGGTATAATAATCTAATCATTCCTATTGCATGAGGTTCTTTTATTTGAAAGAAATAAAAATGCCTCTAATCCTTTCAATATGTTAAAAAATCTTTTTAATCGGTTAACATGTTCTTGAGCCTCGAAATTAACTAATAAAGTTACAAATTAATCAATTATAATCAACTAAAAACACTTCTGACATATTTTTAAGTGATGTATTTTCGAAATAATCAATTAAAACCACTTAAAGCATGTGTTGTCGCTATTTTAATCGATACATATTCAAATTAATCGATTATTTTCAGCAAAGAAGTTTTGGAAACCTTCTGCCTATATTTTAACTGATACATCTTCAAATTAATCGATTAAAAACACTTATGAAAGTTTTAGAAAATGCTTTGTTAGTATTTTAATCGATTAAACTTTGAATTAATCGATTAAAATCACTTAAAGAATTTCTCGGTTAATTATTTTAATTGATTAAACCAGGATTTTATCGGTTAAAAACACTTAAGAAGTTTTAGAAAATATTTTGTCAGTTTATTGATCGATTATACTTCGAATTAATCGATTAAAATGACTTAGAGATTTTTTAAGTAACTTTTTTAATCGATTAAATCGTATTTTTATTAGTTAAAATAATTCTAGAAAATATGGTAGAACATTTTAATCGATTAAATGATATTTTCATCGCTTAAAACCGTTAAAGTCAAGTTATTTTAATCGATCAAAAGGCGAATTAACTGATTAATTAAACCAGTTTGTTAGAGAAATCTTTATATATACATATTTGCTTCAACATTTTAAAACACAATTTTTAGAAATCATTCAAACAATATTTAGAGATATTTTCAAGAGAGAAGTGCGTTATTTTTAGTGCAAATTTTCGAAGTTCTTTCTTGAGGCATTTTTTGCTCTTGCTTGTGAAGAAACTCAATCTGTAGTGGAATTGTTGCATCTGCATAACCGGGTTTGATTATTCTAGTTTCTTCATTCCTTCATTACTGTTTTAATTCTTTTCTGTCTTGATGTCTGGAAGTTTGGGCATTGGTTCTGCAACTGGAACTTGGTTGCAGGTTGGGTACAAGAACTGGAATCTGGTTCTTGGTGCAGGTTGAATGTTTTGTAATTCTGCTCTGTAATCAAAATAATTTCAATCTAGTGGAACTCAACTGGAATTTAGTTGAGAACTGGACGTAGCCCAATGGTTTGGGTGAACCAGTATAATTCTTGGTGTTTCTTTTACTCTTTCATCACTTTCTTTAAATTCTGGTTGAACACTTTTCAATTCTGATTGTTTTTCTTTGGTTTAATAATTAATCAGATTTCTTAAACTTTGAAATTGTTAATTTGTATTTGTAAGTTGTGAAAAAGATTGTAAAGATCAATTCACCCCCTCCTCTTGATCTCAGCCTATAATTCTAACAATTGGTATCAAGAGCAGGGTCTTGAAAGTTACTCAAGACTTTCGGTCCTAAATTTTTTTTCAATGGCTAAAAACAAATTACCTTTTTTCTGAGGGAGCTTCTATCAATAGACCTCCACTGTTTTGTGGTACAAATTATCAATTTTGGATGATTGGAATGAAGATCTTTATTGAATCCATAGATAGGAATATTTTGAATATAATTGAAAAAGGTCCTCTTACCACTAAAGATTGGTCTGATTGAAATGATGATGAAAAGAAAAATATTCAAAATGATTGCACTACAAAGATCATTATTACATCTGCTCTTAACATGGATGAATTTTTCAGGGTATCTCAATGCCAATCTGCTAAAGAAATGTGGGAAATTTTTGAGGTGACCCATGAAGGAACAACTGTTGTAAAGAGAGCTAGAAAGCATACCCTCATAAGAGAATATGAGTTGTTCAAGATGCAATATGGAGAAAGCATTGCAGATGTGCAAAAACGTTTTACTCATATCATCAATCACTTGATGGGTCTTGGTAAGAGTTTTGATAAAGAAGAATTAAATATCAAAGTTTTAAAATGTCTTGACAAGTCATGGCAGCCCAAGATTACGACAATCTCAGAATCAAAAGACTCTTCCATCATGAGCACAACCTCTTTATTTAGAAAACTTAGAGAGCATGAAATAGAAATAAAAAGATTCAATAAGCAGGAAGTCTCAAAAAAGAAAGGGAAAAGCATAACACTCAAAGTAGAAGATAAAGTAGAAGAAGAAGAAGAAGAAAGTGAGAATCTTGGTCTACTAGTCAAGAAATTCAACAGATTTCTCAAAAAGAAAATTAAAGAAAAATCTAGACAGAAAAGGTACACAAATAAATTTGACTCAAATACTTTCAATTATAAATGCTATGATTGTGGTAAACAGGGGCATGTGAGAATGGAGTGTCCTGAGAAAAACAAGAATCAAGACAAGAAAGGAGAAAAGATGAAAAAGAGAGCCTATATTACTCGGGATGATAATGATACATCATCAACAGAGAATTCAGATGAAGAAGAAGCAAATTTGTGTTTAATGGCTAATCTTGACTCTCCAACTAGTAGTGTAAGTTCTACCTCTTCTAGTAATTCCATGAATTATAGTTCTTTACAAAATGCCTTTAATGAAATGCATGAAAGAGCTAAGAGGCTTGAAAAGAAAATTTTTGAAGAAGAAACTGATTCTGAATTTGAAAATGATTCATAGTAATTATGACTACCTCTGTAAAGAAATCAAGACTTGTGAAAATTGTCCTGAATTGCAAAAGAAAATTGCATTTCTGATAAAGACTATCTCCAAGTTTGCACAAGATAAAGTTAATCTTGATGTTCTTCTTGGTTTGCAAAAGCTTGTTATTGATCGTGCTGGTATTGGTTTCACACCTATCATTGGGAAGAAAACTAGAGCTTTTAAAAACTATTTTTCATATAGAAAATTAGTTTCATCACCATTCATTACTTGCTTCTATTGTATGAAAAAGGGGAATTTTGTAAAATTTTGTAAAATTAATAAATATATAGTTCCAAAAGGAAGAATGAAATGGGTTCCCAAGAATTTATTGAAAATAACCTATATGGACCCTATTATCTTCAAAAAGGGTACTAAGATTATGTTAAATTCTTTTATAGGAGTAGCAAACAAAAGATCTTCGGTACCTAGATAGTGGTTGTTCAAAACACATGACTGGGGATATCTTAAAGTTTCAGAATTGAAAACTCCAAAACGGTGGGACTGTTATTTGCAGAGATAATAACAAAGGCATCATTCTTGGAATGGGAGATGTTAAGTGTGCAGAATCAGGTATCATTAACAATGTATTTGATGTTGAAGGGTTAAAACATAACTTGATTAGTATCAGTCAGCTATGTGACAAAGGTCACAAAGTCATCTTTGAACCAGAACATTGTCTAATAATTAGACCAGGTTCAGAACAAGTATTGATTACTGGTAAGAGAATCAACAACATATACATGTAAAATACAAATACTGCTGAAAACTATTGTCTAATTGCTAAAGAAAATGATTTTTGGTTATGGAATAGAAGATTAACAGATATTCATATGCATCATCTTAGCAAACTAATTTTTAAAGAACTTGTAACATGTTTACCCAAACTGAAGTTTGTGAAGGACAAAGTATGTGATGCATATAAAAAGGGCAAGCAAACAAAAAATTATTTTACACAGAAAAATATTGTTTCATCTTCAAGACCGCTTGAACTTTTACACATGGATCTCTTTGGACCTTCAAGAACTGTAAGTTTAGGTGGGAATCTATATGCATTAGTTATTGTAGATGATTTCTCAAGATTTACCTAGACAATGTTTTTGAAATTAAAGTCTTATACTTTTTATGCTTTTAAGAAATTTGCTAAGCAAATTCAAAATGAAAAAGGCTATTTCATATCAAACATTCAAAGTGATCATGGGGAGAATTTTCAAAAAAAAATTTGAAAAATTTTGTGAAAAATATGGGATTAAGCATAATTTTCAGCTCCTAGAACTCCTCAACATAATGGTGTAGTAGAAAGGAAAAATTGTTCCCTTGAAGAGTTAACTAGGACTATGCTTAATGAAAAAGCTTTGCCAAAATGTTTTTGGACTGATGTCATAAGCACTGCTTGTCATGTTCTAAATCGAGTTTTAATTTGACCATTTCTTAAAAAGACTCCCTATGAACTTTATAAAGACAAAAATCCAAATATAAATTACTTTAGAGTGTTTGGATGCAAAGTCTTTGTGTTAAACAATGGAAAAGATAATCTTGGAAAGTTTGACTTCAAATCGGATGAAGGGATTTTCTTAGGATATTCACTAAATAGCCGTCCATATAGAATCTTTAATAAAAGACTTAAAACAGTAGAAGAATATGTACATGTTGTATTTGATGAATCTAACCCAGATGTGCAGAAAAATACAGTTTGTGATGTAGATGACGAATTTTTAACTGATAAAATGTATCAGTTAAAATTTCCAGAATCAACTATTTTTCAGAAACAGGAGGAAATTCTTGAAGAATTTGAAGAGTAATTGCCCAAAGAATGGAAGGATCCAAGAAATATCTCAATAGATAACATCATTGGACAAATTAATCAGGGAGTTTCTACCAGAAGTTCTTTGAATAAATTTTGTAATCATATGGCTTTTGTCTCCCAAATAGAACCAAAATCTATAACTGATGCATTAAATGATATCAATTGGATAAATGAAATGCATGAAGAATTAAACCAGTTTACAAGAAACAATGTATGGGAATTAATTCCAAAACCAATTGATGCAAATATTGTTGGAACCAAATGGGTTTTTAGAAACAAATTGGATGAAAATGGTATTATCACAAGAAACAAAGCAAGATTAGTTGCGAAAGGATATAATCAACAAGAAGGAATTGATTTTGATGAAACATATGCGCCTGTTGCTAGATTAGAAGCTGTTAGATTTTTACTTGCTTATGCTTCTATGAAGAATATCAAGTTATATTAAATGGATGTCAAAAGCGCCTTTTTAAATGGTTACTTGAATGAGGAAGTCTCTGTTGCTCAACCACCAGGATTTGAAGATCATATACATCCAGAGTTTGTTTACAAATTGAAAAAAGCTTTGTATGGTCTAAACCAAACACCTAGGCAGTGGTATGAAAGGTTAAGTATTTTTCTCATATCAAAGAACTATCAAAGAGGTGTTGTTGATAAAACTTTATTTCTTAAGAAAATCAACAAATATACCATTTTGGTTCAAGTATATGTTGATGACATTATATTTGGAGCAACTAATGAATCTTTATGCAAGAATTTTATTAAAGAAATGCAGGGGGAATTTGAAATGTCCATGATGGGAGAGCTTAATTACTTCCTTGGGTTGCAAGTCAAACAATTACAGGGAGGAAGTTTTCTTCATCAAACAAAATACTGTACAGAACTCCTAAAGAAATTTGAAATGGAGCACTGCAAGGAAGCATCCACACCAATGTCCACTAACTGTTATCTTGATGCAGATAAAAAAGGGAAGTCAATTGTGTTGAACATTCAAGGACTTGATGTTGCACTTGATGGACATGAAGATTGTTGATTTTGATGATGAATCAAGAACTCAAAGACTTAGAGTGTTGAAGACTTGTTTTGTATTGTAATAACTCTATTTCAATTAGATTGAGTTTGTAATATTAGAGTTTAAGATAGCCGGTACATAGTCTGCACCTTAGATGCTTCAAAAAGCTCAAATTTATCATCCAGGCTCGGCTTTAATAGATTAAATAGGGAAATAATCGATTAAAACAGTGAGAAAAACCATTTTCTGTATCTGCTCACTGGTTTAATCGATTAAACCACCTGTTAATCGATTAACAGGCCTGTTAATCGATTAACAGCCCTTTTAATCGATTAAAATAGTGTTTTGGGGTTCTGTTGATTTTGGCTCTGTAATAATCGATTAATACTTCATTTAATCGATTATTTCAGTCAGATTTTGATTTTTAACTTCAAATCAACCCTATTTTCAAAAACTCTTTTCCCAAGAACCCTAATTCCGAAATTCCCAATTCCCAAACCCTAATTTCTCTACTTAAGCTTCTCTATGGCACTCAGAAAAGTAGAACAACATTTTTCATACAAAAGTTAAGTGTTGTAGTGCCAGAGAACTGTTTGTTGCAAGAAAAAGGGGCTTTTGGAACTTGGTGTGGGCTAGAAGCGATAAGAATCACTAAGTGGAGTTCTTAGTGGATTGTGTGTTGTGTCGTCTCTAGGGAAAATTGTTTATCATCTCTTGTAGATTTCAAGAGAGGTGTTTTCTTATCTTTATCTTTTCAATTGTAATTTGTTTGTAACAACTTGATTATAGTGACAGCGTTAATCCTCTGTTTGAGTGATTAGCAACTGGACGTAGGGTTTTTTGATCCGAACCAGTATAAATTTCCTGTGTAAGATTCTCTTCTCTTCTCTATTTACATTTACACAGTTTTTAATTGGTAAAATTTGGGGAAAATTTTGAAAACCTATTTTTTGTTAAGAAACCAATTCACCCCCCCTCTTGGTTTTTGTCCGACCACGCGAACATTCCGCTGCGCGATTCTAACAAATTGATCAAACCAAATATCAGGGGCTTATTTGTTCTCTGTTATATCTAACAACAAGTAGACCTAACATAATGTTTAGTGTATCAAATATCTCAAAGGGACATTGAATTTTGGGTTGTGGTATCTTGGTGAGTCAAAACTAAATCTAATTGGTTATTCTGACTCAAACTTTGCAGGATGTAAACTTGATAGGAAAAGTACAAGTGAAACCTGTCATCTTCTTGGAAGCAGCCTAATTTCATGGTATAGCAAAAAGCAAACATGTGTTGCCCTTTTCACAACAGAGGTAGAATATATTACTGCTAGAAGTTGTTGTGTTCAATCTTTATGGATCAAACAACAACTTGAAGATTATGGTTTGATTCTCATTAAAATCCCTCTTTTATGTGATAATACCAGTGTCATCATATTAACAAAAAATCCAATACAGCATTCCAGAACAAAACACATTGAGATTAGACATCATTTCATTAGGGATCATATTTCAAAAGGTGATTGCGAAATCTTTTTCACAGAAACTGAGAAACAATTAGTTGACATTTTTACAAAACATCTTGCTTGTGCTCGCTTTTTTAAAATCAGGACTGAATTAGGTATTCTGGATGCATCAAACATTACGTAAATCCATGCATTCTATTTAATTTAATCGATGTAAGACCATTTTTAATCATTTAAAATACTAGAGTCAGCAAAATTATTATGTTTTAATCGATTAAAATTTCAAAATAATCGGTTAAATTCATTTACAGAAGATTTCTGAAAAACTATCTGTACTGTTTTAATCGATTATTCATCGAATTAATCGATTAAAAACTCTGAAGTTACCAATTTTCAAGTTCATGCTCAAACGCTATAGCAAACTCACGATTAACATATCCAAAATCCTGCATAAAAAGTTAGAAATTTATGATTTTATTTATATAGAAAATATAAGAAAAATACGGAAAAATAGTCTACGAAGGAAATTTAAGTGAATAAAAGGAAGTTTCTGAAAGCATATGAAGAAAAAGATATTAAAAGAAAAGAAAATATATAGGAAAGAAAACATAATACCATATTTTGGAGATACAGAAAAATCTTCTCTTCTTCCAATGGAGGATGCTTCCAACTTCTTCCATTACCTGTGCCGGAAAGATGAAGATTAAACCGGATGAATATGCAAGAAGGGAAATGTAGTCATAGTATTAATAAAGGTGAAAAGCAAAAAAGAAAATACAATCTGACTTAACTTTTCACCTTTTTTTTCTAGAAAGATTCAGAAAAATATAGATTTGTAGATACTATAAATAAGAATACAAAGATAATTTACCTATGGGAGATGAAGATAAGACGGAATGAATATTTAAGCAAGGCACTATGGTCAGAGTATTAATAAAGGTGAAAAAAAAGAAAGAGAATACAACCTTAGAAATGATGTCTAGGAATTTACTTTTCACCTTCTTCCATCAATATTATGAAAAAATATACATTTATAATAAATATCACGCTATATAAAAATATAAAAATAATATCACACTCCATTATATTCATAAATCATAAATAGTAAAAAATAAATAACATAAACATAATATATAATATAAATATTTGAATATAAATTTATATATATATATATATATAAGATAATTCATAAATAAATAAATAATATATATATATATATTTAAATATTTAAAAATATAAACCTAATCAAGAAATATTATTAAAATAAAATTAAATATTAATAATTAAAATAAATATTAAAATATTTTAATAAAATATTTTGATAAATATATACATTTATATGAATATATGAATATATGAAAATATACTAATATGTTCGTTCCCAAACAAATATAATAATGTAATTTACAATTTTGAAAAATAAAATATTTGTTCTATACAAAAATTTAACCGTTGATAATAAATATATATATATATATATATATATATATATATATATATATATATATATATATATATATAAACTATTATAGTGAATATATATGTTAGATAAAAAAAAAAAAAAAATTCAACTTCGTTGCACATTATTATGGTTGAGAAAATGTTACACTTAAAATGTTAAGATACCAAAAGGAGTATCACCGTATCATGTACTAATTATTCTTATTATAAGAAATTTCAGTAAGTGTCTAAAATAACTCAACAATTAATAACAAAAAATTATATTAGACAATATAATATTACTAATTACTGGTGGTAATGAAAAATTATTATTTGTTTGTATGATGTCATAATGTAGTTGACAAAAATTTAGTGTTGAAAATAATTTAATTTTAACACTTATATAATGACAACATTTGATTTTTTTCTTCACTAGCATGCTATTAAATTTATAATTTAGAAATAACATCGTTCTATCAATGTTTACCTGACTAGTACTATTTTTATATTTTTTTCAGTAGCATGCTATTAAATTTATAATACAGAAATAACATCATTCTATCAGTATTTACCTTATTACACAATTTTTAACTTCACTAATTAATATATTTTTTAAAATAAAATAATATTTATTAAATATAAATATATGTCTTTTATAGAAAATAAATATATAAATATTATATATTTAAAAAAATTTATTTATATAATTATATGAAATAAATATAAATATATTTTTTAAATAACATAAAAATATATTTATATAATTATATTATTAATATATTTTTATAAATATAGTAAAAAAATATATTTAATATATATATATATATAATGTTTAAATATTTATTTATATTTTTATAAATATAATAAAATTTAATAAATATATTTTATTATATTATTAATATATTTTTATAAAAATATATTTTTATATATTTTTATAAAAATATAAATAAATATTTAAACATTATATATATAAATATATTAAATATATTTGTTTTTACTATATTTATAAAAATATATTAATAATATAATTATATAAATATATTTTTATGTTATTTAAAAAAATATATTTATATTTATTTCATATAATTATATAAATAAAAAATTTTAAATATATATATAATATTTATGTATTTATTTTCTATAAAAAATATATATTTATATTTAATTATTATATTTAATAAATATTATTTTATTTTAAAAATTATATTAATAAGTGAAGTTGAAAATTGTGTAATAAGGTAAATATTGATAGAATGATGTTATTTCTGTATTATAAATTTAATAGCATGCTACTGAAAAAAATCTGAAAATAGTGCTAGTTAGGTAAATATAAATAGAATGATGTTATTTCTGAATTATAAATTCAATAACACGCTAGTGAAGAAAAAAAATCAACAACATTTATAAATTTTATTACATTAAATATATGATATAATAGGCTAAAAACATAATATTTGAGATGAATTCAACGTATATTGGATGACTAATAGGAAAACATAATACATAAGTCATTAAGCTTAAATAAACATGATTATACTAGTACGAAAAGACAAAAAAAGTTATTCAATATGCATAGTTCATCAAAAATACCAAGAGAAATTATTACATAAAGTAAAGTCTAAATAAATTAAAATACCAAATTGTTATATAAATATTTCTATCATATTCAAACTAAAACTTTGACAATATTGTTTGGAGGGTTTCTAGCCTAAATAATGAGGTTATCACCTTTCTTTAATTAATTAGAATATTAGAAATCCTTCTATCTTTTACCAAATTTGGTGGACTTTTTGGTGCATTTCTAATCAAAATTTTACACCTCACTTAACAAATTTCTCCACAACATATTTTAGTTTCAAATCTAGTAAAATCCACTAGCAAGTCCTATAAAAACGAAGGTTACAAATTAATAGAGCATTATAAGAATGAGAAAAAAAAAGACAGAAATTTAGGTTACATAAAAATGACATGAGAATAGAAATCATACAAAATGACATGCTTTGCTGTGGGATGTGGTAAGACTTAATGAAAAATAAACTAATTGTTCCATTACTCAACACGGAGTATTTGATGTGTACGAACTTTTAAAATTAATCATCTGAAAAATAATATTACCTACATATTGAAATAAAATGTAATTGTCCTCAATTAATTTTGTAAAACTTTCTCAAGAAACTCCAACCTTCTGTCAAGAGGTGTTTATGTAGATCCATATTATAGGTAATGATGTTATTTTTATTTTTAATAAGTCACCATTGATTTCTCATTTCTAAGAAAAACAATATAGAAAACTAACAATCCATGTAACCAAAATCCTGTAACAAAAATAATTAAGACAAGTAATAAAGAAATATATTAAAAAATATATTACAAAGTAAAAGTAAGATTTTATTAATTGTACGGAGAGGAAGAATTTTATTTAGAACAACAAAATATAGTAAAAATACCATATATTTGAATATGTATGGTATTGAAGAATCTATTCTTCTTTCTCTGAAGTCTATGTAATCCATTTATTGTAAAAAAAACAACTCAGATCAGATGAATATGAAAATGAAAGGTGAAGATGAAGATGGGACCATGAATATGCCCATAACTCACTAACCTTATGAATAGACTTAAAAAGAAAGAGAGTCCATGAATCTTTGAAAAAAATATCTTTCACCTCATCTTTTAAAAAAATATCCACCGTAATAAATGCTACCACTGTAATCATACACTTCCAATGTAAATCAGAATTGTAAATAATAAATAAAATAATAAAAAAAAAATTTAAGCAAATGATAGGATGGGATGAATACATTTTTGTAGGACAGTATCATTATGAAAGGTGCTGGTAACGGATAATATGCATTATCTTATTAAAATCAATTTTTAAATTAATTATATAATATATAAATATATAAATATATAAATATATATATATATATATATATATAATATGAAAATATAAACCTAATAAAGGAATAAAAATTAAAATAAATATGAAATATTTAAATATAATTTAAATTTAAATTTAAATTTAAATAAAAATATTAAATTTAAATTTAAATAAAAATATTAAATTTAAAATAAATTTAAATATTAAAAAAATTATCAAAAAATAAAAATATAAATTTTATGAATATATGAAATTGAATATATATATAGTAATATTTGAGATGAAATCAATATATTTAACAAAAATGTTTACTTTGTGAAAAAAAAAACTTAACTGTTGAGAAAATAAAACTTTGATATAAATAAAATTTTAACTAAAAGGAATATTTAAATTCATTGTAAAAATGTCATTATATTATGTATTAATTATTATTATAAGAAATTAAATAATTATCTAAAATAACGCATCAATTAATTAAAAAAAATATGTTAAATAACATAATATTACTAATTACTATTAATGAAAAAAATTTATTTGTTTGTATGGTGACACATTGTAGTTGACTAAAATTTGGTGTCGAAAACATATTTAAATTATATATATATATATATATATATATATATATATATATATATATATATAATATGAGTGAGCAGCCTAATTTCAACACTAATATAAATCCTAAACCAACGTATTTCATGAAAAATACGAAAACATAATATTAATAGATCCGTTTAAATAAATGTTGCCATCAGAGTCGTATCAGTCCACGTAAATGACAATTTTAAATAATAAATAAAATAATAAAAGAAATAAACTAAATTTAGGCAAATGATGGGGACTTTTTTTCATAAATAATACTGTTTTCAAAAATATTTACCAAAATAAGCATCTCTGCAACTTTATTTACACAACTAGTATCGTTACTTATTCACGTAATAAAATAATATTATTTCGCGTAATCTGTTCATCGTTCACGTATTAAAATAATATTATTTCGCGTCTTGAACTCTCGCTCAGCGAAGAAAACCTTCGCTGAGCGAGAAATCTGTAACAAAGGGGTAATCTGGGGTAAATTCTCGCTCAAGCGAGGAAACCCTCGCTTGAGCGAAAAGTATGATCGATTATTATCCAATTATAGTCGATCACTTTGACATATATGACTTTAGATAGCGGTTATTTGACCAACCGCTATCTAAACTACTACATTAGAAAGCGGTTAAAGCCTAACCGCTATCTAATATATATTTTTAAAAGCGGTTGTTATCAAGCGCTATCTAAGGTGACTCAAGCGAAAAACACATCGCTTGAGCGAGGATTTCTTCGATTTCATACAGGGAGTCTGGGCAATTTCTTCCGAAACATTCATCTATTCCTGATAAGGAAAGGGATACTCAAAGGAAAAGAATGGATGAAAGATCCCATTTTATCAACCGTAATTGCATTGATGATTTTGATGAATGTGAGTTTGTAATCAAGAGCTACAGAATGTCCACTTCTGGTGCTGAGAGAGAAATAGAATCTTCATTTAATAAGGTGCAGAGTGATGATACGCCATTGCAGCGGCAGCAGCTAAATATGCCAAAACGAGATTGTGGGAAATATCTTAAAGCTAGCTCTAAGATTATGTACAGAAGTAAGGGCGGGCAAGCAGTGCTGAGATGCAGGAAATCAGTTGACTTGATTAATGGGGAAGGAAAGGTAAAGATGGTGAAAATATGGTCAAGAATATGTACTTTTGTCTTTATGAATGAGTTATTCAACATGTTACACTTTATATCTTCTTGGCAGCCTTTACTCGTATAATGCTCACTGTACTACCTCACTCCCAAATACTAACTACGTTTTATCTTTTAATTCTCAATTTTTATTTGTTTTGAAAATGAATTTTAAATTTGGACCATGCGAAATCGTGATGTTGTTCTAGATTTTCAGCATCAATATCAAGCAAAAATGCAAAATTCTTGAGGATATCAGGTCAAGCATGTAAAGCAAATCTGTGTAGTTCCTTGAAATTGAAACATTAATCACATATTGTCTAGTAACATTGTATATGCAGCAGTAATATTGTCTGAAAGTGATACTAACAAAGATCTCATTGATTTGATGTGTCTTAACAGAAAGTTTAGGTAAAACCATTTTACCTTTTCTGCTGCATAAAGTTTCTTCATCATTTTGCAAAATGCCTCAAAAATAGTTTTAAACAAATCAAAAACAAAATCATTTTGACAAAGAACTTTCTTAATAATGTTTTTAACTGATATAGTTTTAAAAGAAACGATTAAAATCACTTAGAATGTTTAAAGAAGTGTTTTTACAGTATTTTAATCGATACAAACTTCTTTTAATCGATTAAAACCCTTTAAAACTCTTTATGACCGATTAGAATTCAAATATGACCGATCGAGTTGGTTATGATCGATCAAATTGAATTATGACCGATCAGACTTATTTCAATCGATTAAAACGAATTTCAATCGATTAAAATGACTTGAAAATTTTTGTACAGAGTTTCAATCGATTAAAACCTATTTCAATCAATTAAAATAACTTGGAAAATCTTTGTACAGAGTTTCAATCAATTAAAACGCGTTTCAACCGATTAAAACAACTTAGAAAAATTACATGCAGGTTTTTAATCGATTAAAACTTCTTTGTATCAGCTTAAAATAACTTGAAAAGTTTTATAAGAAAGTTTTAAAGTAAATCAATCGATTAAAACGCGAATCAATCGATTGAATCACTCTCGAGAAAATGTTTGTAAAATGTTTTAACTGATATAAACATGGTTGTATCAACTAAAAACATTCTGTTAAAGAAACAAGAACGCATTAATGGGTTGAAAGGACTTTTAACAGATTATAACGGCTATTTCAACAGATTAAAACAAACTTTCAACAGATTAATTAATGCAGCAGATTTGAAAATTCTCTTTAAAAAGAGTTTTGCTTGAAACTTTTAAACATAGATTGAACATCAGTTTTTACACATCAGATAGCACATATTTATTGATTCGAATATCTCATTCTACTAGATATTATATCTGTCACCAATTTGTATCTATTATTGGTAGACTGCAATTTATTCTTAGATCTCAATGGGCATAGTATGTTGTTTAGCCTTTGATTACCTTTACAGGTAGTCTGGGCAGAGAATTGGACAAGACATTCTCTTTTTCTTCCCAACTTGTCAAGTTTGCATTCTATACTCAATTGTATTAATGCATGGAACTGCTAAATGGTTGTATTATTTTATCACTTTCAAAAGCCTGCATTGGTTTTTATGTAGAAATAATAATGTGTTTTGGACAATAAGAAGCGGAGGAGAGCTCCAGTGGCTTTTTCTCAATCTAATAAAAGTGTCATCAAATTTGACGCCCCAAAATATGAGAGCAACCTCCAAATTAAGAAATGGGTCCAGAGCCTTCAAGATCAAGGGCAGAAAGAAAGCTCGGATATTGAGGAAGGTCAGATTGTAACAGAAAAATGGGAGTCATCCACGGAGGAGGCTTCCGTATCCGGGAGAGATGCTTCGAAGGTCCAACGAGTGGGCGACAGTGTGAAGAAGAGAATGTCACAAAATGAAGGTAGTTCGACCAATGCATTGGTGGATATAACGAGAATCCCCCATTTTTCCAGGTGTCCTCGCTCAAGCGATGTGATTTTCGCTTGAGTCACCTTACATAGCGGTTGACAACAACCGCTTTTAAAAATATATATTAGATAGCGGTTAGGCTTTAACCGCTTTCTAATGTAGTAGTTTAGATAGCGGTTGGCCAAATAACCGCTATCTAAAGTCATATATGTCAAAGTGATCGACTATAATTGGATAATAATCGATCATACTTTTAGCTCAAGCGAGGGTTTCCTCGCTTGAGCGAGAATTTACCCCGGATTACCCCTTTGATACAGATTTCCTCGCTCAAGCGAAGGTTTTCTTCGCTTGAGCGAGAGTTCAGTACGCGAAATAATATTATTTTAATACGTGAACAGTAAACAGTTACGCGAAATAATATTATTTTATTACGTGAACAGTAAACAGTGCTAGTTGTGGAAATAAAGTTGCAGAGGTGCTATTTTGGTAAATATTTTTGAAAACAGTATTATTTATGAAAAAAAGTCAATGATGGGACCAGAATAGATTTTATGTAGAACAAAGTTGAACGATGGGATGGGATATCATTATGAAAGGTGAACATGGATCGAATAAACATGCATTATATAATTAAAATCAATTATTAAAATCAATTTTTAAATTAATTTTTAAACTAATTATATATATATATATGTATATATATATATATGAAAATATAAACCTGATAAAGGAATAAAAATTAAAATTATCTGAACTTAGTGACAACAGTGACACGCAACAAATCCAGAGAAGGTAAGACAGTCCATACCATATTTGATTGTTGAACAAATTATCGGAACTCACTGACAACCAACAAATGACAGCATGCAACAATATGCAACATTGTTAGTTTTGCACAATTTTTCTCAAGAAAAGAGGTGAAAAGGTGATATACAGCAAAAAAAATCAACCTTTAAACACTAAACAACAAAGAACGTAGAGGCAATACACCCGAAGATAACAGTGTTATGGTATGAAGTCAGTTTTAGCCGCACAATATCTGAACAATTTATCTGAAGTCATTGACAATTGTGTTAGGTAAACCTTAAATGCATGTGGTTAAAAGGTAGTGGTTATAGAGGTAGTAGTTGAGAGGTAGTAGTTATATTAAATGTATGTAGTTGAGAGATAGTGGTTGTATTGAATATATGTAATTGAAAGGTAGTACTTGTATTAAATGAATGTAGTTGAGATGCTATATCCAAAGGCCTATAAATTGAACATGTATCACTTATTACAAACACATCAAGTGATAATATACAGAGTGCTTTATTTAGATACTTGTTTGTCAACAAATTGGCATCAGAGCTTGAGAGCCTGAGTGTCTGAGTGCGTTAGAGAGAGTGTTTGAGAGTTTGAGAGTTTGTTTGAGATGACCAACTTAACTAACAGCATGCCCCTGCCAAAGTTATCGAAAGGCGTAAGCTATGATAACTGGATTATGCAAATGAAGACTCTCCTTGGTTCCTAGGAAGTATGAGATGTGGTCGAAAATGGGCACCAAGAATCAGAGAATATTGAAGAGCAGACGATTGCCCAGCTTGCTGCATTGAGAGCAACACGAGTAAAGGACAAAACGGTTTTGTATGTGCTATACCGAGCTGTTGATGAGTCCGGCTTTGAGAAGATAGCAAATGTTAAATCTTCAAAAGAAGCGTGGGATATTCTGGAGAAGTCATATAAAGGGGATAATCGCGTGAAGCAAGTCAGGCTTCAAACTCTTAGAGGCGAGCTTGAAAGCATGAGGATGAAAGAGGTCGAAGGGGTTGCTGAGTACATCTCCCGTGTTGAGACCGTGGTGAATCAACTCGGAAGAAATGGAGAGACGCTGCCCACTTGCCAAGTGGTGGAGAAAATCTTAAGGTCGTTAACTGACGACTTTGAGAATATCGTTTGTGCAATAGAAGAGTCTAAAGACTTGTCGGTGCTCTCGGTGGAAGAGCTTGCCAGGTCGCTTGAAGCGCATGAGCAGCGGAGAAGGAAGAAGAAAGAGGAGTCCCTTGATCAAGCACTCCAAGCAAAGGCAACCTTAAAGGAGAAGAAGGTTCCTTATGCTCAGAACACTCAAGGCCGAGGTGGTAGAGGCAGCGGAGAATATGAAAGAGGCAAGGAGCAAGTCAGTCAACAAAACTGGCGTGGCCGAAGACAAGGTAGAGGTCGTGACGGTAGAGGCCGAGGTGGTCAGTCAAGCAATTCCGGAGTTGAGTGCTTCAAATGTGGGAAGTACGCTCATTTTGCTAAGGACTGCTATTCAGGTATCAAATGTTATAATTGTGGGAAGGTTGTGCATTTCGCAAAGGACTGCTGATCTGAGAGGAAGAAGGAGACAAACCTCCTCTCTGAGGACACTGAGGAAGAAGGAGTATTGATGATGTCAAGAAGTTCGGATGTCGAGCTAAGTCCGAGCTGTTCTGACAACTCGGTTTGGTATCTTGATACAGGAGCAAGTAACCACATGTGCGGGGACGAGAACCTTTTTAAGGAGCTCACTAAAGTTGAGGTCGGACACGTGTCATTTGGAGATGCATCAAAGGTGGCAGTAAAAGGCAGAGGTACAATCTGGTACCTGCAGAAGAATAGCCGAGTTGGAGAAATCAGAGACGTGTACTATGTACCCGATCTCAAAAGCAACATATTGAGTATGGGTCAGCTGATGGAGAAAGGCTACTCGGTTCTGATGAAAGACTGAGTACTATACCTGAAGGACAAGTTGGATCATTTGATTGCCCGAGTAGAAATGAAGAACAGAATGTACAAGTTGGACTTGAAGATAGTCCAAGAGAGGTGTTTGAAACTTGACGTGAAGGATGAAACAATGATGTGGCACTTTCGATTTGGCCACTTGCATTTTGGCGGACTGACCGAGTTGGTAAAGAAAGAGATGGTGTGAGGACTCCCGTCTATGAAATTTGAAAAGAAATTTTGTGAAGAGTGTGTGCTCGGGAAGCATCCGAGGACCTCATTTCTGAGGACAGCCGAGTACCGTGCAAAGGAACAACTCGGATTGATTCACACAGATCTTTGTGGACCGATTACCCCTGAGTCCTTCAGTGGGAAAAGGTATTTCATTTCTTTTATAGATGATTTTTCAAGAAAAACCTGGGTATATTTTTTGAAGGAGAAATCCGAGGTGTTTGAGGTGTTCAAGAGATTTAAAGCAATGGTTGAGAAAGAGACTGACATGCCTATCAAATCTGTTAGGTCTGATCGAGGAGGTGAGTTCATTTCATCCGAACTCATGAAGTATTGCGAGGAACAAGGGATAAGGAGATTTCTGACAGCACCATACTCACCCCAACAAAACGGAGTTGCGGAGAGGAAGAATCAAACCATTCTTGACATGGTTCGAACAATGTTGAGAAGCAAAAACATGCCAAAGGAGTTCTGGGCAGAAACAGTGCAATGTGCCATCTATGTGCAAAATAGATGTCCACATGCTAAGCTGAACGAGAAGACACCGTAAGAAGTCTGGAGTGGAAGAAAACCGAGTGTGTCTCACCTTAAAGTGTTCGGTAGCATAGCTTATGGTCATGTTCCAGCTCAACAGAGGACCAAGCTCGAAGATAGAAGCAAAAAGTATGTGTTTATTGGATATGATGAAAAAACCAAGGCGTACAGGTTGTTTAACCCAATAACTAAGAAGGTCATCATGAGCCGAGATGTTCAAATTGATGAAGAAAGCGAGTGGAGTTGGAACAACTCGGAGAAGGAGTCCATAGGAAGTAGAAGCTCGGAAGTTGATACACCACATACTGTGAGAGATCACGAGACTTTTGATAAAGAAGATAAACCTCTACAGCCCAGAGCGCGAAGTTTACAAGATATATACAACTCCACTGACGAAGTGCATGTTGTATGTCTCTTGGTAGATTCAGAAGACTTAAGTTTTGAAGAGGCCGCGCAGGAGAAAAGGTGGAGAAAGGCAATGGACGAGAAGATCGGGGCAATAGAACGCAACAACACATGGGAGCTGACTGATTTGCCCAAAGGAATGCGGCCTATCGGCGTAAAGTGGGTGTACAAGAAGAAGACAAATGCTGAAGGAGAAGTTGAGCGATATAAAGCTCGACTCGTAGTGAAGGGGTATAAGCAAAAAGAAGGAATAGACTATGACGAAGTATTCGCCCCAGTGACGAGAATGGAAACAATTAGGCTGTTGATTTCCTTAGCAGCTCAACACAGATGGAAAATCTTGCAGATGGACGTGAAGTCGGCATTTCTGAATGGAATCTTGGAGGAGGAAGTATATGTTGAACAGCCACTCGGATACATGCGAAGAGGAGAAGAGAAGAAAGTGTTGAGATTGAAGAAGGCACTTTATGGCTTGAAACAAGCTCCACGAGCATGAAATGAAAGAATTGACACTTACTTCAAAAGGAATGGATATGAGCAGTGTCCTTATGAACATGCTCTATACATAAAGAAGAAAGGAGAAGATGTGATGTTTGTTGCCCTATATGTTGATGACCTTATCTTCATGGGGAATAATGCCGAGCTAATTGAATAATTTAAAGAAGTGATGAAGAAGGAGTTTGAGATGACTGACTTGGGTCTTATGAAGTATTTTCTTGGCTTAGAAGTTGTTCAGGGAAAGGATGACATCTTTGTGTCACAGGAAAGGTATGCTGAGGAGGTCTTGAAGAAGTTTAAGATGACAAGCTGCAACCCGGTTTCCACCCCTATGGAACCTGGTACAAAACTTTCTAAGTATGTAGATGGAGACCGAGTTGATGCAAGCAAATACTGAAGTCTGATTGGAAGTCTTAGGTATCTTACAAATACCAGACCAGATTTAATGTTAAGTGTTGGAATAGCAAGTCAATATATGGAGGAGCCAAGGTATACGCATTGGAAGGCACTAAAGAGAATTCTAAGGTATGTGAGAGGAACAGTGTCACTTGGCCTAATGTATACTAGGACGGATGATTATCGACTAGTAGGCTACTCAGATAGTGACTGGTGTGGAGATGTTGATGACCGGAAAAACACGTCTGGATATGTATTCTTCATGGGAAACACAACATTCACCTGGCTTTCAAAAAAGTAACCCATTGTAACGTTGTCAACTTGTGAAGCCGAGTACGTTGCAGCATCCTGGAGTGTCTGTCATGCAGTTTGTCTTAGAAACCTTCTAAGCAAGCTGGAGTTGAAGCAAGAAAAAGGGACTGTGATTCGAGTTGATAACAAGTCGGCCATTGAATTGGCAAAGAACTCGGTCAATCATGAGAGAAGCAAGCATATTGATGTTCGGTTTCACTTCATCCGAGAACAAGTGAAAGAAGGAAATGTGGAGTTAGAGCACGTCGGAACTCGAGCACAAGCTGCAGATATGTTCACGAAGTCACTGCCAACCACTCTGTTCGAGAACAACAAGAAGATACTTGGAATGAAGGACAAGAAAAACATTTAAGTTTATGGGGGGATTTTGTTAGGCAAACCTTAAATGCATGTGGTTGAAAGGTAGTAGTTATAGAGGTAGTAGTTGAGAGGTAGTAGTTATATTGAATGTATGTAGTTGAGAGATAGTAGTTGTATTGAATATATGTAGTTGAAAGGTAGTAGTTGTATTAAATGCATGTAGTTGAGAGGCCATATCCAAAGGCCTATAAATTGAACATGTATCACTCATTGCAAACACATCAAGTGATAATATACAGAGTGCTTTATTTATATACTTGTTTGTCAACAAGTTGCACAAATGAAACCAAACAAAAGACTTTGGTGTAGCAATGAACAATTAGGTTGAAGTGATATCCAACAAAAAAAAAAAAATCAACCCTAAAACTAAACAACAAAGAAGATAGAAGGTAAACACTCAAACCTATTTTGTTCTTCTACACTGCAATAAATCGTTGAAAAATCAGGGTTTTGAAATATATGGAAGGTGGTCACATGGAAATACGTATTCTAGATCAATGAATATATACTTCTCCAATTAATTTGAAATTTGAAACTGACATTTTTCTGTAAAATACCAACATGTACCTTATTTAGGTTATGTCTTGCAGGCTTTCCTTTGTCATGCATGCAGTAATAGCCCTAGAACATACTACAATAAAAAAATAAATTTAATTTAAACTTTATTTTTTATTACAATACCAAAGATAAACACACACAAAAATTCGAAATGGGTAATCTTTGAAGAAAAAAAAAACGTTAAATTAAAACAAATCAATAAGAAAGAAAATATAATACTACACTTAAATATGTATAAATATGCGAAAGAAGCTAATTTTTTTTTGGGAAAAATATTTTAAACTTTTCTTTGAATGAAAAAAAAAATTTGAAATGAAAAAATCAATAAAAAAGATTGAATAATCTATCTTAATTACTACAAATGTAAGTATCCACCGTTTCCAACCGATAAAAAATACTACTTGAGAGAGAAGACGCGAACATTTGATATTTTTTTAGACACTGATTTTACGTAAAAGAAGAAATAATGAGTTTAATCGTTTGGATGAGCAGGCAGTGTGCATGAGAGTGTTGGAACGTGTGGGAGAATATTGGATTAACTGTTTATGTGACCCATGAATAGGTGAAGAACAAAATGGACTAAGAAACATTTTCTGTGACCATTATTATTTGTCTTTTTATAAAAATGGTTATATTTTAAAAAAATCATTTATATTTATTTTAATAAATTTGTGATGTTAGCACGTGAAAAAAGTTATATATAGTATAGATTAAAGAAGGATATTTTAATTTTTTTTATATAAGTTATGAGGGTGAAAAAAAAAATATTGAGATAGATGATACACGAAGAAAGTAATTAAAAAAGAAAAAAAAAGCACCCTTTTTTTATATAAGTTATCAGGGTGAAAAAAAAAATTGACATAGACGATAAATGAGAAAAGTAATAAAAAAAACAAAAAGAATTTACCCTCTTCTTTTGTCACTTAAGAATCGGGTGAAAAAAATTTCTTACACAATTTTAAGTGAAAAAAAAGTGAAAAATCTTCTTTTTCAACTCAATGTCCCATTCAAAATTATATATATATATATATATATATATATATATATATATATATATATATATATATATATATATTTAAATATTTCTCAAAAGTAGCTATTTCAGCTTTCACTCAAATTTTCGATATCCTTTTTATTTCTCATTAAACATTTATCTATCATAATTGGATTCGAACGGCTCTGTCAATTTTTTTTCATCTTGCTCGGGATTCTTACTCCGCAACTCAAGGGTACATTTCATCAAACTATGTAATGCTAAATCACCACCTACGTTGTCCATCTGTAGTTGAGCTCAAGACATGATTGAAAACTTTGATGCTAATAATTTTTTTTTCTCTGATAAATATTTTATTTTATCTAAAAAATAATGAAAAAATGTCATTTAAATAGCTCTAAGAAAAAATATTTAAAAAATTTATTAATGAAAAGTTGAAAATTATTTATGAAGAACAGAAAACAAAATCCAGTAATTTACAACTTACAAGGGACTAAAGATATGTTTCGACCAAATAATAACACAATAAAAATAAAAAATACAAAACCATAGGATAAGCTACAAATAATAGCGTAATAAACTAAACCACATAAGCATTCCCTGTGTAGTATGTTCCCTACTCTTGTGTAAATCCTCCAAGCCTTGTGCGTGCTATTTTACTGAAGTACGAGTAGGGGTTCTCTTGAGATACTGACCAGTCAGTCAATCCTATGCAGTTAGAGATGGCACTCTTCGGGTACATAAGCCCTTTTCAGTATTATTGGTCTCTTATCCTAATATTATTTTCCAAATTCGAATCATAAACAAAGCACTTAATGAATTCCTTTTATTCAAGAAAAGTATTTACATTCAACTAGATGTAACTGAATGACAGCTATCGTTGTACAATAAACAACTGGAAAATTTCCACTGATATTATACCATATTTCTGTATGCACTTCAAATGTAGTTCTTCTTCCTTCTCCCTATGTTTCCATGTGTTCAGTTTTATCTATTAGACAGTGACTAAAAATACAAAATCTGACAAACTTTACTAACTCAAATAACGTACAAAGGACATCTTGTTAAGAGCAAACTTCGACGTACAAATTTGCTTTGCCTTTCAGAACCGTTTTCTGAGCTAGCAAGTTAAGCTTGTACTTGATTCAAGGGTTGACTTAGCTAGCCACAATAAGCCAGGATCATTCCGCTTCAACACCAAGTAAGCATCTTCCTTCCCAATATTGTCAAACATAACATCTTCCCTGAAGCCGACTAAAAATAGAATTTCCAAGGCAGCTGTAGCAGTAAAAATGAAAAAGATAATAGCCCAAATTTGAGCATATACAATATTAGCATAAACTTCTGGAAAATCTGCTTTAAGAAATTGTAATAATTGCTTATACATTTCTATCTACAGAATTATATTGCTTGATCAGGTGGTTACTATTTAGATTTTACCATAATCACATGCCTATTATCTAGGATCTTCATTGAACAAAAGAAAATCACTCACAACAAGCACTACTAAGTTACAACCCAATGGTCAGAAAGTGCAAACCTTTATAATTTACAATGTTCCTCTCAATGACTGGATTAGCCTGTAATCACAATGTTCGTTATATAAAATCGGAAACTTTTTAGGCGAATCTTAGGATAAAGCGTTGTTTCAGGCAGCATGGCAATAGGTAACATAGGTTACATACCTTTCGTAATCTCTTGTATTTTTCCACCTCAGGGTGTTCAATCACATTCCTGCAATCAGATAGAATAGAAGCAATGATATGCGCAAAAGGAAAAGCTTAAAGCATAATTACACAGAGAACTACTGGAAGTACTTTCTGAAACTTCTCAAATCTAAATCCCTGATGCAAGAGGATGTTCATCAAGGGTACCCATGATCGCTCAATCAATGTTTCCACAAGCATACCTAATTATTTTCAGAAGTGTTTGAAGGATCGAAGTGGCTTGCATTGCACTAACTTCACTTCTTAGCATTTCCATAGCCTTCAACAAACGGTTACAAACTGCAGTTGAGGTATCATTTATTCTCAGAAATTCTTGATCATCAGGATCAGGCTCGTTAGTTTGCAGTGCAGATAATTCTGGTGTGGGAACCACATCATTGGGAACAGGTTCTGCCATCACATTTATTTCTACATTAGATTCAGCATGAGCAGGTTCGTTATATACATTTCTTTCATTAACATAATATCCAATATTTATATTTAACAAGAACATGGAACCAATTGAATGAAGCAACAGTTGGGACAGAAGGGTAGTAGCTTGAAAACAAAAGGAAAGGTAGCATGGTTCAATCTATGATACCTTACAGAAATTGATTTCAGTTACTAAAAGATCCTTGTTAAATCCAAGTAGCTACAGAAATAGAGAAAATGTGTGTTATGAGCACACACACAATTCCCTATTTACTAGGAATAGTAATCATACAAAAAAAGGAATCAGGAAATATAAAACATACTCCGTAAAATTAAGGCTATATAACGTTTTCCTATTTACATATTCAAATCTTCAACAGTCCCCCCAGTTGGAGTGTATATACCATATACACCGAGCTTGTTACAAACACAAGTACAACTAGCTCATTATATTCTGAATATCTTAACTAACTTTTCCTCCTTCTTATAGCCTGATAGAGTATAAGATGATGGAGAATTTAGTAAGATAGTTAACATATTAATGAGTTAGTTAGTTGCTTGAGGTGTCATTTAGATATAAGTAGGGTAAGAAGGATGCGAGAAGGGAGGTTATTTTTGTAAATTGAACATTAGTTATTTGTCAAAGGAGAAATCCTTTGTGAAGGGGAAACCGTTAGAGGAGAGTGCTCTCCTATTGTGTTTTTTTCATTCTTTTCAATAAAAATCTTTCTTTTCTTTTTCCTTTCAAATCTTTGAGGGAGAGTCAATGTTAGAGATGGAGGAAGCACAAATTTGGACCATGGGGAAGTTGGGGGCGTTTGTGGGGGCAGAGATCCAAATAGTTGGTATTAAATATTGTTTGATATTGTGATAACAATATCTTCTATTTACTCTAATTATTTTTTTTTGTACCTCTCTTTACTATAAATAAATTACCCTAGGTGTGGTTTATGCACAAAGGAGATTAATCTTAAACCCTATTTTCTCTATATTCAACATGGTATCTAGAGTTTAAGGTTATTTTGAAATTTTTTTTTTCGCCTTTGTCCATTGCCACCACTGCCACAGTTGCCATTGCCAGAGTCGTTGCCGCTGTTAGAGCCGTCGCCGAAGCCTTCGTTAGAGCCATTGTCGGAGTTTCATTTTTGACCAGCGACATACAGTTTTGCTCGTCTCGGTCAGGCGACCACCATACAGTTGAGATCAACACTATCGGAGTTGGTCGTCTATTGTCTCCAGCGCCATTTAGTCTCGACAGACGTGTTTTGGTCTTCTCGTTTTGGATTTGTGCTTCGTGGGTTGATTGGACTACTTTGGATTTTTTTAGTGTTTGTTCTACCTCCCTTCATGACTTCTTCCACTCCTACTACTTTCAATTTTGTCAGTACTGCGTCTTATCCTTCCGTCTATACTATGTTAGTGTGCACTTATCCATTGACAAGTTAACTGACCCTAATTATGCCACATGGTCATCAGACGTCAGATTATGACTTAAGAGTCAGAGGTATCTTGATCATCTTGCACCGAAAGCACCTACTCTCACTCCTGTTGAGGAAGACCATTGGGACACCATTGATGCTCAATTATGTGTGGTTCTCAAGAGTATTCTAGATCCTTCATTAAAGCAGAATTTTCCGTTCCTACGAAACGTGTGCTAAAACCTGCGAACATGCCAAGTTATTATACACCAATGATACCCAACGTCTTTATGGTGTCTGTTCTAAATTTGCAGATCTTACTCTATGACTGATTATATGGGCAAAATTCATGCTTTATTTCATGAATTCAATGAGTTATTGCCTCCTTCCCCCAACCCTACCACCGAGATAGCACAACGATCAAAGTTCTTCATGCTAGGGGCATTACACGGACTTGTTGATTAATATTCACATATCCGTGATCAGATTTTGGGTTCCTCAATTGTCCCCACCTTGACTTCGACTTGCTCTACTCTTTTGCATGTACCAACAAAACCCAACCCTGATACACTTGCTTTTGTTAATCATGCTTCTGCGTTGGCATCTCACCGTGATGACCAGACTCGCCCTCGCAAACAGGAAAATGGGTATTGTAAGTGTGAACATTGTGGCAAGCTAGGTCACAAGATTGCCCAATGTTATGCATTATATGAGTGTGAACATTGTGACAAGCTAGGTCACAAGATTGACAAGTGTTATGCATTACATGGTCATTCCCTCAATCTGCTACAGTTGTTCAGATCGATCTTTTCCCACCTTTGTTTACTGGGGATTCTCCTTCTTCTGTTTCATCCGACACACCTGCTATGTTCAACAAATTTCTCAATGGTATAAAGATCAACAGTCTTCTAGTTCCACTGCGTCTGTATACAGGTACATCTTTTGCTGGTCTGACCCAATCTTCTTCTCCTGGTCCTTGGATTTTTTATTCAGGAGCCACTGATCATATTACTGGTAACAAATCTTTGTTCTCCTCTTTATCCTCTCCTACTCCTTTACCTTCTATTACACTAGCTAATGGCTCTAGAGTATCATCTTATGGTGTTAGAACTGTTAAACTTTTTCTTTCTTTAATCATTGATAATGTTTTTTATGTTCCTGGGTCTCCTTTTAACCTGTTGTCCATCAGTCGTCTAACTCGTTCTTTTGATTGTGTTGTTTCTTTTACCAACAATTTTGTTTGTTTACAGGACCAGAGATCGAAACACGTGATTGACACAGGATGTGAGTCTCATGATCTTTATCATCTTCGTCCCTCTACACATGTTGGTGCAGTTATGGAATCTCCCTCTCTTCTTCATGCTCAGTTAGGTCATTCAAGCCTTGCCAAGTTACAACATCTTGTCCCTGTCTTGTCCAAGGTGTCTAGTTTGGTGTGTGAGTCGTGTCAATTAGGTAAGCATAGTTGTACTTCCTTTACTCGTAGTATCACACGTGGTGCTTCGTCCCCTTTTGCCATGGTTCATTCTGACATTTGGGGACCTAGCTGCGTTAAGTCTACTTTAGGTTTTCAATACTTTATTACTTTCATTGATGATTATTCCAGATGTATTTGGTTATTTTTTATGAAAAATCATTCTTAATTATTTCATATCTTTCAATCTTTTTTTAATGAAATTCAAACTCAGTTTAGTGTTTCTATAAGAGTTTTGCACAGTGATAATGATCATGAATATCTTTCTCATTTTTTTAAACAATTCATGGTTTTTTACGGTATTCTGCATCAAACTTCTTGTGCTTATACACCTTAACAAATTGGTGTAGTTGAACGTAAAAATAGACATTTTCTTGAAACAACTCGCACTCTTTTAATTCATGAAGAGGTTCCTCAAAATTTTTTGGGGTGATGCCCTTCTTACTACATGTTATCTCGTTAATCACACGCCTTCTTTGATTTTAGATAATAAAATACCTCATTCCATTTTATTTCCTCATGAACCTCTTCATCCCTTACCTCTAAGAGTTTTCGGATCTATATGTTTTGCTCATAATTTCAGTCCTGGTCTTGACAAGCTTTCTCCTAGATCACATAAGTATGTTTTCTTAGGGTTTACAAGATCACAAAAAGGATACAAATATTTTTTTTTTCTTCTTTTAACCGTTATTTTGTGTCTGCAAATGTCACATTTGATAAGTTCTCCCTTTATTTTAAAAATTAATCTTCACCTCTGTCTCCATCCAATCCTGTCAACACTCCTAGTACATTTAATGTTTATGTTATTTGTGACCCTCTAACTATGTTTTCTTCACTATTAGTTCCTGCTCCGCAGTCAGCTTTTTCTCCACCGTCCCTTTAGTTTTATAGTCGCCAAAACCAATTACAACCACCACCATGTGACTCCACTCAAGTGCCAACTACTATGTCTCATTTGGCTCTGACACTTGAGTCTGACCTTCCCATTGCCCTCTGAAAAGATATTTGTTCTACACATAATCCCTCTCTCCATTATATTACTTTGAGTTATCATCGACTGTAATTACGTTTTTATACATGTCTTTCCTCTATTTCTTCTGTAACCATTCCAAAAACTGTCCATGAAGTTTTAGCCCATCCTGGTTGACATCAGGCCATGACAAATGAACTAAGTGTTTTTCATAATAGTGAAACTTGGGAATTGGTCCCGTTACCGTCTAGGAAATCTGTTGTTGGTTGCAGGTGGGTGTTTGCTATCAAAGTTGGACCTTATTGCCTCAAAACTCTTCTTGTAACTAAAGGTTATACTCAAATTTTTGGGTTGAATTATGGAGATACGTTTTCCCTATGACAAAGATGACTTCTGTTCGTTTATTTATCGTCATGGCTGCTCTTCAACAATGACATCTTTATCAATTAAATGTTAAAAATGCTTTCCTCAATGGTGATTTGCAGGAAGAAATCTATATGGAACAACCTCCTGAGTTTGTTGCTCAGGGGAAGTCTTCTGGGATGGTATGTCGTCTTCGCAAATGCCTATATGGCCTAAAACAATCTCCTAGGGCCTAGTTTGGAAAGTTTAGCAATATTGTTCAACAATTTGGTATGACTCGGTGTGAAGCAGATTATTCTGTATTTTATCAACACTCGAGTGTTGGATGTGTTTACTTGATAATATATGATGATGACATCGTTCTTACAGATAGTGACAACCATGACATCTCTCCGTTGAAACAACATCTCTGTTACC
This sequence comes from Sphenostylis stenocarpa, assembly GCA_963425845.1. Classification (NCBI taxonomy): domain Eukaryota; kingdom Viridiplantae; phylum Streptophyta; class Magnoliopsida; order Fabales; family Fabaceae; genus Sphenostylis; species Sphenostylis stenocarpa. Next base: position 104,063,527 of record OY731403.1, read on the forward strand.
ATTTTCAAACAAAAAATCTTGGCAAACTCAAATATTTCTTGGGTATTGAGGTGGCACACTAATGATGGTATTATTATATCTCAGAGGAAGTATGTCATGGATATTTTGGAGGAAACTGGGTTGATGAGTTCAAAGTCAGTTGATGCACCCATGGATCTCAATACTAAACTTCTACCAAATCAGAGGAGCATATATCTAATCCTGAACAATATAGAAGATTGGTTGGGAAATTAAATTATCTTACAATTACCCGTCCAAACATTTCCTTTGCAGTTAGTGTTGTAAGCCAATTTTTTAATTCCCCATGTGAAGATCATTAGAATGCAGTCATTCGTATCTTGAAATATATTAAAGGATCTCCTGGAAAAGGATTGTTATATGATTCTAATAACCATACAATAGTTGTTTGCTACTCAGATGCAGATTGAGCAGGATCTCCTTTTGATAGAAGATCCAAATCTGGGTATTGTGTCTCCATTGGTGATAATTTGATTTCGTGGAAAAGTAAGAAACAAAGTGTTGTGGCAAGATCTAGTGCAGAAGCAGAATATAGAGTTATGGCCTTAGCTTCCTGTGAACTTATTTCGCTCAAGCAATTATTTAGAGAGTTATAATTTGGAAATGTCACTCAAATGACACTTGTGTGTGACAATCATGCTGCTCTTCATATTAGCTCTAATTTTGTTTCCATGAGAGGACCAAACACATTGAGATTGACTGTCATTTCATTCGAGAAAAGATTGTGTCTGGAGACATCAAGAATGAGTTTGTTAACTCAAGTGATCAATTAACAGATATTTTTACTAAGTTTTTACGAAGACCTAGAATTGATTATATTTGTAATAAGCTTGACATATACAATTTGTATACTCCAACTTGAGGGGGAGTGCTAGATATTGTTTAGATATTGTTTGATATTGTTAAGATATTGTTAGATATTGTTAATCACAATATCAAACAATATCTTCTATTTACTCTAATTATTTTTTAGTTACTTTTTTTAGTTGTGCCTCTCTCTATTATAAATAGATTACCCTATGTGTGGTTTATACACAAGGGAGATTAATCTCGAACCCTATTTTCTCTATATTCATGAGCATGGAGGGTACAACAATGTCTTGGTTATATTATTGGTGCCAAGATAACCCAAAATCAGATTAGGAATCCTTTTCAACAGCTTTGATAAAAATATTCAAAATACCTATAGTAGCCACATTGGTAGAACTGATGTTGGAATAAGAAAGGAAAGATATACTCTTGAGTTTCATTACTCTCCTTAATTCCAATTTCGTACCAATGTAGTAGGGATAGATGAAGGAAAAGAAAGAGAACTACAATAGACAATACAATCAATGGTTATTTGAGAGAACCTCACTCTCTAACTATCCTTCTATTTTCTTTTCTCAATAAAAGAAAATCCCTCCTCCGAACTCTCCTAGAACTATTTATAGTAGTTCAGATAAAGCTATACCAACTACCTTACCTTTTCCTTCTTTTATAAACTATACCAAACCTATCACACATCTTTGCAAGATTGACTACCATGAAACACGAAGAACAAACTAAAATGGAAACTTGTAACAAAGAAATGAAGACTTCCACAATGTTCTTGAAAGAGAGGAATAACGTTTTAGGGCTGAAACATGTTGCAACAAATATTGACCGTAGAGGGTGATCCACATTTGATTGAGCAAAAAAAAAAAAAAAATAGCATGGAGGGAAATGGGTCAAATTTGCATTCCAGCAAAGACTAGTTCTCATATAAGAAAGGTGGAACTATCCACATTTGATGAAAGTATATAAGGGAAATCTGATTCAAAGAGTGACAAATTTGAGTGTGATGATCCATTTCAATTCTTGAAATCAGAAAATAGAAGAAAAGAAGAAGTCTCAATAATCAAGAATCATACCCTTAGTATTGGAGAAGAAACCAAAAATGAAGAGAAATTAGCAAGAGAAACATTGATTATGATGGAGGAAGATGTTGCATCAATAGTGTGAAGATTGTGGCAGTGAAGATCAGTTCTTGACAACCCAATTCTAGAGTTAATGAAAAAGGAAGGTGGAGGAGGAGATGCAACCAAACATCATCATTTTCCAAATTCATATTTCCATATTAGGAATCAGAAATCATTGTTGGACCCAAATTTGATAATGAAGGTGGTTGGAACATCAATCGCATTAGAATCTTGGAAGTTTAATTTGTGCGGTGAGCCTTCAACTTTTAACTTCATTGCATCTATGGACCACAACTTGATAATGAAGTCAATGCTGAAGGAAGGTTCAACATCTGTTATAATAAATCCACCCTCATTCCCACCATCACCCAAGTCACCAAACCTAAATTTGAATGCAGTATCAACCAGGTTCTCATTCCTGTCAACAACCTCATTTTATTACTTCTTTATTTAGAAGATTACAATCAAAGAGTGGAAATATCCCTAATTCATAGGAATCTAATTATTTAAGTGTTGTTATTGCATTTCCTAATTTAGCTCTCCAATCTTGTATATATGACTGATGTATTTGAGCAATAAAACCATTCGATTCTACCCTAATATTTGAGAAGATGAGATGAGGTATTATTAAGTTTTATCTTTTGTGCATATGTGTACTGTTACATTTAACATGGTATCAAAGCTCTCAAATTCTAGAAGCCACCTCTGACTGTGCAAACCAAAATCCTAGACGACAACCTTCATTGTTGTCACTCATCCCAAAACCCTAGACGGCAGCCTTCATTATTGTCACTCGTCCCGAAATCCTAATCGACAACCTTCATTGTCATCGTAATTTAACTTGTTATTCCTTGCACCTTGTTTTATTGCTGCCATGGTGGATTTAGTTGATACAACAACTAAAATAGGGGATAATAAATCCCTAATTCATGGAGAACTTCAAAATCTCAACACTACTTGCAGATTGAATAGGCAAAATTATTTGAAAAGGTCATAGCTTGTTCGTACTACTTTGAAAGGTAAAGGGAAAGCCAACCACTTGACTGATGATGCCCCAAAAGAGGAAGATCCCAAATTTACAAAATGAGAGGAAGAGGACTCTGATTATGGAGTGGCTGCGGAACTCAATGATTCTAGAAATCAGTGATACTTGCATTTTTCTTAATTCTACAAAGGAGGTTTGGAATGCTATAGAGCATACTTACTCCAAAGCTAAGGATAGGGCCCCCCAGAACCAAGACAAGGAGGTGGGAAAAAAAAGGAGACAACATAAGAAATGGAGGATAGGCACACATAGTTGTTGTTGGAACTAGTGAAGAAAACAAAGGAGATTTTGATTCAACTCAACCATAATGAAATAGAGAAGAAGTTTCCTTTTGTCAACTCAATAAAGGAGATCATTTCTCAACAAATTAGATATGTCAACAAGTAGTTCAGGTACGTGTGGAAAGTTTCCTTTTGTTTTTGGACTCAATGTCTCAGATAGATTCTATAAACTGACCACATGACACCCCTTTCCAAGCACTTCTCCTCCTACGCCTCTTGTCCTAGCAATAAGAAAATATTCACAGCAGATGGTGTTACCATCACTATAGCAGGACAAGGAGAAGTTCAAATAAACCCATCCATAACCCTTCAAATGTCCTTCATATTCCCAAATTGTTCGTTAATCTGATTTCCATTAAAAAGCTCATAAAAGACCTATCATGTAATGTTGTGTTTTGTGATAATGTTTTATATGCTGCGGTAAAACACCCGAGAAGGAGGATTGGACATGTTAAAGAATGGAATGGCCTCTATTATTGGAACAACTCAAATCTGCCCCCAAACTTAATAACAGCAACAACAGTTGCTCTACACCATTAAGACCAATAGGGAGAAGGTCCTTCTACACCATTGCCATCTTGGTGAAAGTAACTTTATTGCTCAAGAAAAGACACATCTCTAGATACAAAGAACTTTTTGAATATTTGGGTGTATATCATTTGTCCATGTCCATAGTGGTACTAGAGGAAAACTTGATCTTAGAGCCTTAAAATATGTCTTTGTAGGATACTCATCCACACAAAAGGGCTACAAATGTTATCAGCCACCATCCAAAAATTTCTTTGTATCTAGAGATGTCACTTCTCTTTAGCAACAAAGTTACTTTCACCTAGGTCATCTTCAAGGGGAGAGTATAAGAAAGGAAGATGATCCTCTGCTAATGCCTCTTGAATTCAGTCTTGGACTAGGAGTAGAAACTGAAAATGAAATAGAATCAGAGAAAGAGGTTCAACCCACTAAATCCACTAAAGATGAGGATGATCCAAGATTTGGAAAAAATCTTGTTTATACAAGACAAAGCCCATTCCATAATTTATCCATGTCCATGAATCCAATCCAACATTATATGTGGTAACTACTTTCCCTGATTCTGTAAATTCTAGTGAATCTATCTCTGATTTCTCAACTACACAGGAACCTAAGTCCTGTTCACCAACTTATGAGGATCTAGACATTCCAATTTTCTTAGGAAAGAGACTAGAAAATGTAGCACCAAGCCACATACCTTCTAGCCAATTACCTATCTTTTAAATACTTCTCACCTATTCATAAAGTCTTCCTTACAAGCTTAAACACCACCACAACTCCTACTCCCTATTTGAGGCATTGGCAAGAAACAAGCCATGGACCTGGAGACACTAGAAAAGAATAGTACTTGGGAATTGGTCACTCTACCAAATGAAAAAAAAAAAAAATCAATAGGAAGCAAATAGGTATATACTATAAAATACAAAGATCCATTGAAAGGCACGAGACAAGGTTAGTAGCCAAGGGATTCACTCAAATTTATGGAGTGGATTACTTGGAAACATTTGCTCCAGTTGCAAAACTGAATATAATTAAGGTGATATTATCCCTAGCAGCTATCTAAGGTTGGAACTTACAATAATTTGATGTAAAAAATGTGTTCCTCCATGGAGAACTTAAAAAGGATATTTACATGGAATTGTCCCTAGGATATAGTAAGAAAACTATTGCCAACACTGTTTGCAGGATGAAAAAAGCATTAGCATGGTTTGGAAGGTTTACTAAAGTCATGAGAAGTTTGGGCTTTAACCAAAGCCAAGGATACCACACACTGTTTGTCAAACACACTAAGTCAGGGGGAGTGGCAGTGTTGTTGGTGTATGTCGATGATATTATAGTGACAAGTGATGATGAAAAGGGAAACCGCTGCTAAGCCAACATCTAGCCAAGGAATTTGAAATCAAGACCTTAGGAAAAATGAAGTATTTTTTGGGGATTGAAGTAGCCCATTCAAAAAAGGGAATTTTCATATCCCAACAGAAATACATTACAAACCTATTAAAAGAAACTGGTAGGCTAGCATGTAAGCCTATAAGTACACCGATTGATCCAAATTTGAAGCTGGGAAATCGAAAAGAAGATACAAATGTTAACAAGGAAATGTATCAAAGTTTAGTTGGCATACTCATATTTGTCTCACACTAGGCCTGATGTTGCATTTGCAATGAGTCTAGTCAGCCAATTCATGTACCAACCAAGGAGATCCACTTACAGACTACACTAAGAATTGTGTAGTACTGAAAAGGGACCGTAGGCAAAGGAATTCTATTCAGACGAAATGGGAATGTGAGGCTAGAAATATATACAAATATTGATTATACATGGTCAATTGTGGATAGGAGATCAACTACTGGATATTACACCTTCCTTGGTGGGAATCTTATAACTTGGAAAAGTAAAAAACAAAATGTGGTAGCAAGATCCAGTGTTGAAGCAGAGTTCAAGGCAGAGTTCAAGGCAATGGCATAAGGAATCTGTGAACTACTATGGTTGAAGATTATCTTAGAAGATTTGAGAATAAAGAGGGATGAACCAATGAGACTTTATTGTGATAACAAGTCTGCTATTAGCATAGCCCATAATCCAGTGCAACATGAACACATTGAAGTTGACATATCAAAGAAAAATTAGATAGTGGTCAAATTTGCACCCCATATATCTCTTCACAAGACAACCTTGCAGATCCTCTAACAAAGGGGCTAAATAGCAACAACTTTGAAAGGATTGTTTTCAAGCTAGGAATGGAAAATACATATTCACATGCTTGAGGGGGAATGTCAACAACCTCATTCTATCACTTCTTCATTTAGAAGGTTACAATTAAAGAGTGGAAATATCCTTGATTCATAGGAATCCAATTATTTAAGTGTTGTTATTGTATTTCCTAATTTAGCTTTCTAATCTTGTATATATGACTGATCTATTTCAGCAATAAAATCATTCAATTCTACCCTAATATTTGAGAAGATGAGATGAGGTATTATTCACTTTTATCTTCTATGTATATGTGTACTATTATATTCAACAATTCCTATAGCAGAAAAACATCACAATGATTTCAAGAAGGAAAAATGAAGATCATGATGATGAAGATAAGCAATGTTATCAAAACCTCCACCATTCCAACCATGAGGACAAGGTTGATTTTGGGTAGGGTGTATTGGTAGCGTATAAGGTGAAGTTAGTAAGATAGTTAGCATATTAATGAGTTAATTAGTTTCTTGAGGTCTTATTTAGATATAAATAAGGTAAGAAGAATAGAAGGGATTTCATTTTTGTAAGGAGAAAATAGGAATGAATCTTCTTCCAAATTAGCTCTCTGTGAAAGGAGAAATCCTTTGTGAAGGGGAATCTTTTCAATCTATTTAATAAAAAACTTTCTTTTTCATTTCAATTCTTAGTTCCTAAGAGAGTTTGATGATGAAAATAGGAATGAATCTTCTCCCAAATTTCTTAAGAGTGGATAGAGCCAAGAATACAACAAGAATGGCACAAGAAAGACATGATTGTAACAAGCTAACAAAATCTAATCTTTTTGCTCCTGACAGTTGGTTTAATTGTGTGGAATGACAGACTTATAAGGTAGTTAAAATGACACACTTATTCTTGTGGGGTATTGAAGGTGGAAGCACCTCAATAGGGAATACCGTTTGCAGTAGATGTATTGTTCTTCAAATATGGTCTATAAACCAAAGTATTCTAGTAAAAAATAATTGTGTTCAATCCTTGAGTCCAATGGTTTCCAATTGTTGTTTCTGGTTCCAAGTAATCATTGTTAGGTTTATGATTGCAGAATGCCCATCTTGGATATGCCCGAATATAACAATACATATTATTTTCAAAGAATTACCTATAATTGGAGCAATAGATTCCGTTGATGTTTCTAAATTATCTGGATTATCCACGGATGTGTATGCTGCTACCATATTCCCAGTTCTCGTATCAGAATGCAAAACTTGACCTACACCAAAATAATTAGGTTTTTTTTGGAATACAGTCTTGGAATCACCAATTCCCGCACTAAAATTATAGCAAACAGCTTTACCATGATGAGAATCATCTGGATCAGGCTCGTGCTTCATTCCATTGATAATATGATTGTCAGGGTCCAGCTCACCATTAAGTTCATTTGTACTATAACTAGAATAATCAAGATCCAGCTCTTGATTTAATTCAGACCCTCCCAGCTTGTTTGCAGAAACGTTAGCCAACCTATGGCAAGCAGCAGCAACTGAAGATTCTCGTGCACTAATTAGCTGATCTGTCCTGTTACCTCCAATCTTCTGAGGAATAGTGCTACCGTCAGCTATAACGTTGTCTTCATATGTTGCAGTATTCCTTACTCCACTCAAAGTGTAGCTTGCAGATCTAGTCCAATCTAAACTAGACGCTTCTTGATTTAACTGCAAATGAAAAAAACTAAATCATCATATGGCACTAAATCAGAGCAAATAATAGACTGACAGCCAAACACTCAAGCATGATCATGCACCTGCTTATCCAGAGCATAAAAGTTCACATCATGTTCAGAGTATATCATGTGTGCCTGAAATAAAAATATGTTGGTTCAATATCTTCCATTTGTCAAATGGACAGTCGAAATTTATGTTTTTCCTTATTTTCATGATTAAAATACTTCAGGATCCATAGAAAAAATAAATTATACTTCCTGTGTGTTATAGCTTACAAGTTCATGCAGTAGAGTTTTCTTAATACTTTCGTATTTCCTGAATCCTTTGAGGTCATCAGTTCGAAGGCGCAAAGATATTTCCTCTCCGTGATTCTGTAATAAGAATGAAAACAAAAAACAGAAATCAACAACAGGACAATGACAGATACGTAAAATGTCATGTTTTATCATCCTGTAGAATCCAATACCTTGTTAAAACCAAGAATGCATTTTGGGTCCACACCAACATAACCAACTGGAGCCATCTCGGTCATAATTCCAACACGCCATCGATGCTACATAAGATGCAAAAATTATTCAGAACACGCAGCATATTTTCATTATACAACAAACATATATTGGTTCAATAAAAATATTTGGGTATGTGCAGCATACCTTGTTCATGACAGCAACAATTCCAGGATCTGCAGCAAGCATGTGCATTCTTTTAAGTGCCTCGGAAGGGGGGGGATTCAACTGAAGTAAGGGAAAGCAAAATTCAACCATGATCATTTGACAAGCCTATATTAAATATTTTACATCATGAGAAAGGCCAAGAATATAATGGAAAATAAATAACCAGTCTACATGGAAATCTTGTCTAGATTTGGATCTATCAACTAAGGGAATAAGGTGTGCAGGCTAAAGAAAGCCTTGTACAAACTCAAGCAGACACCCAGTGCCAAGTTTGGTAGCATGGTCCAATGTGGAGACTGAATTTTGAGCTTTGGCACAAGGGGTGTTTGGGTTGAATGCTACTTTGAATGATCTTCAACTAAAATGTGAAGAACCCATGACTCTCTTTTGTGACAATAAATCAGCTATTAATATTGCTTACAGTCCTGTCCAACATGATATGATAAAGCACATGAAGATAAATCGACACTTCATCAAAAACAAACTAGATAATGGCCTTATATCTACTTATTACATCCCACCAAGACATCAACTATCAAATTTGTTTACTAAGAGATTTTCACATAATGGTTTCATGATCTTACATGCAAGTGGGGAATGATTTATATTCATTCACCAGCTTGAGGGGGAGTGTCTAGTTAGGAGAAGATATTAATTAGTTACAAAAAGATATTATCAATTATTGTAAACATATTGTAAGAATATGAAGAGTCATTATTAATTATTATAATTATTTTTAGGGTGGTAGAGTTCTCCATATAATGAACTTCCTAATACTGTCTAAATTAAGAAATAGGACTAAAGTTTTCTCTTTTCTTCAGTCTCTCTCGGTATCTCTTTCAAGTCTAGTTACTAGTAACAATGTAAACGCAGGAGTATAAAGAATAATAGATAAATCTCAAAGTTGAGAGATTCTGTTCTGGAGCACAAACAATAATAATCATACAGCAATATAGTACCTCTACTCCTGGAATTTGAAGTGTGCGAAATTCACAAAATATATACTGCCCTTGTGGTAGTTTCAATGAAGTATGAGCTCCATGTGAAATTCTCTGTTTCATTCTCTTCTCTTCATCCTCAAATCCAGCTATTCTTAAATCTGTTTTTGAATTTTGAAGAACCTCTTCAACCTCATTTGTTGACACACCCATCATTATAATTGACCTGGCCTGGCGAGTAAAGATAGTGACTTAAGGGAACAGTATGCCAAATAATTTATTCAACATACCCACCGTTTCCAATGGTACAATGGTGCTACTTACAAGCATTGATAAAACAAACAAAAAAGACTTACACGAATAACTAATTCAATTAATCCCTATTGTGAATAAATGAATTAGGATAAGAACATAAACATCACAAGTTTCACTGTAAAGTGTTCCTCAACAGAAAGGCTAATTGCAAGAATCAATATTAGTTTGACCTTCAATCAAATAGCATAGTAACATACCAAAGTAACTTTTTTCCTCCTATATTCAAAATATCGAGTGCAATTGCAATGGAAGGAATAATTATAAAATGATAAAATAGTTGGTAGAATAGTTAGTACTAATAACAGAAAATCATTTCACCGAAATAAAAAAATAAATAGATAATGACAGTAACAGAAAGGAAAGTAGAGAAGGACTATCTCAGCTGAGATATTCTCAAGAGCAATACTCATTACAGAGAGAGTAAATCTTCCTCTACAGTGGCTACAGATAATGTCCAAGACATTCTCAAATGCCACACTCCCAATACCTGTGAGACAGAAAATCTATAACTAACACTCCCCTTCTGATGTCCCATAGACAAAAACTAAATAACTAACACATCCCATGCTTCGTACTAAGCTTAATTTGTAACTCATATCACCATTCCACCAGCTTTGGGCCACCTTTTGTTTACAACTTCTTATGACAATTGATCACTAGGTTCAGGCTCTCACTCCTATCAAAATAGCATATCAAAAGTCTTCTGAAGAATGTATGTCAAACAATCAATTTCAATTCCCGGGATTAGAGGTTCCATCAAGGCAGTTAATGATTTTTCTCGTTCAAATAAGAAAAATATTTATACCTGAATTTTATATAAACAGAACATAAGTATTATGAAACTGTGGTCCAGTGGACTAGGGGAAAACCGTAGCAAAACCCAAAAGAACCTATTAAGGAAAATCAGCTAATACAATGCAATGATTCATAGAATAATAAAAACTATATCCATATGAATGAAGCCACTAAGAACAATATTTTTCATGTGGTTAAATCTTAACCCACATGATTCAGAATATGAGAAATGGCGGTACCTCAGTAATTGAAGCTTCCTGCAGACTTAAAAGTGCATTCTCCGCAGAAAATGGGGCCAGCAATTTTGACGTTTTGCCAGAAATCTGTGGAACAATGAACCGCATCGTATCTTCATTGATATTTGTTAACTTTTGCAATTCCTGTCCTAGATCCTTCACATTGGCACCTGTATTCATCTCTACAACAAATTTTTTTCCCCTCCATGTAACAGAGATGTTAAGGGGGCTCGATTGAGGTTGCATATTTGATCTACAAGAATCAAAATCAAGCCTAGTCATTTTCCACTGATTATATTTTTGGTGGTAAAAACAGTACCCCAGAAGGAATATAATAGACACCTAACACATCTCTCTATTTCTGGTGTGAGTAAAGGGATACACTTAAGGTGAACTAGCCGAGTTAATTAACCCCAACCTTTAAGAAAAATCCCCATCCCATATGATTACCAATATTTGAAAAATTAAATTAAACAAATTTTGTATGGGGACGTCTAAAACTCCGTGAGCAGCTAGGGATCCCAGCCCCGGAAATTTTCACAAATTGAACCATAATTCATAAGATAGTAAAGTCAACAACTTCATATAGATACACATACAACCAAATTTCAGAAAATTTAATCATATATCAAACCAACACTTGACAAACTTTAAGAGATTCACAACTTCCGTAACCAAATTCTGGAAAATTGAAGAAATCCATATGAGAATTCGTAATTCAATGCCCACTTCAGACCACAAAACCGATAGACTTAACAAAACAGAGAATTCACATGATCAGAACTGAAATTGCGTCAAATTAAAGGCAGGAGGACAATTGATTTACCCGACGCAAAGGAGTGAAAATTTGAGGAGAGGGCAATCAAATTATAGGACAGGGGAGATGGACGTATGCGCTGAGCATATCCACACCAAATAGAAGAATCTAGAATGATGCCTATTTATATTTTGTTATTAATTAGTTAATAATTATTAACTAATCCATTACAGTATTACTAAACAAGTGGAAGTCAAAGGGGAGTAAATAAAATGGACCAAAAATAATACTTATTATTAAATTCTGCGGCGGTTCTCAGGTAACAATTTCGATGAGTTTAAAAAACGATAATATAATTTTTTATAATTAATTTTTTTAATATTATTTTAATTTTTTAAATGTATTCATTTTTTATTTTTTCTCATAATTTTTTATTTTTAAAATATATAAATTATAATAGTTATTTTTTATTTAAATTACAAGTTTTTTTCTTCAATATCATTAAAAAATAATTGTTTAAGAATTTTTTATATAAATTTATAGATATTTATATGAAATATAATTTATCTTTTATATAAATATAAATTGTATATTAAATATTATTACACAATATCTTGTCACAACTAAAGTTATTCGATCCGGAAAGAATTGTATTAACCTTTTATATAAATATAAATTATAGATTAAATATTATTGCACAACACCTTATCACAAATAAAGTTATTCAACCGGAAAGAATTGTATTAACCCTTTCAAGAAAGGAAGAACACTTTCTAAAAAAAAAGTTAAAATCATATGGAGTTTGATAAGATAAATTTTTGTCTTTCTCTTTCTCTTTTCTATTAGTTCTTGGTTATGACATCTATTTCAATTGAATTTTCCTCCTCCAAAAATGTTTGGTCCTTATAATTTTTTTTAATCCTCGTTGCAATAATATACTTCTTCAGGTATTGTCGAATTAGCCTTTATTTATTTTCATTGGTAAAAAAAATAAAAAATATTGTCATAATCAATTATGTTTAGTTATATAATTTTAAATTGATTTATACAAAAATAACGTGGGATTACATGAGAAAAGTCATTTTTTATTGTAAAAAAAAATAACCTAAAAAGTCAGTCGAACATGTGACAAAGTATTTAAATAAATCCTAAATTTGAAATTAAATTTTTTAATTAGAATATTTTATTTTAAAAAAATTAGTAAAATATTAAGTATATATAAAAATATATAAAAAAAATTATTTATTTATTTTAAAAGATAATAATATAAGAATAATTAACTTATTTATTATATTGATATTTATTTATAATTTATATATAAATTAACTGTATTTTTAACCATTTTATTAAATAATTATTTATATTAAATTATATCTATCTCAATTTTATTTTTTATATTTTTTTAATAAAATTATGTAAAAAATATTTTAATAATTCCTCATTTTATCTTATTATTTAATATTTTTTTAATCAAATTAATCTTATCTCTTATCATCTTTTTACTAATTTCTCTAATCTTTTTATTCTCTTTCTCGGTCAAAACCTGACTTTTTACTTTTTTTTTCTTTCCTTTTCCACTCTCTTAAGTCTAGTTATCAATCCAAAGATAAATATAATGTCACAATTAAAAGTCCCTCTCACCTATAACAAATTTTCAATTATTTTCATTTATAAGTATGAGAAAAAAATCTTACTAAAATATTTTAATTAAAATTGTGAAACAAAAATTAAGATAAATTATTAATTATATATTTTATAATTATTGATTAATTATATATATATATATATATATATACACAAAAATATAACTATTTTAATATATTAAAAATCAAAATAATAAGTTACAATTAAAAAAAAAATTGAGAGTTCTTTCATGAAAAAACATACATTGTTTTTATATATTTTTTGAATTTATAATTTTTTTCATTATTTCATATATTTATAATTTAATATAGTTTTAGGATCTCAATATCATAATTTTCTTTGCGTGTTATTTTCTTAGTTTAAAGTATCATTATGGTTTATTTTTCCTAATCAAGAGTATCATCTTGATTTATTTTTCCTACTCTAAAATGTCCTGTTTTTTTTTTCTAGTCCAAAATATTTATCATTCTATTTTTCCTAGATCCGTGTTTATCAAGAAATATGACATCTTACTTATAGACCTTACTGACAAAATTTATGTGAGTTCCAATTCAAGATATTTGTCAAAGATAAACATTTCTAGAATCATGTTGATGATATCACTCCTAATCCTAACAAAGACTATCATTCATTAGAATATGTCCAACTTCCAAACCATCAATGCAAGTTCTTTAAACTTTGATTTTCCCTCGATGTCATCCTCACTTGAAAACCAATCCTTTGCTATATAGTCTTGAGTGCTAGATCCTCCTTGTTATCATTGATTTCCATCTCAGACAATATATTTGTCTCTAGCTAATGCTCTCTTAGTTTCCGAAACAAAGAGGAAATGTTCTGTTAAGAAAACTGTAATTGAATATGATCTTCATCCTAATGATCAAACATATATCTATAATCCCATACTGAAAACATGTTATATAAACTAAATGCGAAAGCGTACCTGAATTAGCCATAATATTCTTTGTAGAGCACCTTTGAATTGATTTTATGGTCTTCCACCTGAAGAGCACCTGTATTTCCCTATGGATTTTCTCTCTTGATGGGGATAGAAAGAAAAGAACAGGACTGTATCTGTATTCTGTCTGTGTGCTCTCAGAAGGGGACCATGACCCTTTATATAACCAAAATTAGGTTAATTACTTAAGTTTTAGTATTTTCAATTTGGCCCCTCATCAAATTAAAAATTACTCTATGGTCTCTACACAATTATATTTTCATGACATATGCCTTTAGCCAAAACTTTAATTTATTCAGATCACTTTATTATTTGGCTTAATAAATAATGACCCTAACACATTTAAATATGTATCATATATATACGTGACCCAAATTTTGCTAACAATCTCCCACTGGTCACAAATATATATGTCCTTACAACCTTACAAATGTGTTAGACTTTATGAGCTCAAAAATGTCATTATATTCCTTTAGCATATTCAAAAGTCTTGTCCATTAATCATATCAGGATATAGAACCAGACCAGCTTTTCATTGCATCATCGCAACTAAAACCAACAAGATTACTCATCCTGACATAACCAAATGACATGGATTCATCATGAAATGTGTAGCATGAAAAATTACGTGAAGGTGATCTGTACACGTCTATTTTCAACTGGTCCAAACTTTAACTTATCGAGATCGATACAATAACCTTAATGTACAAAGTGTAATGAATGAACAAGAAAACCGCATATCTATAGATAATCAAATATGTCCAAAAAAAACAATGTATACATATATAAAACATAGAACATAAAATATATGAAAATGACTAACTCCCACTAAACCACAAATTCCTCAAACTGTAAAACACCCATGTGAGCAACATGCTCATGAAAGACCTTGGGCGAAAGTCCTTTAGTTAGAGGATCTCGCTATCATGGAGTTTGTCCCTAAATGTTCTATGGAAATCATGTCCACTTTGTACTCTTTCCTTAACGACTAGGAACTTAATGTCGATGTGTTTCGACTTAGTCGAACTTCTGTTGTTGTTGGAATACAATACAGCTGATTTGTTGTCACAATATAACTTAAGTGGTCTTTCAATGCCTTTCACAATTTGCAGCCCTGTGACAAAATTTCTCAGCCATATTCCATGATTCGACGCCTCATAGCATGCTACAAATTCTCCTGCCATAGTGGATGAAGCTGTAAGGGTTTGCTTGACACCGCGCCAAGAAACCGCACCACCTGCTAACATGAAAATGTAACTCGAAGTGGATTTCAAACTATCTTGACATCCTGCAAAGTCCGAGTCGAAAACCCAGCGATCTCCAACCGGTCCGACCTCCCGTATGTGAGCATGTAATCTTTTGTTCTCTTTAAATATCTCATGACCCTTTTTGCCGCTTTCCAATGGTCCATTCCTGGATTGCTTAAATATCTCGCCTAGAACCCCAACTATGTATGCTATGTCTGGACGCGTACATACTTGGGCATACATCAAACTCCCTACAGCTGATGCATAGGGAATCTTTTGCATTTCCTCAATTTCTAAATTTCCTTTTGGGCACTGATTGAGACTAAACTTGTCTCCCTTAGCAACTGGAGTATCCCCGGATTTACATTCATGCATGCCAAACCTTTTAAGAATTTTTTCGATATAGCTCCTTTGTGATAATCCTAAAATACCCCGACATCGATCTCGTGTATCTCGAATTCCTAATACAAAAGACGCATCACCAAGATCTTTCATTTCGAAATTCTTTGATAAAAATTTCTTGGTTTCGTGCAATATGCCTATATCATTAGTGGCAAGTAGAATGTCATCAACATATAAGATCAGGAAAATATACTTACTCCCCTTAAACTTGTGATATACACAATCATCAACAATATTCATCTCGAAGCCAAATGAGAGAATTACTTGATGAAATTTATAGTATCATTGACGAGATGCTTGTTTTAGTCCATAAATGGATTTTGTCAGTTTGCAAACCATACTCTTTGAATCTCCCTGCACAAAATTTTCTGGTTGCACCATATAAATCGTCTCATCAATGTTGCCATTAAGAAACGCCGTCTTGACATCCATTTGATGAAGCTCCAAATCATAATGTGCTACAAGAGCCATGATTGTTCTAAAAGAGTCTTTCGATGAAACTGGAGAGAAAGTCTCTTTAAAATCAATCCCTTCCTTTTGAGTATAACCCTTAGCTACCAGACGAGCCTTATACCTTTCCACATTACCTTTAGAATCCCGTTTGGTCTTAAATATCCACTTGCAACCAATGGGTCTTATACCTTCTGGTAATGGGACAAGTTCCCAAACCTTGTTGTCTTGCATGGACTTATACTCCTCCTTCATTGCTTCAATCCACTTTTCGGAGTTAGAACCTTGCATGGCTTGACGGAAGTTAACTGGGTCATCTTCCATCATACCATTGTTTTCCTCATGTTCCCGAAGAAATACTATGTAATCATCCGAAATAGCACTTCTTCTTTCTCTAGTGGATCTCCGCAAAGTTATTGGCTCATGATGCACAGTGTTCTTGAGGATCTTGAGTTTGTTCTTCATGAACAACCAAATCATCTTGAGTAAGGGGTTCATTAACAATACCTTGTGGAGGTTCCGAACTTACTTCATCAAAAGTAACTCGTTTGAATCGGTTCTGGAATTGTTACTCGATTCTTCCTCCAAGACAAAGTTCCTGATTTTATTCTTCCCCCCAAACTCAATATCCTCAAAAAACGTAGCAGTTCCCGTCTCAAAAATTGTCTTTAATGTGGGATCATAAAATTTATATCCCCCGGATCTTTCAAAGATAACCAATAAAAT
Source organism: Sphenostylis stenocarpa (assembly GCA_963425845.1). Lineage (NCBI taxonomy): Eukaryota > Viridiplantae > Streptophyta > Magnoliopsida > Fabales > Fabaceae > Sphenostylis > Sphenostylis stenocarpa. The sequence goes on from OY731403.1 coordinate 104,080,389, forward strand.
AACTACTTACTGTTCGGAGTCCAATTTCTTTTCATTTGGCTTATAAGGCCTTGCCTCAGCTGGACATCCCCACACATGGAAATGCTTCAGACTAGGTTGTCGCCCAGTCCAAAGTTCATAAGGTGTTTTGGTCGTCGCTTTAGTTGGTACTCGTTCGGAATATAAGCCGCTCGTCTTTAGTGCCTCTCCCGCAGTGACTCCGGTAAGGTGGAATGACAAATCATACTCCCGACCATATCTTTAAGAGTTCGATTTCGTCTTTCAGCCTACACCATTCATGCTAGGTGATCCCGGCATGGTATACCGTGGGACAATTCCACACTCCTCTAGGTACCTGGCAAAAGGTCCCGGACGCCGTTCACTCCGACCCGTCAAATCCGCCATAGTACTCACCACCACGATCGGATCCGACAGACTTAATTCTTTTATTGAGTTGATTTTCAACTTCAGACTTTAAATGTTTTGAACACGTCTAGAGATTGTGACTTTTCATGTATAAGGAATAAGTATGCATATCGTGAGTAATCGTCTATGAATGATATAAAGTATTGTTGACCATTCCATGAAGGTGTAGGAAATGGCCCACAAATGTCCGTATGTATCAACTCTAAGACGTCTGTAGCTCTATATGCACCTGATCTCTTCGCTTTGGTCTGTTTGCCCTTAATGCATTCAACACAAACATCAAGGTTTGTGAAGTCAATGGACTCTAAGATTCCAGATTGACACAAGTCGTTCAATTCTATTTTTAGAGATGTGACCTAAGCGCTCGTGCCATAATGCTCCTGAGTGAGTATCATCAATTTTACGCTTAGTACCCCGTGATTCTGTATTAAGGGTTTCATTATAGGTGGTCACAGTATCAAGTAAATACAGATTATCATAAGGCAAAAGTGAACCAGTTCCAATAATATCTGAATTAAAAGACAAACTGAACTTATTGTTTCCAAATGAACACAAATAACCTAATTTGTCCAGATAAGAAACTGAAACCAAATTCCGTCTAAATGACGGCACAACAAAAGTGTCTTTCAAATCCAAATAAAAACCAGTACTCAATAACAATTTAAAATGCCCTATGGCTTCCACCTCTACCGATTTGCCATCTCCAACATATATCCATCTTTGAGAATCAATTGGCTTCCGGTAGCTTAGGCAACCCTTTATAGAAACACCGATGTTAGTAGTTGCACCCGAGTCTAACCACCAAGTGTTACTAGGTACTGACGCTAAATTGACTTCAGAACGGACCAAAGTAGGAAACATACTTTTGAGGATCGAAACATAATTTAAGTTGGCGAGATACGAAGCATTTGTAGCTGAATTAGAACAAAAGAAATAAATTAATTATGCTCACATTATAAAAAAATAAATAATTATAAATAAAATATATATTCAAATAATGGTTTAACCCATCTCAAGACACCCAATGCACTATCAATATTAAGTCTTTGGACAGTAATATTAACTGCTAGAGGTATCTTGTTGTAATGATCAAACATTGACAATAAAGCACGTCCAACAACAAACCAGTCTTTGGATTGATTTATCATCGACAAAGCAAATCCTTATAATTATCACATGTTTATCATTACAAGTGTGTGTGCAATTCGGCCAAATATTAATCTTCCTTTGGGCCGACTAATACTCGCATGAATATACACAAACACTAACATTCAATATTTTTCACGAACTACCCAATTCAAGAGATGTTACTTTGGTAACTTCTTGACTCAATCTGCTCACAAAAAATATTAAACTACCAAAAAAATTGAATATATTAATAAGGGTAATCCTAAACCAAATTTAGTCTCAAGGACCACTTAAAAAAAAATTTGTACTATAATACCACATATGATGGCTTTTTAATTAAGGCTGCGGGTCCCACAACATTAACACCAGATTCCTTTTTAATTAAAACAGCGGATCCCACGTTTTAATACCATATTCCCCTTTTTTTTTTTTTTTTTTTTAATTAAGGCAGTGGGTCCCACATTTAATTTTCTCTCTCCTCAAAATCCTCCATTCTCTTCCCCAAGTTCATCCACGCGCAACTCCTGTAATTCTCGCCCACCAACCGCACATTTAAATTGGAATCAGAAGCATGAACAAAAAGCCTTTGGAATTTGTTCAATCCCAACACTGAAGGCTCCCGAATCACCCATTTTAAACATTTTGAACCGTTTCCAAACTGAAATGTTTGTCTTCGATTAGTGAATAAAGCGTGGGTTGCAAACCGTGGTGATGAAAGTAGCCGGTGACTGAAGATAAATGGTTGTGAGGGAAGAGCCCAACAAAGGGTTTATTGTCTCGCCCTAGCATGCTTCTTCTCCTTCATCGTAGTTTAATTCCTTAATGATCTCGGAGGCGCGTCGAGCGACCTTCTCTAATTCTTCGTGTTAAGCCAACAGTTGTGCCGTGTCCGGATAATTCACACGCTGAACGTATAATTGGAACCCTCTTTCTCAATATGGGAAATTGGGAATTTATCCCAAATTTGAAACTAGGTTTTAAAATTGGGAATTTAACCCCAAATTTGATTTTAGGGTTTACAAAATTGGTAGATTATTCTTCACTTAGGGTTCTGAATTAAATAGAATCTAAATTTTGATAAATCTAATTTCCAAATACAAACATGAATCAAGTATGGGTAGCTCTGATACCAATTGTTAAGAAAACTGTAATTGAATATGATCTTCATCCTAATGATCAAACATATATCTATAATCCCATACTGAAAACATGTTATATAAACTAAATGCGAAAGCGTACCTGAATTAGCCATAATATTCTTTGTAGAGCACCTTTGAATTGATCTTATGGTCTTCCACCTGAAGAGCACCTGTATTTCCCTATGGATTTTCTCTCTTGATGGGGATAAAAAGAAAAGAACGGGACTGTATCTGTATTCTGTCTATGTGCTCTCAGAAGGGGACCATGACCCTTTATATAACCAAAATTAGGTTAATTACTTAAGTTTTAGTATTTTCAATTTGGCCCCTCATCAAATTAAAAATTACTCTATGGTCTCTACACAATTATATTTTCATGACATATGCCTTTAGCCAAAACTTTAATTTATTCAGATCACTTTATTATTTGGCTTAATAAATAATGACCCTAACACATTTAAATATGTATCATATATATACGTGACCCAAATTTTGCTAACATGTTCATCATAGTTAGATCCTTTTAATCAAAGATAGTTGTTACCTTAGGTTGTTAGCTTTATACAAGACACTTGAGAACCTTTATATTCAACTTTTCCTTTTCAAATGTCTTTCCAAGCTCCATTAGATGATTGATGATGAACCTTTTTTAGATGTCTTTGATGTTGTCTTTGAAGGACTCACCAGGGTACATTCTAAACAATATGTATTCTTGCACTAGAGTATGCTTTCTAACACTTTTAGCATCTTTTTTTCCTTCATGAGTGACCTCTAAGGTGTCCCAAGTTCCTTTGCACTCCTACATCGAGAGACCTAAATGAACTCATCTACATTAAGTGCTAATGTTATGATGCTTTTGCCTTCCAATCATATTGCGTCCATCTATTTTCAACTGTAGTCCACTCGACCCATGGCCTTCATCTTCTATTAATCATTAAGTCAAATTACAAGAACAAAAGGTTCATTGCAATAGCATCCCATATGGCTGTATCAATTGAATAAATAAAAACTTGCACTAAAAGTACCTACTGAAAATGAAAGCTAATTCTTATCCATTTTAAAAACTTGAATATTTTTCTAGAATTCACTCTTAATACCAATTGTTGAGTAAATTGATTGAATTCAAAAGGTGAGGTGAACTGAATTATAAAAAAACTTTTAAGAAAACTCACAAATGTTGATGCTAAATTTTCATTGACCAATCACAAGACAAAACATTATTAGGTCAATATAAATGCAAAATCGATAAAAAAGTTGCACACACAAGAATTTCTATTGGTTCGTCCTTCAACTAAGAGCTACATCTTGTTGTCTAGTCACACCAACTAAACAATTTACTAACTTTCTCATAATGTCCAAGACGTTAACTTACATACTAGAAAGTAAGCTACAACAGTTAATCTTAACACTACAAGACTGTTAAACCTCACATGAAATACTATCACAAGTTCAACTTTTGACAACACCAACCAAGAATTGGTATAGCCATTACATGAAACATTATCATGTGACTAATCGTAGAGACACACAACCAAGAAACATTGTCTTGATAACAATGACCACAAAGACTAGCAAACCACACCAATTGGCCGAAACTCAAAAAGAAGATGATATAGTATGACAAAAAATATGTGCCAAAGCACTATTTAGTTGCGTAAAATTTACCTACTATAATTCATCTTTCTCATTAAAAGAGTTATCAAACTTGGAAGAATACAAAGACTATAGGTTTTTGGAAATATTTCTCTAAAAAAGGTTAGAGTAGATAAAATGTAAAGAGTTTCAATTGTTTCAAAATTTCGAAAATGTTAAGTACAAACTCATTTGTAGCCATTACCTATATAGAAAAATTTTATAGTTAAGTTGCATGTAAAACTTTAACTAAATTATCAAAATTTTGAAAACTTGACAGTGTGGTTTCCAAATCATTTTCACTTAAGAGCATTCACTCATTTGTTTCCTATATATTACTATTTTATTAGCCAAGAAAAGAATTACTTACATATAAAGACATCTAAGGAGGACATAAGCAAAATCACATGTGAGAAGATTTGTATCATCAATTTCCTAAGGTAGAAGCTTCACAAAGTAAGCATACTAAGCTCACAAACGCAAAAGAAAAAGCATCAAACTAGTTAAGAATAACATATGTAGTTGAAGCATGGATCAACTTATGACATGCATAAGCTAAGAGAAATATTTGAGACCAGTCACATAAGACGTTGTCAATCAATTAAAGAAGTCCCCTGAAGAAACTTAACAACAATTAACAATAATAACTAACATTAGGAGCAATTCACAGTTAAGTATGTGAAGTATGAAGGGTTATTGGGTATGACTCATTTACTTATTCTTTTATTATAAATATTCATGTAATTGTAAACCTAATTGTGTGAATAAGAACTATTATCTAGTGCAGCCATGGACGTAGGTCACTTTGACTGAACCACGTAAATTCCTTGTGTTCTTATTATTTATTTTCGTCTTGTATTGCATTTGTGTTCCCAACAATTGGTATCAAGAGCTTAGATTTTTATTTTCATGCGAGTGGGAGCAATGGATGAAGACGAGAAAGTGAAGATTGAAAAGCTCGATGGAAGCGATTTCGGATTTTGGAAGAGGCAAATTGAAGATTATCTTTATTAGAAAAAGTTGTACCAATCTTTGTCTGAGAATAAACCAGAAACGTTGTCTCAGGCAGATTAGGAGTTGTTAGATCGACAGACTTTGGGCATTGTCAGATTAACATTGGCGAAGAATGTTGCCTACAACATTATCAATGAGAAGACGACATATGGTTTAATAAAAGCATTATCAAACATGTATGAAAAACCATCGGCATCAAACAAGATATTTTTGATTTGTCAATTAGTTAATAAGAAGATGTGAGAAGGTGTTAGTGTTACAGATCATGTGAATGAATTTAATTCTTTATTGTCAAGATTAGTGTCAGTGGATATTAAATTTGATGATGAAGTACAAGCCCTGTTATTATTATCTTTGTTACCCGATATTTAGTCAGGAACTGTCACGACAGTAGCCAGTACATCTGGGACTATGAAATTAACCTTTGAAGGAATTAGGGATTTAATCCTTAATGAAGATGTTCGTAGAAGGAATTCTAAAGAATCAACAAATTTCTTATTAAGCACCGAAGGAAGTGATAGAAAGCCTGAAAGAGGGCAAGGCTCTGGACGTGGTAGATCAAAATCAAAGGAGCAAAGACAGTCCAAATCTCGCAAGAATATTACTTGTTGGAAAAGAGGGAGCACAAGAGCTCTGAGTCATCCAATAAGGCTTACTAGAAAAGACTAGAAGGATAAGGTCATCAGTCCTAGAGCCTATGAGTGTTATGTAAAAAACATTGATTCACCAGAAAGACCGTGACGGTTCATGTCCAGCTCCTTCTATTCTATAGTTCCTTCCCCCTTTCCTTCACCACATTAAGTTACGAATGTAACTCCCGAGGGATCGACCATTATTCTAAATAAAGTTAGGCAGAGAACTGTTGTTCATTAGAGCGCCGGAGTGCGAAGGTTGTTCCCATCATGGAAGTCAGAGTGTGGGACTGAGCCTTCCGAATGATAAAGAAAAAAAAAGTGCTTAGTTTTGTTGGAAAAACCAACGCAAATAAATATCATATTTACTTTATCTCGATCTCACCCAACTTCTAAGGATAGAACTAACATGACATCTAATCTAATAGTAGACGAATAGGAAAAGAATCCCTTGCACATGAATGAAAAGGGCTCCTATTTTAATCAAGTTTTTGAGGTTGCTTGTGATGCATCTAGAATAGAGGAGGTGTATTAAGTAAGGAAGGACATCCCATAGCATTCTTTAGTTAAAAACTCAATGAGGCTAAACAGAAGTCTTCTACATATGATAAGGAGTTTGATGTTGTGGTCTAGTCCCTTTGCCATTGGAGGTATTTTTTTATTACCAAAAAAGTTTTTTCTATTTTCTGACCACCCGAGATATTTGTACTCTCAAAAGAAATTCAAATCTAGGCATGCTAGGTGGGTTGAGTTCATTAACGAGTACTCTTTCTTTCTCAAACATCGTTCTGGTGTAGAGAATAAGGTAGCTGATGCTCTTAGTAGGGTACTTACTGTCCTTCAGATGATGAGTGCACATGTGATAGGTTTTGATAGGATGAAGGATGAGTATTCTACTTGTCCTAATTTTGGTCTCATTTCTCAGGAGGTTAGCTTTGAATCACAAACAAACAGATATTATTCAATTTCGGCATTCTCGATTTTCTATCTTTCCTACAGACATGGAAATCAAACTAGAATGAGACCTTCCTTTCTGTCGACATTCTTTTCCATTCAATCTCTCTTCCTTGAGGTGTGGGACCATTGGCCTAGTGGACGAATTAAAAAAGGTTTTTCAATTTCAATTCAACAAGAAAAAACTTACAAAAAAAATCACATTTGTCTAAATTAAATTCAAGATCACTAGTGCAAAAAGGGGCTTTTACGTCAGGTATTTAGGGCTTTTTACGTCGTATTTAAGTCCGACGTTAAAGCGGGAGACGTAAATTTACGTCGGACCCTTTTGCCCGACGTAGATTTACGTCAGTTATCAAGATTCGACGTAGATTTACAATAAACAGACGTAAAAACCTTTTCAATTTAAAAAAAAAAACAGAAAATTTACGTCGCATATTGGTATATGCGACGTAAATTTACTGTTTTTTTTTTAAATTGGGTTTATTTATTCTGTTTTACAACTAAAA